>JASPKZ010003835.1:1277500-1877500 GCA_030220185.1 Diploptera punctata
ATTTAATTATATTTAGTCTGTTCATCTTACCTCAATGTTAATGTTGATTTGTTCTTGAACATGTTTCAATTATATCATAATCATCGTCAGCATCTTGCCCACACTGGTTAGATTTATGTTGCACACCCTGGATGTCAATGTCAGCTCCATCCTGTGGTTGGCCAAAGAACCTCCAAACAAGGCCACGCTCTGTCTGTATTTCAAAATTCATAACTCTGTTTTTGTTCTTCTGAATATAGATTTTTTTCCAAATAGTCAGCTCTTTTGTATTTTTTAACTGTGAAACATAAATCTAACCAGTTTGGGCAAGATGCTAACGATGATTATGATATAATCGAAACATGTTCAAGAACAAATCAACATTAACATTGAGGTAAGATGAACAGACTAAAAATAATTTAATTAAAATAACCTTAAATCATCACTTCCTAAAATAAAATATTAGGCTAATATCAATATGGGAAGATGGCAAGTGAAAGATAAAGGATTCAGGAGAGCTTCTTAGAAAGGCCAGCACCCACAATTGGCTTTCATGTCAATTATGATGGCAGTAGTGTGTACAAGAGTTTGCTATGCTAGGTTCTCTGTACAAATTTGCTGAATTTAATTTTAAAAATACGAACTGATGAAACAAATCTTAGTAATGAAATTTTTCTCTTCAAATTTAATTTATCTTTCATTGAGAAATGTTAAATTAATAATAAAAACATCATTAGAGGCCTTACTGGCTTTTAAAGTAATGTTAAATTTCCAATAAATGTCTTCTTAACTAAGAAGCCGCAATTTGCATCTAGATCGTAACTCGCCTCGGTAGCTCAGTTGGTAGAGCACTTGGCCCGGAAAGCCAAGGGTCCCGGGTTCGAGTCCCGGTCTAGGCGAAAATTTTTCTCTTCAAATTTAATGAAATTCCAACTTAACATTGTCGTGACAACTAAGAAGAATCATTTCAAAATGAGGACACTTGAATTGATAGTCATAAGTCGTATTTTAAAGAGTTGATTTATCTAAGAGCAGATGAACACATGCAACTAGTTCAGTCATACCTCGAGTCGGAGCCCCAATGCATGGCGTAAATCTTGGCGAGGTGGCCCCTGAGTGTCCGCCGCGTGCGCATCTGTATCCGACCAATTGGCTCCATGTTGCTGGTGGCCTGTACCAGACTTGTATCGCATGCTGCTTTCCTCGCGTCCTGCCAACATAACTTCACATTAACAAATATTCATTTCAAATCTCGTTTCAAAGATTAAGGTGAATTCCATGATAACTGACGTAACAATCACAATTAAATAATATAACATTTTAATATGTTTTTGCCTTCAGATAGTAGAACAACACTTTCTCTCTTCAAAACATTTATATATAGTCAATACTTCTAAAATTCATTGTAAAACACATAGAGGTTATGCAATATAATGTTAAAATATTAAAATAGGTTTAACTTTTATAGAAAAAAATCACTATCAGGTTTAATTTAAGATTAAATTAAAATTTTAATCGGCCGCGGTGGACTAGTGGTTATGCTCCTTGCCTCTGGTCCCGAGGGTCGCAGGTTCAAACCCGGCCGGGGTCAATGGATTTTTTAGGATGGAAAAATCCAAGGAGCAAGTCCTCCGGGAGGGACTTTAAGCTGTGGGTCTCGAGTCTGCAGATTTTCAGGCTCGTAAAAAATCCTTAAGCCTCAATGAAAAGGCCTCTAAGCAAAATTTACCAAATTTTCCTGCCCTAGTACTACTTTGAAAATCAGAGTGAATGAACACCTTAGGAATGTCAAAAAATGGGGAAATGGAAAAATCTGCAGCAGTCGCTCATGCTTGGTCAGAAAAACATCAAACTGAAGGAAAGGCTACATTAAGAAAACAAATAGAAAATAATGCAAGTGAGAATTGGATTCTTAATTGTTCAGACAGAAGAAAAATAGAAACTGCAGAAATGAATTTCTTATGTTCAGTAGCAGGTGTAACAATTTTGGATAGAAAAAACAAATGAAGATATTAGAAAAGAATTAAATATTTTTAATTTAACAAATAGAATTGACAATATGAGAAACAAATGGTATGAACATGTTAAGAGAATGCCTACAGATAGAATCCCTCAGCTGTTATTAAAATACAAACCAATAGGACATAGAAGTGTTGGACGCCCATTTAATAGATGGGAAGACTCATTAAATCCCACTTGATGTGAAAACAGGTCAAAAGGCCTAATTTCATGAACTAGAAAAAGATAAATAGAAGAACAAAGAGCTCACGGTTTGAAAAAAAAAAATCTACATAAAAAAATTGAAGGATTTTGAAATTCCTGGTAAGTTGATTTTGAGGTTCATCAGTTACCAACAGATGGAGTAAGAAGTAGTGCTTCAAGACAACAGAGCAATTGTCGTGAAATTACTTAATACAGACTCAATGGGATATTGAAACCGGTCTAATTTACGAGACAGATATGAGGTGAGGTGATAAAGAATTTATTTTAAATTTAAATATTGTATCAAAGAAGGAAAAGACAGTTCTGGTAAAATAACCTTCTGAAAATTTATGAATTTAGTTTGTTGTGCAAATTGGAATTTCCTTGTAACCGGAACTAACTGAACAGAACTAGCTCTCAAGGTTACCCAATAACTGAGGTAATCAACTACCTTATTTACACCTTTTAAATTATTTTACAAACTTACTGCTATTTTCAATGTACAAAATAAAATGAAAAATAAGATCCTCAATCATAAAACTTACTAATTTATAGGTTAAAGAAGACGATTTTTATACAAAGGAGAGAAAGAGTTTAGCAATGAGTTAAATAGCTTCGTAAATAAATATAACACATTCAAACTAAAGTCAACACCAGGAACAAATTATACAATACCCTAGTCTTGTATACATACACACCTCAAGAATAACAGCAAAATAAATTAGATAACTAACTCGCTGGCACTAATAAACCTGCAGGTTCATAGCCAGGCAGACAAGTCGTGGAGTAATGTTTTCCCCCTTGTATAATATATATAATTGAATTGGATATGGCCTTTTGTGGAAAATCCCCAATACCAAGCAAAATTTGTTTAAATAACAAACATTTTAGAGAGAGTTAATGAGTTTACTTATTTACGATATAAACTCTCTTTTGTTGAAAATTTGGATTTACCAGAGAAAATTGGTGAAATTCAACAAATCAATGGGAATCATTAATAGATGTTTAAAAACCTTCATTAGTGCAAAAATCAACTCGTACTCGTCTTTATCAAATAATGGCTCGACCAGTCATGGGAGTGAAGCGTGGACTATAAGGACGAGAGATGAAAGCAGACTAACAGCTTGTGAGATGAGATTTATGCGCCGAACAGCTGGCTACACCAAATGGGATCGAAAGAAAAATGTAGAAATCCTTCAAGAACTTAATGTGTCACCAATACTGGACTACATCTCCAGATATCAGCTAAACTGGAAGGAACATGTCTCAAGAATGGTTAGATCCAGGATCCCCAAGGCAATAATGAAGTACTGTCCAAATGGGAAACGGTCACTTGGTTGACCTATGAAAAGATGGCACAAAAACTGCTTTCTCAGGCTGTAAGAGTTCTTCTAGGACTAATACCTGGCAGGATGATGATGAATTGGATATTATTTTTTTTATTTTAGCTCATAAAACTTCATGATTCTCATTGGACCAGTTTCTGAAGGCATCCCTTCCATTCAACCTATATAACACCATCAGTTCCAGTTAAAACGCAGAAGATGAAACATTGTTTTCGAAAGGCCTCCATATTACAATAACTTGAAGTAGTTTAATAATTTAGTTGAGGACGACTGACTTACCAGGTAAAAATTATATAATTAACATCTTATTACATAACCTCAACTGTGCTTTAATATGAATTTCAAAAGTGTTGATCCCTTCCATCCTCAACAAAAAAACTCTGTCATCGAATTTCTGCCATCAATACCTACTTTCCAACTGATGAACTTTGAGATCAAATATTGCTTTTAAAATTCATTGTTATCCCAATTGAGGTTATGTATTAATTATTTTTAAACAATAGTATAAGATACATTTTTCTAACACTAATGCACAGAGAAAATAATCCAGCGAAGATAAACGTACTCGAGGAGATGGAAATTATGAAAGCAGTTCACAACGACCATCTGATAAATGAAAACGAACCCAGTACATGTAACCCCCTCTACCAGATCTTCAGTGAAACACCAGTTTTGAATCCTGCCGATGATGGGACAAGCCCCGAAAGCGCTACAGTTAAATAACTAAATAATCATACTCGAGGAGATGGAAATTATGAAAGCAATTCACAACAACGACCATCTGATAAACAAAAACGAACCCAGTACATGTAACCCCCTCTACTAGATCTTCAGTGAAACACCAGTTTTGAATCCTGCCGATGATGGGGCAAGTCCTGAAAGCGCTACAGTTAAATAACTAATAAAGTTGAGGAGACGGACCTTTCAGGTGAATATTCCATAATTTTATATTTTAATTTAGTCAACAAGTATCAGGAAGCAAGAGAAAAGATGAGCAGGTAAATACCCCGACATTGTGACATATCTGTTCTTTTCTTCTGCACATTTTGTTTTTTTGTAGTTTTGTCATTGTAAGGCCAATGATATTTACATCATGCTTCTGCATTAAGTAAAATATTTTTTCTTCCAAATGTATATCTTTACCCAAACTGTCAATTCCAAAGGCTTCCCTAAATTGAACTTTTTCAGAAGCATAAAAAATTTTAGGAAATATTTTACGTAACTACAAATATTCAGTTTGACAGATAAAATAGAAGAGTGTAGGAGAAAATGGTATGAACATGTCTGCAGAATGAATACCAACAGATTGTCTTGGAAAAGTGTATCAACCAAGAGGAGGAAAAAGAGATCGCGGACGCCCACAAAAGAGATGGACACAACAGCTGTGATACTTGGAGCTGGAATGAACCAAACAGGTTTAATCCTTGCAAGAAGAAGAAGAAGAAGAAGAAGAAGAAGAAAAGAAGAAAAATATTTTACAACATGTGACATAAACATTTTTTCTAAGTTCCGGTCATACACCATGCGCATGCGCCAACAAACACGAAGTGATTTACACTACGAAATAACGGGATGAAGCCAACATATACATGATATTTAAAAAAACTCCCGGTGCGACAGGCCTACAAGGCCCTTAGCCTACCAGCCGGCTGCTGGCCTCACATCCACATGTGTCAATCACAGAGGTAGATGATAATCAGCCAGTGTAGGGGTGACATGTGGTCAGCATGTCGAGTCCCCCAGCCGTTATAGCTGGTTTTCTCAACCTGGAGCCGCTACTTATTGTAGCTACCCAAATGCCTCACGATGCTGGGTGGGCACCGGTCCCATACTGGCCGAAATACCATGAGAAAATTTCTTCCCCCATGGAGACTCGAACCAGCGCAAGTCCCGTAGCTCTGCGCCAAGGCTTCCTACCTTAACCAATCGGCTACGGCGCGGGACACATGATATTTAACAAACCTAAAAGTTGAACTAATGCAATTTAAGTACTCTAACCTGTGAAAGAATGCAATGCCCATAAGTAAATAGTAAGTTCTGAAATTCTGAAGTATATGTGTACAATTAATTAGTACATACTCTATGTTGGCTGCACTGGAACACGTCTTTGTCATTGCATAGATTATTCATTAAAATCAATATGGCTGCCATGTCTTCACAGCAAAATATATTGAAATAATTGTTAGAAAAAATTGTAAAAATCGTTGTAAATGGTGGGAAATAATTTTAAAAATGGAACCCTAAGAATAAAATTGGACAGGATAAACTCCTGAAGGAATTAAAAAGTCGCATCACAGGTTGTAAAGTGTAGCCAAATTTTAATTTAAAGCTTTCCTAAATGTTTCAAAAGTTTAGTTCTTCCAATTTTGTGAATATCTAAGCAAACTATGAGCAGCAATTGACAATTTTTCAACTTCACCATTTTTCTATTATTCTAAAGTTTTTTTTTTGTATGAGTATTTAACAAACATTCCATTAATCAAAGAGAATTTTAACAATGAATACAATCACATTTTAAAAATAGCCACATTAAATGGCTTTGGAAAGCAGATTATAATAAATAAGTTGAAAAAATTCAAACATAAAAGATTAAAAGTATACACCACCCTACAATCCAATTCCAAGAAAGAAAAAAATAATTCTGGAAAATTACTTATGAAATACACAGAAAATTAAAAAAATTCAATATAACATTAGCACCGATAAACAATTTCAGCCTGGGTTCTCTTCTAACAACTAATAAAAAAGTTAATACCCCAGATAGCAAAAAATCAAAAGGAATTTAGAGACTCGTAAAAAAAAACACTTTAGAAACATAAAAAGGGGAGCAAATTGTTGGTATGGCCTCGAGAAGGGTACAGATACTGACTATGTATACCTTAATAAATCTCAAGTAATGCCACTGCACTTTTTTTAGCAGCTCTGCCAGCAAGTCCTAATCCTACGTTCTCGTCGTGCTTTCTGACTGCAGTCGTAATAGACTGTAGCTAACAGAATGGGACGAAAGGCGAGTTCTCAGCGCCTTAAAACTGAGACCTGTCGGCTAAGGGAGCAAACCCTAAAAAAATCCAAGTCCGTGTCTGGGGGTTCGGCATCAGGGTGGCAATCTGGCCCTGGAAAAAAGTATATCTCTACGTACTTCAGTAAAATATGTCAGCCGGATGGATTTAAATATGTGCTATTGGCACATGGAATGTCCAAGGCTTGAATACTAAAGAAAAAAGAAATATAAAAAATGGTAAAATTGAAAAAACTGGCAATTGAAGTCCATAGATCGATAAAGAATCACGGTTTGAAAAGAAACTAAACTTTTGAAACATTTAGAGACACTTACGGAATTGACGGTTTGGAAATATATACATTCAGAACAACAAATACAGAGCCATAATTTTGAAGTTCCTGGCAATCAAGTTTTTATATTGGAGTTCATCAAATTGGCATCAGACGGAGTTGAAAATTTGTTGGTGATAGTTGAAACTTGACAGTTGGAGTTTTGGCCGAGGATAGAACGGATGCCTTCAGAAACCAGTTCAGTGAAATCACATGGAGTTTTATGAGGTGAGATATAAAAATAATATCCGATTCATTTATATAAATTGTTAATTACCTCATATGGTTACTTCCCATTGTAATTTTTTACTGAAATCCCCTATATAATTTAACTTATAAAAAAACTCGCTAAAAAAAGTGAATGTTAAACTAATCTGGTGTACTAACTCACTCATTTTCTTACCCTAAGTACTACAAGAATAGACTAATAGCTCTAGAAATGGATTATTTACGCAGAAGTTGCCAGAAAGTCAAAATTAGAACATGTCACAAATAAGGAAATTAGAAACATAATGGAAGCAGAAGAAAGCATAATTGAAAGAATTGAGGAGAAGGAATTAGGGTGGTTAGGACATGTTTTAAGAATGGAAGATGAGCGATGGCCAAAGCAACTATATGAATGACATCCGACCAGAAAGAAGAAAAGAGGGAGACCAAAGTTAACATGGAGGGAAAACATGAAGACAGTAATGCAAGCAAGAGGGCTAAGCATCGAATATGCCCAAGATTGTAGGTTTGGAGGTTGGGCATGGGAAGACAGCAGCAGCTGTAAAAACCCGAAGATAGATAGATTTTCTCACCCTAACTTGTTCACTAATATAGGTGGAGTCTTTGGATAGAATGCAAATAAACATGTTGGCAATTGGCTCATGTGTTATCAAATTGGCCAACATGGTGCTAGCAGTCACTTGTTCTCCGAGTGAATATTTACAGGTGGCATAGAACAGCCAATATTTTTACAAATTTCAAGCATTATAAAATAAATATTTTCCAATTTTTTAGCACCTAAAAATCACTATCCTAGTCTTTATTTTATCCAAAAACTTGACTGTTGTATCAATATATTTGAGGAGAAAAATTATATGCTCAGACTGGGACTCGAAACCAGGACATTTGGCTTTCTAGGCCAATGCTGTACCGACTGAGCCATCTGAGCGAGTTCCAATCTAAACACAAATTTTTCTCTTATATCTTCTTGTAAGCCCAAGTTTCCCTTAACAGAGATTTAGGCGCTCTCCCTTACAGGGAAGAATTTGAACCATACTAATTTAGTTACACTTGTTTTCGTATAGATGTCATTTGAGTCTCTTATATACATTGTCAATTCCCGCGCACCATATGCTATGAAATCTTTGCAAATGGCGGCTTCTTTATTAAGAAGACATTTTATTTGGGAATTTTATATTACATTATAAAGCCAGTACGGCTTCTTTCAACATTTTTATTATTCATTTAATACATCTCAATCATATTTGAAGAGAAAATTTCTACGATTTTAAAAATGTTAACAGTCTGGGATTATTTAAGATAGAGAAAAATTTCCATTCAAAGTGTGATGCCCATATAGCACAGTGGTTAATGTACTAGTACAAAGAACGAGATCTTGGGTTCAAATCCCACATTGGGCAAAATATTTTCTCTTCAAAAATTGATTTAACATTCAGTGCAATAAAAACATCACATAAGTTAAGATGTTTATCTTTACACAGTTCTTAAAGAAAATAACTAGCAATGTAAGATATTATATTTGAAATGAAAAATATATGCCTAGACTGGGGTTTGAACCCAGGACCTTTGACTTTCTATGTCAATGCTCTTCCATCTGAGCCACCTTGGCCTCCAATCTAAATGCGTATTTTTCTTTTACACATAGTTAATTCCCTAACCCCAAATGCTACAAGCCATTGCTACGATTTTTGCATTTGGGGTTAGGGAATTCCATAGTAATTCTGCCCGAAGGCAGGTCCTTCACTACAATCATAGCATTTTCATGCTATGCTTGCAGCTTTACTAGGGAATTGTGTAGGTGTGGTAGCTTCCCGTTGCTTTCCACACCGGTGAAGGATGATGATGATGATAATGATGGCGATGGCAATATGATTTCGGGGACCGTTTGGACCTTAAAGTTTTCCTGACATTTGTCTTACAGGTGAGGAAAAACCCCGATAAAAACCTCACCCAGAAAAACTAGCCCGACCGGGGATCGAACCCGGGCCCGCTGCGTGACAAGGCAGCACGCTACCTCGAGACCACAGCGGTGGACATCAGAGAATTAACTATATGTAAAAGAAAAATACGCATTTAGATTGGAGGCCTAGGTGGCTCAGATGGAAGAGCGTTGACACACAAAGTCAAAGGTCCTGGGTTCAAACCCCAGTCTAGGCGTATATTTTTCTTTTCAAATATAATTTGTCCATCATTAAGATGTTTAAAAATGAATAATATTAACATATGTAAGATATGATTGGCAACATGACATGTAATGGAAGATAGCAATCAATAACAATTTAAATATTTTTTAACTTATGGTCATATAGTTTATAACCTGTGGTCCTGTAAACATGCATTTTACAGTCCTTTGCACTACAATATCCAAAATTATTAATCGCTCTAGAAATTTTTTACATGCTATAATAACAGGCTAATGGTTACTATTTTTAACCTAGATTTTAAAAAAATGGCAGCAGTTAGATGCTAGCCTCTCATCACTGATGTCCCGATATTGAGTCTTGGTCACTCCATGTGAGTTTCGTGGTGGACGAAATGGAGTTTAGGCAGGGTTTTCTTGTGGTTTCTCCCATTTTCCCCTGCCACTATTTCATTTCACCATACACATCTCATCCATTTTGTTCATCTGTCCCTGTGATGGTGTGTCAGGCATTGTCAGACAGCACGCTTGTTATTCACAGACCTCTATATTATAAGGGGCTTCATCTCACCTCATCCCTCGATCTGACCCTCATTTGGACATGAGTTGAGGATATTACATAAATATAATATAAAAAAGTGTTTGTAGGCCTACAAAAAAGAAATAGGACTCACTCGGATAGCATTTTTTAATGTTTCGGCTTCTTGTCTCAGGCTGTCCAGCTCATTCATACTTGCTCACCACGCACAGGATCAGGCAGGAGCTGCAACACAACAACATCAAACTTAATATATCTTAAACTGCTAAAAAATAATAGTGTAATTAGAAAAATTAATATGGTCACACATAAAAATACATTATATAATGGAAATGGACAGCTAATGACAAATGAGGGAAATTTTGAGGAAGTGGCTGAATTCAAATACCTAGGAACAATAATCACAAATAGGAATGAGATGCACAAGGAAATTAAACATAGGTTCAATTCTGGAAATGTGTGCTATTATGCATTATAGAGACTTTTGATGTCCACAACTCCTTTCAAAAAACATTAAACTGAAAATATATAAAACTATTATTCTACCAGTTATATTACATGGATGCGAAACATGGACTCTTACTTTAAGGGAGGAAAGGAGATTACGAGTATTTGAGAATAAAGTTCTTAGGAAAATTTTTGGACCAAAGAGAGATGAACAGACAGGTGAATGGAGAAGACTGAATAACAGTGAATTACATGGTCTTTATAGGAAGCCAGATATAATAAGAACAGTTAAGTCTCGTAGACTGCGATGGGCTGGGCATGTGGCACGAATGGGGAATGAAAGACGTGCATGGAAGCTTTTTGTAGGAAAATCAGAGGGAAAACGCCCAATTGGTAGACCAAGAATGAGGTGGGAGAACAACATTAACTATGATTTGAGGGAAGTAGATTATTCAGGGGATGATTGGAAAACATTTGCTCAGGATAAGGATGTACGAAGAGCTTATGTCCGCGCGGCCATGAACCTACGGGTTCGATAGTGCCAGTGAGTTAGTTAGTTAGTTATTCCGATCTTAATTCATCAGTAAAGCCTAATTTTTAATTATCATGCAGCCTTGAACCTCCAGGTTCAATAGAGTGAGTGAATGAATTAGTTATGCGGCAAGTTGGGGCTCCTCCCCATTTTGCATATTTCATAAGCCAGTGGCTGAGGGCACTGGATTGGAAATAGGGGTCCAGAACCCCTTGGACTTGGCTATGTGGGGGATATATTCAATTCAGAATGGGGATCATCTAGGGGAAAGATAACAGGTGTTCTGGATTCTCACATGTGTGGTACACATTCTGTGTCTGTGGTTACAGATATAAAAATATAAATAAATTGTTTTCCCTTGATGGAACCCATGTATTACAGGGACTTTTGTTATCACAACTCCTCTATAAATGTTAACTAAAAATATACTTTTCTTTCTATTTTGGAATTTATCCACAATACAGTGGTTTTGTCACCCTTAAGAAATGTGCCTTCTCCAGTTGTAGCGGTCCTGAACATCCTCATTTCTAAGTCCCAGTTCACTCTCACACCATCCATACAACCTTCTTTAGATCTTCCTTTTGTTATTTTCTTATCTATTTTCCACTCCAAGATCTTAGGGATTTTGTAAGGTGTCGTCCTCTAAGATGTCCTTACCATCTTGATCATCTCTCTTCTAAAGAGACTAAAAATATATAACTAACTCTCTGGCTCTATCGAACCCATAGGTTTATGGCCATGCACACATAAGCTTTCCCTACATCCCTATCCTGAGCTAATGTTTCCAATCATCCCCTGTATAATCTACTTCCCTCAAATCATGGATTTTTTCTTCCACCTTGTTCTTTGTCTGCCAAGTGAATGGACTAAAAATATATAAAATGGTTATTCTCTCTGATGTAGGCTATTATACGGATGTCAAATATGATAAACAGACGAATAAATCTTTGCCTAATTCCTTAAAATAATTCACCAAACAAGTATAAGGGAAGAGAAAAAATTACAGTTATTTGAGAATAAGGTATTAGGAGAATTTTTCTACAAGAGACAAACAGACAGGTGAATGAAGAAGACTACATAACAGTGAAATAGGCCTAAAAGATATTTATGGGAAAGCAGATATAATAAGACATACACTCAGCAACTAAAATAAGGCTGTACAAAGTTTTAATAAGAACAGTTTTGACCTATGGTAGTGAGACATGGAGCCTCACTAAAAGATCAGAGATAGCCCTAAATAATTTTGAAAAAAAGTACTCAGGAAAATATTTGGACCAATAAATATTAACGGTCAGTGGAGAATACGATACAACAAAGATATGTATGACAAATA
Organism: Diploptera punctata; assembly: GCA_030220185.1. Lineage (NCBI taxonomy): Eukaryota > Metazoa > Arthropoda > Insecta > Blattodea > Blaberidae > Diploptera > Diploptera punctata. The sequence goes on from JASPKZ010003835.1 coordinate 1,289,576, forward strand.
CAATGAACCTGACCTTGTCAATTTTATTAAGTTAGAGAAATTAGAATGGGCTGGCTCTCAACAGACCGAGCATCAAAAAAGGTGCTTACAGCAAGTTTTATGGGACATAGACGAGTTGGAAGATCAAAAAAATATGGGAGGATGGTATTAAGGAAGATGCTGCAAACCTACTTAAGTGCCGCAACTGGAGGCTTGCTGCACAAAATATAAATGATTGGAGGCAGAAGTTAAGGGAGGTCAAAGCTCGAATTTGAGCCAATCAGCCATTGGATGGACGGATGATAGATATAATAAGAACAGTTAAATCTCTTGATGGGCAGGACATCTGGCACGAAATGGGAATGAACAAGAGGCATGGAAACTTTAAAATATAATAAGAACAGTTAAATCTCTTGATGGACAGGACATCTGGCACGAAATGGGAATGAACAAGAGGCATGGAAACTTTAAGATATAATAAGAACAGTTAAATCTCTTGATGGACAGGACATCTGGCACGAAATGGGAATGAACAAGAGGCATGGAAACTTTAAGATATAATAAGAACAGTTAAATCTCTTGATGGACAGGACATCTGGCACGAAATGGGAATGAACAAGAGGCATGGAAACTTTAAGATATAATAAGAACAGTTAAATCTGTTGATGGGCAGGACATCTGGCACGAAATGGGAATGAACAAGATGCATGGAAACTTTAACAATGAGCCACATGGTCATTATAGGAAACCAGATGTAAAAGAACAGTGAGTGTAATGGGCATGTGACAGGAATGAGGGGCATGATACAAATGGGAGATGAAAGAAGGTCATGGAAAATTCTAGTAGGAAAACCAGAAGCAAAGCACGTGATAGACAGAACAAGAATAAGCAGGGAGAATACAAACTATAGTTTGATGGTGGTGAATTGCACAGGACATGATTGGAAAACATTTTAGCACAGATACGAAGAGCATATGTCAACGCGGCCATGAACTTACGGGTTCGAAAGTGCCAGTAAGGGAATTAGTTCTCTTAAGATATGCACAAAGAAATTAAACATAGGCTCAATTCTGGAAATGCGTGCTATTATGCATTGCAGAGACTCTTGATGTCCCAACTCCTTTCAAAAAACGTTAAACTGAAAATATATAAAACTATTATTCTACCAGTTATATTATATGGATGCGAACATGGACTCTTACTTTAAGGGAGGAAAGGAGATTACAAGTATTTGAGAATAAAGTTCTTAGGAAAATTTTTGGACCAAAGATAGATGAACAGACAGGTGAATGGAGAAGATTACATAACAATGAACTACATGGTCTTTATAGGAAGCCAGATATAATAAGAACAGTTAAGTCTCGTAGACTCCGATGGGCAGGACATGTTGCACGTATGGGGAATGAAAGACGTGCATGGAAGCTTCTTGTAGGAAAGCCAGAAGGAAAACGCCCAGTTGGTAGACCAAGAATGAGGTGGGAGAATAACATTAACTATGATTTGAGGGAAGTAGATTATACAGGGAATGATTGGAAAGCATTAGCTCAGGATAGGGAAGTACGAAGAGCATATGTCCACGCGGCCATGAACTTACGGGTTCGAAAGTGCCAGTAAGGGAATCAGTTCTCTTAAGATTCAAAATTAGATCAGATTTTCGCGATTTGTGGAAAACTATTGTGATCGTGACGCAGACCTGTTGAAAGGGCGCGCACACACATTGGGACGCAACCCGCGTACGTATTGATCTGAGAGAGCGCGCCCGTCTGACGAGACACCGTTCGTTCGCTCGCTCGCTGGCTTACGTAACACCACCATCACATGCACTAACGTACACTAATTACAATACACCACAACAATCAATACAATAAATACATTTTAAAAATCAAACTACCGATGTAATGCAACAATAAAGTACACAAAACTAAATCACTGGTACTATGGAACCAAGAGGTTCATAGCCGCGCGGACATAAGCTCTTCATTCATCCTTTATTCTGAGCCAATGTTTTCCAGCAATTCCCTATATCAGGGGTCACAAATTATATTTCATGGAGGTCCATTTTCAAAGTAATACATTCAGCCAAGGCCCGGAACCACAGTTGATTAAACATACGAAGCTCTTATTAAGTAATTAATATCTAACTATAACTCGCTGGCACTATCGAACCCGGAGGTTCATGGCCGCGCGGACATAAGATCTCCATACAACCCTATCCTCAGCTAATGTTTTCCAATCATTCGCTGTATAATGTACTTCCCTCAAATCATAGTTAATGTTATTCTCCCACCTCATTTCTGTCTAGCAACTGGGCGTTTTCCCTCTGGTTTTCCTACAAGAAGCTTCCATGCACCTCTTTCATTCCCCATTCGTACCACATGTCCTGCGCATCGCAGCCTACGAGACTTCTGTTATTATGTCTGGCTTCCTATAAAGACCATGTAGTTCACTGTTAAGCAGTCTTCTCCATTCACCTGTCTGTTCATCTCTCTTTGGTCGAAAAATCCTCTAAGAACTTTATTCTCAAATACTCGTAATCTCCTTTCCTCCCTTAAAGTAAGAGTCCATGTTTCACATCCATATAATATAAACTGGTAGAATAATAGTTTTATATATTAAGTAATTAATATTCCATCCATAGTAATTCTGCCCGAAGGCAGGTCTTTCACTGCAATCATAGCATTTTCATGCTATGCTTGCAAGCTTTACTAGGGAATTGTAGGTGTGGTAGCTTCCCGTTGCTTTCCACACCGGTGAAGGATGGTGATAACGATAATGATAAGGATGATGATGGCCATATGATATGGGGGATCGTTTGGGCCTTAAAGTTTTCCTGACATTTGTCTTACAGGTGAGGAAAAAACCCGATAAAAACCTCACCCAGAAAAAATGCCCGACCGGGGATCGAACCCGGGCCCGCTGCGTGACAAGGCAGCACGCTACCTCGAGACCACAGCGGTGGTCTAATGAATATTATAAGGGAATTATTTAAATTATATTATGGGTATGAATTGTACAAAACACGTGGTAAATACAGCACAGTAGTGCACAGTTGTTAATTCTAATAATTATTAATAAGTTTATGATAAACTTAACATGTGGTAAATATCTCACTTTACAAATTTCGTGTTTTTCACGATACAAGGTTTCAAAAGGAATCCCATTCATCTTCAGACAAATCTCCTACTATAAGCAGTACTGCCAACCGAGCCGACAGTAATAATATGTCATGAAATTTAGTACAACTGGTTGCATCCGATGTTTAACCGGTTTTAAAAAATTGTATTAATTCGATATTTAACCGGTCCGGAAATCAAAAGCCCCAGGGTCCGGATTCGGACCGCCAATTGGTAACCCCTGCCCTATACAATTCACCTCTCTTAAATCATGGTTAATGTTATTCTCTGATCTCGTGTTTGGAGTCCCCAATTGACAAAACTGTCCCTCTGGTATTCCTATAACAAGTTTCCGTCCCTCTTCCATTCCCATTTTGATCCAAATGTCCTGCCCATCGCAGTCTATGAGATATGACCATTCTTATTACTAGGGAGCGGATTTTTATGTTCTAAAATTGCAACATTTTTATTACATACAACTTTCCTCATTAGAGGATTGCCTCAAGGACAAAGTGATACAGACAATTAACTTTTGAATTTATGAAATACATTTTGTAAATACATTTAAAAAAATCAAATTGTAGGCCTAATTGAAGTATACATACTACAAAGTAGACATTTTGTAAAAATGGTTTCTTAAAATTGAAATTGATCCTCTAATGGCAGCGATGGCAATTTTAGAAAGATACACCCTGTCCAAATCTAAGGAATTCCAAAATTTGGCTAGGAATCCTGGTATAGTACCTCTTGCCCCGATCATCAATCCTGTGACAGTTATACTATCTAGTTGGTATTTATCTTTGTAATAGTGATAAAATTAATAAATCTTTATAACTAATCAACTGATTTTTTTAATAATATAACTTACAAACCCGTTTCTCAATAATTTTTGTGTGGGATCTAGCAATATTACATTTATATTTTACGTCTTACTTTTAAATTAAAAATAGATAATGTAAATAGAATACTATTTATTTTTTAATTTAAAAGTAAAATGTGTAATATAAATGTAATAATGCTAGATCTCACACAAAAATTATTAAGAAACGTTTTTGTAAGTTATATTATTAAAAAATCAGTTGATTGGATATAAAGAGCTTATTATATTAATTTTATCGCTATACTATGTTGCAATCTTAACGTTCAGAACATAAAAATCCGCTCCCTGCTTATTACATCTGATTTCCCAAAGATCGTGTGGCTCAATCTTGTGTACTTTCTCCATTAGCTCTTCGATTTACCTCTCTTTGGTCCAAAAATTTTCCTAAGAAATTTATTCTCAAATACTAGTAACCTCTTCTCCTCCCTTAAAGAGTCCATGTTTCGGATCCACATAACTGAGAAAATACTAGTTTTATATATTTTCAGTTTAACGTTTTTAATTTTTTAGACAAGTTGGGATGACAAGAGTCCTTGTAATGCATAATAGCAAGCGTTTCCAGAATTGAAATTGTTTTAATTGTTTCGTCTCATTCCTCTTTGTAATTATTGTTCCTAGGTATTTCAGCTGTCACTTTCAAAATTTCCCTCATTCGTTGTTAAATATAATTATATATTTCTACTCATGGCCATATGTTTGGTTTTATTGATGTTTATTTTCAGCCCCAATTTCCTAGTATTGCTTAATAGAATGTAGTGTTTTCTCGCTATTACCTGATAATACTACAACATCAAGAGAATGCATAAAATTTCAACATACAGCCGATGAAATGGATAAAATTCAACAATTATACAGGTAAAATGGACAACAATTAGTCATTGTTATACATCAACCGGCTAAGCGCAATTAAAAAATTGAAATTTTGATGCCATCTGTTGCACTGGCTCATGAAGTAAGCGTACGCACACTTTTAGCTCCAAATCTTTAAATATAGCCTTATTATTAAAGAAAAATGTAATAAATGTCATCAGTAGAGATATGATTTTTATGTACTAAAAGGTAAGAATGCAACGTAGTACAACGAGAAGTTAGACTTCTGACTGTCTTTTGTTTTGATTTCACGTACAAACAGTTGAATAGTACAATGAGAAGTTAGACTTCTGACTGCCTTTTGTTTTGATTTCACGTATAAACAGTTGAATAGTACAATGAGAAGTTAGACTTCATGACTGTCTTTTGTTTTGATTTCACGTACAAACAGTTGAATAGTATTATGAGAAGTTAGACTTCTGACTGTCTTTTGTTTTGATTTCATGTACAAACAGTTGAATAGTATTATGATAAGTTAGACTTCTGCCTTTTGTTTTGATTTCACACACAAACAGTTGAATAATATATACTATCTGCATTGCAATCTTATCTTCTATTACATAACATGTAGCCATAGTCGTCAGTCCTATCAGAGATTCTATGTTTTGCAATAAACGGCTATGAAACCAGATCTTCATAAACGCCAACCTAAATTTTGCAACAAGCAGCTAAGCGCCAAATGTTCCCGTTCGTAGATTGTTGATGCATAACTGTTAAACAAGGAAAATAACTTGCAATATCCACTATTGTTGGTTTCGCGCTACAATAAATGGTGATGATTGACTTAAACTTTAAACGAATTTTTCTCGAAATTTACATAATGGTGCATAGCCGGTTGATGCATAATGTCCTCCAAATGACACTTAGCCGGTTGATGCATAATGTCGTCCAAATAAAGTATAAAAATCCATAATATTCAATCACAAATGTAAAATGACATAGGCTAATGCACAATCAATCTACCAACCAATGGACACAATCAAAGGATATTTTAAAGTAACAACTGATGGAAAATAAAACATTATCATTACTTTGTGAGGGTGAGTTACACACTTTCAAATCAATACAAGTTTCACGTCACGCGACATGTGTCACACCACAAAAATCTACATGTTGCTGCATTTATAGATAAACACATCTTCACAGGCACTACAAATAATAAACTCTCATAAGTAATGCCACGAGTGATTTTCAAATTACCGATAAATTCACGACTCACGAAGTGAGGAGTGAATTTATCTAGACTATTTAACTCATGCCCCAAATGGGAGTCAATGACCAATCATGTTTCAATGATTTCTGTTTTACAACCAATCAGAGTCGTGTTTCACGAAATATTTATCAGTGTTATAATTACCATATTAAAGAAAGCTCCTCCTTTTTAATATTCTGAACAGGTCTGACCATTATTTTGCAGTGACTGAGCCTGTAACAAATACGGCTACCAGATTGTATATATAGTGCATAGATGTCAACACATAGCGCTTGCAGGAGTTAATATAAAAACATTTGTAGCAATTGGTTATACCACCAAAAAAAGAAGCCACTGTTTGCACTTTCTTAAATGTATTTTTTCCCAGCTAATAATCCAGAAAAATATAATTGTAATATTTACATCATACATCAGAAATAAATTAATATACAGTTTGATGTGTTTCATTTTTTCTCCACTAGAGAGCATTCTTACAATATCGCGTTCCTTTGGCAATAAATAGTATGATCTGGCTGCAGTGATAAACAAAAGAAGCAGATGAAGCGTACCTATCGTTTCTCATTTGTTTTCAAACATCGCCGTTTACATTAAATATATAAATATTTTAAAATAACTTTAGTCAAATAATGATTTGTGAGTAAATAGCTTGATTTTATTCGTTAAATAGTCCTAACAAATGCCACTCTTGATTTCCAAATTCTCATAAGTAATTCCACGAGTGATTTCCAAATTATCGATAAATTCACGACTCACGAAGTGAGGAGTGAATTTATCTAGAGAATTTGGAAATCAAGAGTGGCATTTGTTAGGACTATTTAACGAATAAAATCAAGCTATTTACTCACAAATCATTATTTGACTAAAGTTATTTTAAAATATTTATATATTTAATGTAAACGGCGATGTTTGAAAACAAATGTGAAACGATTGGTACGCTTCATTTGCTTTTGTTCTCACTGCAACTAGATATTATTTATTGCCAAATGATCGCAATGTTGTAAGAATGCACCCTAGTGGAGAAATTTATAACGAACCTAATAAGTATTAATTAATTTCTGATGTCATATGATGTAAATATGTCAATTATAATCTCCTGCAACGTCATTTCCTGGAAAATAATTCGTTTAAGAAAGTACAGTGTTTTTTTTTTGTGGTATAATCAATTGTTACAAATGTTTGTATCTTTTGCATTCGCTTTCTGTTGACATTCATGCGCTATATATACAATCTGGTAGCCGTATTTCTTAGGGGGTCAGTCACTGCAAAATAATTCTATGACCTATTCAGAATGTTAAAAAGGAGGTGCTTTCTTTATTATGATAAACTTTAGTTGGTAAATTCTAGGCGAAACACAACTGTCATTGGTTGTAAATAAAAAATAATTGAAATGTGATTGGTCATTGACTCCCATTTGGGACATGAGTTAAACAGTTGCAAGTAATGCCACGAGTGATTTCCAATTTATCTAGAGAATTTGGAAATCAAGAGTGGCATTTGTTAGGACTATTTAACGAATAAAATTAAGCTGTTTACTCGCAAATCATTGTTTAACTATAGTTATTTTAAAATATTTATGTATTTAATGTAAACGGCGATGTCTGAAAACAAATCAGAAATGTGAGGTTATGTTCATTCACTGCAACTAGATCATATTATTTATTGCCAAATAAGATAGCAATATTGTAAGAATGTACCCAAGTGGAGAAATAATGAAACACATCAAACTATATATCATAATCAACATTACGGGTTATTCATTTATTTTTTTAGGAAACAACTCAGTAAAATCAAGGAATCTGTTCATTATTTGCTATATTCAATGTATTTTTTTGCAGAAAAATAATGCTTTGACCTGTTCAGAACATTAAAAATGAGGAGCTTTCTTTATCACAAAAGCAGGAGCAGATAAAGATAAATCGATAAAGAGCGAGGTGAACACGACTGTCATTGGTTGTAAAACAAAATTAATTGAAACGTGATTGGTCATTGACTCCCATTTTGGACATGAGTTAGTCTACATAACAGCCCAATGTTGGGTCTTAGCGTCTTTCTTGTTAACAGTTACTAGACCAACTTAATTTAGTTACGCCTGTTTCCCTAAAGATGTCATGAATGGTATGCGGACAACATACCGACCCAATGAGACATCTAGCAGGGAACTAAGGTATTACCAGTACGATGAAGGTCAGTCATTTTTGCTTAGAGGCATCTTTATTCAGGCTTAAGGATTTTTTACGAGCCTAAAAATCTTCATAATCGGGACCCACGGCTTAAAGTCCCTCCCGGAGGACTTGCTCCTTGGATTTTTCCATCCTAAAAAAATGTTCATGGCCTAAAAAAAAAGAGAGAGAGAATCGCTGTAAAAAAAAGAGCTCTTCCACCTCCAGCTCTCAAAACCAGACATAACAGCATTAATTTATGTATTTGTAGGTTTCAAGGCCGGCGTCTTGACCCCTGTTTGGTTCGTCTTCCGGGCTAAATAACCGTAGTCCGGTAGACGAAATATCGAGTTCCGACAAAACCGGACCAAGGCCATTTAGCCCGGAAGACGAACCAAATAGGGAGCATTATTTTAATCGCGACGCTAATCAAATGACACGTTAAAAAGCTTCTTAAAAAAAATGAAGCAGGTTTGATAACAAAAGTTACTGCAATAAGTCGATAAATATAAGCGAGTTGTTATAATTCCAATTAGCAACGTAACGGCTATAGATAATGATTATGTTTTGTTCATTTCCAACGTTTTATATCCTCGTTAACAACACACCTCTGATGTTTGTTATTTAATTAGTGTCGTAATTCATATTTGGGCGTCAAAGAGCCGACAAATTTTGCACAGAGGCGTCTTATTTCAGGCTTGAGGTTCTTTTACATGTCGTAAATCTATGACACGAGATCCACGACTTTACTTATCTTCTGAATGAATAAATACTTAACATTTTAAATACTTTCGGCACGGATTAGGTTTGAACCCGCGAACCTCGGAACTAGAAGCGAGCTTATTGCGACTACTTAACTAATGTGTGTCTAACAAGCGACCCGCGGGCCGCTTGCGGCCCTCGTTCCCATACCATGCGACCCGCATTCATATTTAAATAACAAAATAATTTTATTTAAATTTTAAACTGAAATTGATATTAAAAGTATAGACTTCATTTATATAAAACAATTTAGATTTTACAATTAGATTATACATGAAAAAATATATTGATTCAATTTTAAAAATAACTAATATATGATTCATATATTAATAAAAAATAACATCAATATATTAGCTATTTTACATTTAAATTAATTGGTTTATCTTAGATCCTATTTAGGGCCAGTTTCACCAAAAAAGGTAACTGTATTTGAAGAGAAAAATTCTCGCCTAGACCGAGACTCGAACCCGGGACCTTTGGCTTTCCGGGCCAAATGCTCTACCAACTGAACTACCGAGGCCATTTGCATAGATAGAAACAATGGTTTCAAAAGCATTTGGTGATATGGAATTACAACGTATATAAGAGAAAAATTTGCGTCTAGATCGTAACTCGCCTCGGTAGCTCAGTTGGTAGAGCATTTGCCCCGCCAAGCAAAGGTGCCGGGTTCGAGTCTCGGTCTAGGCGAGAATTTTTCTCTTCAAATATAATTTATCTTTCATTGAGAAATGTTAAATTCATAATACAAACATCAGAGGTAACTGTATTACGCCAGTTTAAGCTGTGCAATATACATGGAGAAAACTGGCGTAATACAGTTACCTCTGTTGGTGAAACTGGCCCTTAATACGGTAAAAAATCTGATCATGTGGCCTCCAAACCAATTCACCTTAACGACAGTAGCCCTTTTCCAAAAAAAAAAAAAGGTTGGACACGCCTGATTTAACTCGTGGCCCAAATTGGGAGTCAATGACCAATTAAATTTCGATTAATTTTTTGCGCGATAGTGCGTTTTATCGTACTTACAGCAATGGAGACCGTGATTGGAAGTTCAACTTCCTACATTTCAGGGGTTGCCGACCTAATAACTACTGAAATATTACATATTACATATTACAAAACGCGTGTGGGAAGCCCTCTATGTGTACTACATATAATGTATATACAAAAAAATATCCAAAAGGTAGTGTTAATATACATTATACGAAACAAATCACTGCATTTTAAGTGAACTGAACTTTATTTGAAACAATATAAAACAATAAATACGTATTTGCCGCCATTTCATCACTAATATTCCCTTACGGCTAATATTGTCAATATTGGGTGACTCAAATTATTATTATTATTATTATTATTATTGCAGTTATCAATTATTCTTTCCACCTTGGTTGAGTGGTTTTAAGGCTTTCTGCTTTGGTAGCAAAACTACGAGACACGCACTTCTTCGAACTCCACAGGGATTTATTTTTCATGGAATTTAGATCAATGTTTGGGAGGAATGCCCACCCACAATTATGAGTTTGGATAAGTATAGACTCTAGGCTGGAAAAACCAGCGATAACGGTTGGGGAACCATCATCCATGCAAGTATTAGGCCATGTGGCCTGTTACGGTCTCAAAGAGAGGAATTTTCCATCCAGCGCTTTTTTGGACGTCCCAGCGATCTTTTGCCTTGGATGCAGGAACGAAGCATGGCTTTTGAAATTCTATGAAATGACATTCGTTGAAGATGGGCTTTCCAGTTGTTCTGGTAGCTTTGTATATGATGGAGAGTGGGTCTACATCCAACTCTTCCATAATTCCCTCATTTTTTATAGTCCCACTTTGTATAGCCTGCTGTACGGCGCATAAATCGCATCTCATTATCTGTTATTCAGCTTTCATCTCTTCTTCGTATTGTCCATGCAAGGGATAGCAAGGGTTGCAAGGGATAGTGACGTCTAAAGCAGAATTTTAATATCATAATAAATATGAAAGTTAAAAATTTTGTATTTTAAAATTCTTTTAATATTTAAATATAACTTAAATAAAGAAAAAACATCTAAAATAATTAATCGTTGTTCATTGTTGAATAAAAATGTCTCAGTAACAATTAAAGAAATTGTAGTATATAAGTCTTTCTTAATAATGCTTTTAGAATTGTTTTAAGTCATTGTTGTCAGAATTATAAAGCTTTTTGATATAACTGTAATAAGAACACCTGCTTAACTTCATATTTTTTAAATGAAAGTAAACTGAATTCTGATTGGATGTTAAAACAATTAACTTTTTGATTTAATAAATCAAATTTAAACCTTGTATTTAATGGACCATTAACCAATAGAATTTAAAATATAACATCATGTGATGTAATAATGTTCTTTAAAATTATAAAAGAATTTCACTATTCATTCTGCATACAACTTTCAACAAAGATAGAAGCAAGAAGAGTTCTCAAGATAAAATGTAATATTTAATACAAGAATAATTGATTCCAGAAAAGAAAATAATTTATTTTAATTGATAGTGAAGAATAATACCACTTAAATTTACTTAATCTGCTGGGAACCTACAAAGTGAATAAATGTGTAATTATTTCTACAAGAAACAGTTTTCAGTGATTGTAAGCGTTTTCCTATCCAGTGTACCAACTTCCGACCTTGAGAAGAGATTCCAGCTCTGCAGAAAATTTAACCCAACCTGAACCAGTAATTATTTTTGGGACACCGATCCTTCAAAATGTTACCACAACATCGGGCATGAAGGGAATTACTGCTTCAAGATGTCACCACAACATGGGAAAATAATTACTTCATCACCTCTCCTATCCAAATCTCATCCTCAATCTGCTCGTGGTGCAACCTGCTATTACAAATGAGGACCGAGTACTGGCGGTATAACCACATCACCTTAATGTAGAGGAAATGCTACATTAGTGGGAACCCCTCTGGGCCAGCAACCCATTGGACGAAAAATTTACATTTGCTTTCAAGTCTCAAACCAAGCCTCGGTTGGGGAACCAAATGCCACAATTGCCTGAGTAATTGTACTACTATGCGATTGACATATCCCTTCTCTATTTCAATATTAAAACATTTGAAAAATATGATTAAAATATATTGAGAGTGAAAAAATAATTATTTACGGATCATTTATATCAGCCTTAAATATTTGCATGCACTTCATATTCTATAAAAAATAATTTGCCATAATATTTTCCCTCAATTGGACGATGCTAAGCATCAACTGTATAGCATATGCAGACGATATCATAACAGCAACAACAAAACTAGTCTTCTTCTTCTTCTTCTACTACAAGTTTTAGGCTATGCAGCCTGTTCCGGCGAAGTTAAAAGTGGAGTCCATCTTCTACGTGGTCGGCCAACATCTCTTGTTCCTCTGGGATTATACAGGAAGGTTCTTTTTGGTATTCTTTCTTTGTTCATTCTCATTAAGTGTTCTGTCCATTTCTTATTATTTTCGCTGATTTTATCTTCAATTTTATATATATTTAATTCTTCTCGTATAGTTTCATTCCTTATTCTATCCGCTCTTGTGCATCCTTTCACATTACGTAAAAACAGCATTTCCGCAGTCTGTATCCTGCTTTTATCCCTTGATTTCATTATCCAATTTTCACTTCCATACAACAACAAAGGAAAGCCATTGTTTTATATAATTTAAGTTTCGTATCTTTCCTTGTTTTCCGACCTAAGGTTCTTTTTATGGTTCCACAAATAGCCTGAAATTTATTTACTTTATTTTCTCTATAAGTTATATCACATCCTAAATATTGGAAATGTGATACTTGTTCTATTATTTTGTTATCCAGTACAATTTTTTATCTAATTCCATATTTACCAATAAATGCCATTACTTTTGACTTATTTATTGATATTTTACAATTATATCTATTGGCTATTAATTTAAATTAGTACTAACAGAAACTTTCATAAAACTTGAAGGGGAATCTAAGCAATTTGGATTGATAATAAATACAAATCATTACAGAAACTCTTGACGTCCCAACTCCTTTCAAAAAACGTTAAACTGAAAATATATAAAACTATTATTCTACCAGTTATATGGATGCGAAACGTAGACTCTTACTTTAAGGGAGGAAAGGAAATTACGAGTATTTGAGAATAAAGTTCTTAGGAAAATTCAGGTACCTGTGAGAGAGATGTACAGACTAAAATTGCAATGGCAAAAAATGCAACTAGAATATTACATGGAATAATTTGGAACAAAAATATTACAAAGGAAACTAAAATGAAAATTTATAAGAACATAATACAGAATATTTTGTCATATGGAAGTGAAACTTGGTCTTTGACGGAATTACAAAAGAATAAAATTAGAACAGTTGAATTTGATTATTTTAGAAGAAGCCTCCAAAAAACAAGACAGGATAAAATAAGAAATGAATTCCTTTGGAGAGAAACGAATGTCACATCTGTTGTTAAGAGGATTGAAAATCAAACGCTTAACTGGTATGGCCATAATACAAAGAATGGAAAGTGAAAAATGGCCAAAAAATATATACCAGTGGTCACCCCCTGGAAGAAATAAACGTGGCAGACCAAGATGGAAATGGAAAACCTACGTCAGAACTATAATGGATGATAGGAATTTGGAAGAGGGAGATTCGAATGATAGAGATAAATGGAAACTGAAGACGGCAAACCTATAAGTGGGGGAAAGCCGAAGAAGAAGGAAAATGTTTGGACCAAAGAGAGATGAACAGACAGGTGAACGGAGAATACTACATAACAGTGAGCTACATGATCTTTATAGGAAGCCAGATATAATGAGAACAGTTGAGCCTCGTTGATTGCGAGGGCAGGGCATGTGACACGAATGGGGAATGAAATAAGTGCAACGTGCTTGGAAGCTTCTTATAGGAACACCTGTGGGAAAACGCCCAGTTGGTAGACCAAGCATGAGGTGGGAGAATGACATTAACTATGTTTTGAGGGAATGATTGGAAAATATTAGCTCAGCATAGTGATGTATGTTAGCGCGGTCATGAACCTACGGGTTCGATAATGCCAGTGAGTTAGTTAGGCCCTATATTGTGCTCAACATTCCTGAATTAAATTACAAATCCCTCCGCAGTGCATATGTTGAGAAGGTATGTGCTACTGATGATAGGGATGCTTACGTCGGTAGAATACAGTATTAACTAACAATTACACATGGTTTAATTTTCACTGCGGTCCGACACATTTAAATAACTCGAACCGGAAATTAGTATTTCACAAATTTCAAGGATTAAACAAGAAAAAAGTAGAACTGAAAGGAGATTAGATAGTCAATACTAATAAAATTCATTATTAAAACCGCTGAGAGACATAAAATAAAATAAGTTAAAATATACCTTCTTAGGTAAAATCCGTCGTCCTCAACTTATAAAATATGTAATCTTTATGCCTGTAGGTCTTACAGAACATCCGTTCCATCTTCAGCAGATCCTTCTTCGCTACAATATCTGATATGTTTGATGCTGCTGGTCCTAATGTGGTGTTGTCGTGACTAAAGCTTCTTCTGACGATATCGTATAGTGGGTTGTTTAGTCTGGGAGTGCTTTCATTTATCAAAAGCTTGTTTGCCCATTTAAAGAACATCGTAACGATTTCGTATACGCATATGGAAAGTCTAATTACGCTAAGCACATAATAAACGCCGGCCATAGAATGAACTCAATAGAAGACACCCTTACAATAGTACACAAAGAGGGAAATCCAACTAAAATCAACATATGGGAAGACCTGGAAATTATCAAGGAAATAGACAACAAGCTTTTAATAAATGAAAGCACTCCCAGACTAAACAACCCACTATACGATATCGTCAGGAAGAAGCTTTAGTCACGACAACACTACATTAGGATCAGCAGCATCAACCATCATACTGGATGTTGTAGCGAAGAATGCCCTGCTGAAGATGGAACGGATGTTCTGAAAGGCCTACAGGCATAACGATTACATATTTTATAAGTTGAAGACGACGGATTTTACATAAGAAGGTATATTTTAACTTATTTTATTTTATTATAAAGGATTAAACAAGAAAAAAAGTAGTAACTGAAAGAAGATTAAATCGCTAAAGAAATTACACTTTTTATAGACTACGTAACATAGGAACCAGACACAATGGAATAAACATCACCTTTCATCGTGAAATACAACACAAAACACATGTGATCACTAAAAGACACAGAAATACGAGATTCCTAACCTCAACTGAGCATTTCAACAAGTGCTCCAGCCACACCCTCAATCTCCCAGCAGGCTGTGCGGGCTCCTCGCTACCAGATCGATTTCTTTCCCTCCCCAAAGTATTATTTCTCTTCAAAATCTTGACAAATTCCAGTCGACTGAGGCGGGTTCGAAGCCTGACAATTTCCTGCGATAACTGAATATCCTGCTGTCAGGGGACGTGACGTCAGCACATAGAGGGGACGTACTACTCCAACTGAAAACATCGCGCAGTCGCTTCACTCTCGTGCCCGAGGTCAAAGACCGATCGGGACTCGAACCCGCAATACCAGTCGCTTTAACTGTCATTTTCTCTTACCTTTTATCTGAAAGTTTCTTTGCTGTAACAACTAGCCTATCTAACGTTCCAAACGGTTCCCGATCATCATTAACATATTCATTAAGACATCTCCTGACGCACCATCGCCTATCCTATATCATCGGGGCAGGTAACTCCGCCTTCCAGGCGCCCCAACCTCAGAAAGTCAAAATGACAACGTGGTGGCATTGAAAAAAAAAGTCCTAGGGTCTCGAGTTTGTTTCATCTAATGTATAAAAATGTTTGTTTGTACTTTATGCGCGGCCATACCGTTGATCCGATTGTGATTGGGTTTTTTTGCAAAATGTTCAGGAGATTCCCGGGACGAACATAGGCTATAAGAGAGTTGTGATACTCAACTCCTACACCCTTAAAAACACCCTCTAGTGAAAAACGTGAAAAAGTCCTTTTTTTTACCCTTAAATGGCTTACGCTGCCTAAACCATAACAAATACACAAAATTAATGCACACAGAATTCAATATCTCAAAAAATTCTACAGAAAAGTCCGCGACAGCATATGTTTATCTTTTGCAGATAACACACAATAACCATTTTTATCTTTCTTTCATGTCCCGGGCAAGCGTAGCAGCGCACGGCGGGTATTCTCGTATAATTCATCATATTCATACTATTATTATTATTATTATTATTATTATCATTATTATATTATCACTGTTATATTATCGTATCATTATTGTTATTATCGTATAAAATGTTGTTTGTACATGACATTTACATTGCTACATTTAATGCATCTTTAACTGTTTATAATTAGTATAGTGTATATCTATATTTGTCAAATATTTATTTGTATTTGTGTTGGTTCAGTGGAAGAGAAGGCCTTGTGGCCTTAACTCTGCCAGAATAAATAAAACATTATTATTATTATTCTTTTATGGATAACTCAAAATAACAAATTTTGTCTTTCAGCTCATTTATGCCAAGTACATCGGGATGCGTAGATTCCCGGGCAACGCCGGGTAATCAGCACGGGGTATCTAAAAAGAATAACGATATAAATTTATATTTTTCATTTTACTTATTCAACTAAACGCAAAAAACACATAATTTATTTAGGTGTAGCAGAGCACGCCGGGTATTAGCTAGTAAAGTAAAGTAGTCCCACTACAGGCCTCAGGAGGCCCTTGGGGTAGTAGGAGGTTAAGGCTCCCACTTTTTCTGGACAATCGGCACTTGTCAGCCCTGCGTGACGGCCGCCTTTACCCCCAGAACAAGCGTCTGGTACTCATTTCAGTTAGAGGCTGAGTCGACCCCAGGGCCATAGTGCCGCCAGAAGTTTGGGTCAGTTTAAAAATCCTGACCCCACCGGGACATGAACCCTCGACCTTCCGGCTTGTAGCGCACTACGCTACGGCGTGCCCCCGGGTATTAGCTAGTACTAAATAAATATTTGTGTGTAGTATATGAACAAGACGTATCATAAAATAAATAAATATTTTCAACTCGTGTCCAAGTGAGAGGTCTGTGAATGACACGAGTGCCTGACGCACCATCAAGGGGGCAGATGAATGAAATTTAACTAAATGAATGAGATGAGCGTGGAAAAATGGTGGCAGGGGAAACGGGAGAAAAACCTGCCCAAGCTCCGTTTCGTCCACCACGAAACCCATATGGAGTCACCGAGACATGATTTCGGGACCCCGGCAGTGAGAGGCGAGCGTCTAACCGCTTGCGCCACGGAACCGCTAACGCATTGGCTCTATCAAACCCGTAGGTTCTTGGCCGCGCGGACATAAGCTCTCCATACATCCCTATCCTCAGCTAATGTTTTCCAATCATTCCCTGTATAATCTACTTCCCTCAAATCGCGGATAATGTGCTTCTCCCACCTCATTCTTGGTCTACCAACTGGGCGTTTTCACTCTGGTTTTTCTACAAGAAGCTTCCATGCACCTCGTTCGTACCACATGTCCTGCCCATCGCAGTCTACGAGACTTTTTCCGATTGAGGGTCTTTCCACTTTTCAGCGGTTGCCCTTTTACCAGCCGGCTGCTGGCCCTTCACATCCACATGTGTCAATCACAGAGGTAGATGATCAACAGCCAGTGTAGGGGTGACATGTGGTTAGCATGTCGAGTCCCCCAGCCGTTATAGCTGGTTCCTCAACCTGGAGCCGCTACTTATTGTAGCTACCCAATTGCCTCACGATGCTGAGTGGGCACCGGTCCCATACTGGCCGAAATACCATGAGAAAATTTCTTCCCCCATGGAGACTCGAACCAGCGCAAGTCCCGTAGCTCTGCACCAAGACTTCCTACCTTAACCGCTCGGCTACGGCGCGGGACCTACGAGACTTAACTATTCTTATTATATCTGGCTTCCTATACATATCATGTAGCTCACTATTATGTAGTTTTCTCCATTCACCTTATGTTCATCTCTTTTTGGCCCAAACATTTTCCCAAGAACTTTATTCTCAAATACTTGTAATTTTTTTTTAATACAATAGGAAGTAACATTAAGAGGTTTGTTTCATAATTATAACATATTGTCTGTCTATTTTACATCTTATAGTTATTTTTCTCGAACATATGTTTCAAGGCTTGCTAGCCCCATCATCACCGATTACAGACTAATCTGTAATTGGTGACGATGGGGCTAAGAAGCCTTGAAACATATGTTTGACAAAAACTATTAAGAGGTAAGAATAAACAGACAAAATGTTTTAATCACTCCTAATCTGCTTTCCTCCCTTAAAGTAAGAGTCGCTATCTGATTTGATACTTGACGGAAATCAGTTATCTATCTATGGTACTCTGCCCTAGGGCAGATACTTCACTGCAATCATAGCATTTTCATGGTATGCTTTGCAGCTTTACTAGGAAATTATAGGTGTGGTAGCTTTCCACACCGTGGGATGATGATGGCCAGATGATGTTCGGGGACTGTTTGAGTCTCAAAGCTTCCTGACATTAGTCTTACAGATGAGGAAAAGCGCCGAAAAAACCTCACCCAGAAAGCTTGTCCCGACCGGGAATCGAACCCGGGCTCACTGCGTGACAAGGCAGCACGCTACCTCGAGACCATAGCGGTGGAAGAATTCAATTAAGTAAATTTAAAGTAGAAAGATTACGTCACACAATTTCGTTATTCCAGGGGTTTCCAAAGATTTTTTGTCAGGATTTCTTTGGATTTGAAAATAAATTCACGATCCTAAAATAAACGGTGTTATAAAGTATACACGTGTCTTTCTTATACTTTCTATGTGGGTTTTCCTTCCCCAGAGATAAAATATTCACTATTTTAAATTATTTCTCCATTGTTCCGTTTTCAAGGCGCGTGTATTACATACGCCTTTCGGTTCAATACAATACCTTAGTTTATTTATCCAGTTTCCATTTGGTCTTCCTTTCCTGTATCGCATCAGTTCCTTTGTCAATCTTCAATCTTTCATTGTAATTAAATGCTCAGATCAAAGCCACCTTTTTCGTGTATCAACAACAGGGGTGGGGAAAATAAATTTTGGCTAGACTTTACAACCTGTGACGCGACTTTTTTAATTCCTTCATAAATTCCTGGGACAAGGGAACTGTCAACCATTGCATGCCAAAATCTACCTTGAAATTTCTCTCTAGTTATTAAATTAATATTGAGAAGCTAAAGCTATTACTATGATAGAAATAAGTAAATTAATAAACACAATTAAATTATTGAAAATCAATGGTAGAGTCCACCGCTGTGGTCTCGAGGTAGCGTGCTGCCTTGTCACGCAGCGGGACCGGGTTCGATCCCCGGTCGGGGCAGTTTTTCTGGGTGAGGTTTTTATCGGGGTTTTTCCTCACCTGCAAGACAAATGTCAGGAACAATTTAAGGCCCAAACGGTCCCCGAAATCATATGGTCATCATCATCATCATCCTTATCATTATCATCATCCTTCACCGGTGTGGAAAGCAACGGGAAGCTACCACACCTACAATTCCCTAGTAAAGCTGCAAAGTATAGCATGAAAATGCTATGATTGCAGTGAAAGACCTGCCCTCGGGCAGAATTACTATGGATGGAATGGTAAAGAGGAAAAATTTTGCCTGAACCGGGAATCGAACCCCGAACCTTTAGCTTTTCGTGCTAATGCTCAGACCACTGAGCTAATCCAGGCTTCATTCCCATCCAAGCAGAAATCCTTCCTTTACCTTACTCTACTGGCCCTACATTCAATTGCAATGAATCATCATTCACAAATACACAATGAATGGCTTCTACCTGAAGAAGACATGAAGGGACTCCACACAGCTATAGCATTATTTATTAATACATAGTTTTAGCTTCTTAATATTAATTTAATAAATAATGCTATAGCTGTGTGGAGTCCCTTCATGTCTTCTTCAGGTAGAAGCCATTCATTGTGTATTTGTGAATGATGATTCATTGCAATTGAATGTAGGGCCAGTAGAGTAAGGTAAAGGAAGGATTTCTGCTTGGATGGGAATGAAGCCTGGATTAGCTCAGTGGTCTGATCATTAGCACGGAAACCTAAATGTTCGGGGTTCGATTCCAGATTCAGGCAAACATTTTTCTCTTTACCATTGATTTCTCTCTAGTGTTGTGATGTATAAAGGCCGTGTCCAAATATCTGCCGTTTTTAACTGCAAGGTATTAAAATCCAGCGCCAAATCTCTCATTTAAACTATGAGAAGAACTACAACAAATGATTGTTAGATAGAATAACCTTCACTACCTGCCGTCCGCGCAGCGTTCCGCCTCACTTCATTCCGCTCTTAACTCACGCACAGAGTCCAAACTGCTACGTACAGTGGGCTGCAATTGCTGGATTCTAGGTTCGATTTCTATACCTTGTATTTATAAAGGGCAGATTTTTTTTGGACACAGCTTTGTTACATCACAATGCTTCTCTGAAAAAAAATGAAGGTAGGTTTTGGCATGCAATGGTAGACAGTTCCCTTGTAAGTCAATTTTCATATATCGTGAAATATTGTCAAATACGCACGTTAATTCTTCTTAGAACTCATCCTTAATCTTGTCATCCTTATCTTCTGTGGGAGCATGTACATTTAAGATTACAAAATCATGTCGTTTACTTTTTAGAATTGCGTATGATAGCCTATCACTTACTCACTGGCACTATCGAACCCGTAGGTTCATGGCCTCGCGGACATAATCTCTCCATACATCCCTATCCTGAGCTAATGCTTTCCAATCATTCCCAGTATAATCTTATTCTCCCACCTCATTCTTGATCTACCAACTGGGCGTTTTCCTACAAGAAGCTTCCATGCACCTCTTTCATTCCCCACTCGTGCCACATGCCCTGCCCATCGCAGTCGACAAGACTTAACTGTTTTCATTATATCTGGCTTCCTATAAAGACCATGTAGTTCATTGCTATGTAGTGTTCTCCATTCACCTGTCTGTTCATGTCTCTTTGATCCAAAAATTTTCCTAAGAACTTTATTCTCAAATACTTGTTATCTCCTTTCCTCCCTTAAAGTAAGAGTCCATGTTTCGCACCCATATAATATAACTGGTAGAATAACAGTTTTATATATTTTCAGTTTAACGTTTTTTGAAAGGAGTTGGGACATCAAGATTCTCTGCAATGCATAATAGCACGCATTTCCAGAATTGAGCCTATGTTTAATTTCTATAGTGCCAGGGATTATTCATATACTACAGTAATAAATTGTAGAGTTTCCGTTATTTTCTAAATTTAAATGCATGTATATGACATGGTGGCGTAGAATCCCCCACATTTTAAGTGTTTTTGCCTCACTTTTTCTATTTTTTTTAAACGCCTGAACATCCGGTGTTTAATGACTGCTTTAGGACAGCGGTTCCCAACCCTTTTCAACTCGCGAACCCCTTCCACAACGATCTGAGTTGGGTGAACCACTGACTTTTAAATATACATACAGTAGACATGCTACAAAATGCAATTCCAAACAAAAGCTTTAATAACCTTCATCATCATCATCATCATCATCATGAACAAATTCGTTTTAGGCCATGTGGCCTGTACGGTAAACCTAGCGAAGATGGTCTTGATCTTTCCACCGATGTTTTGGTCTTCCTTGGTCCCTATGTCCAGTTGGGGTATATTGGAATGCCAATTTTGGAAGTCTATTTCTTGCCATTCTCCTCAGATGATTTTTCCATTCTTGTTGGTATCTTTGTATATCTTCATTTAAACTTGTTACTCCAAGTTTTCCTCTGATAATAGTGTTCCTTTGGTGATCCAGTCTATTAACTCCTAACAATGATCGTAAGAAGCGCATTTGGCTTACTTGAAGTTTATGAGAGTTTCTTTTATTTAAAATCCAAATTTCACTTCCGTATTTTAGAGCAGCTTTTGATGTGATGTTATGTAATCTTAGTTTTGTCTCTGTCCTCATCTGTTTAACAAAATGTCTTCGTATTACCCCATTCATTTTATTATATTTTTGTAATTTTGAATCAATGTCACTCTTATACCCTGCAAATACACTTCCTAAGTAAGAGAAATCTGACACTTGTTCTATAATTTTTCCATCAATCTCAATTTTCACCCGTTGTATGTTTTTTCCACACATTGCCATTGTTTTGGATTTTGATGTGGAAATTTTCATATCATATTTGCTGGCAATTTTGAATAATTGATACGCTGCTATTTGTAAGGTATCTTCGGAATCTGATGATAATATTATTTGATCATCCGCATATAATATTGTTTGAATTATTTTATTCCTAGTTATTGAAATTAATAACCTTAAATTAACTTAACCCTTAACGGTTAAAATCTAAAGTTACTCTAGTTACGGCTTAAAAGTTACACAACGCGTAGGTCTAGTTGTAGCGAAATCAAATGCATTCCTAACGTTGTTACATAACTGTAAATCAGACATTCGCGGTAAATATTAATTTATTGTGGAAATAATGTAACTATTTAACTCATGCCCCAAATGGGAGTCAATGACAATCACATTTCAATGATTTTATTTACAACCAATCACAGTCGTGTTTCGCCTCGAATTTATCACATTAAAGAAAACTCCGACTTTTTTAACATTCTGAATAGGTCATAGCATTATTTTGCAGTGACCGACTCTCTAAGAAATACGGCTACCAGATTGTATATATAGTGCATGAATGTCAGCAGATAGCGCATGCGGGAGATAATATAAACACTTTTGTAGGAATCGACTATACCACAAAAAAAGAACACTGTTTGCACTTTCTTAAACGAATTATTTTCCAGGAAATGACGTT
This sequence comes from Diploptera punctata, assembly GCA_030220185.1. Lineage (NCBI taxonomy): Eukaryota > Metazoa > Arthropoda > Insecta > Blattodea > Blaberidae > Diploptera > Diploptera punctata. The sequence goes on from JASPKZ010003835.1 coordinate 1,312,337, forward strand.
GCAGAAAATATAATTCACATATTTACATCATAGGACATCAAAAATTAATTAATACCTATAATGTTGGTTATAAATTTCTCCACTAGGGTGCATTCTTACAATATTGCGATCCTTTGGCAATAAATAATATGATTTGGTTGCAGTGATGAACAAAATAAGCAAATGGAACGTACCCAATCGTTTCTCATTTGTTTTCAAAGATCGCCGTTTACATTAAATATATAAATATTTTAAAATAACTATATTTAAATAATGATTTGTGAGTAAACAGCTTAATTTTATTCGTTAAATAGTCCTAACAAATGTCATTCTTAATTTCCAAATTCTCTAGATAAATTGGAAATCACTCGTGGCATTACTTATGATAAATTCCCCATGTTACACATATGCAACAAGGGGCATTATAGAGTTAATTTAATTTTTAAATATTAATTATTATTATTATTACATTGCTGCAGAAATGATGGAAACAATAATAGACCTAACCTCGAAACCCGCCATTACGGAAAAGTTTTGGCAAATCCCTTGAAATATTTTGCGAACCCCTGGGGGTTCTCGAACCACAGGTTGAGAAACGATGCTTTAGGGTGTGAGGAGAAATACACTGGTTTAAAAATATAGCGTTTCTATTGCAGAGGAAGGAAACTGCGGCTGTTCATGATAATACAGACAGTTTCTCATCAAGATCACACAGTACAGTCCTTGTGGACCTCATCTTAACTACTACTGCTTCCTTACAGAGGGCTCCACCTCTGACTCCCGGTCACATCACGTCGAGTTCGTATCGGAACCACAGCAACGTTTTCTCGGGGCTCTCCCATTTTCCCTGCCAAAGCTTTATCCCACCATCACTTCTCCATATCTCCTTTTGCTAGAGGCTTCCTCGGCCACGATCCTTGTACACTTTTATGACAGACCTTCGATAGGGGTTTCATCTTATCTCACCCCTCAATCTGGCATAACGCCGGAAACGAGTAAAATGTTTACTATTGTTGGACAAACGGATCTGTGCCCCTTAAGCGCTGCAGTCGTTCTTAAAAAAGTTAACGCCTGTACTCACACCATTCCACGCACTTCCTTCCCATGTATATATATATATATATATATATATATATATATATCCATAGTAATTCTGCCCGAAGGCAGGTCCTTCACTGCAATCATAGCATTTTCATGCTATGCTTGCAGCTTTACTAGGGAACTGTAGGTGTGGTAGCTTCCCGTTGCTTTCCACACCGGTGAAGAATGATGATAAGGGTGATGATGATGGCCATATGATTTCGGGGACCGTTTGGGCCTTAAAGTTTTCCTGACATTTGTCTTACAGGTGAGGAAAAACCCCGATAAAAACCTCACCCAGAAAAACTGCCCCGACCGGGGATCGAACCCGGGCTCGCTGCGTGACAAGGCAGCACGCTACCTCGAGACCACAGCGGTGGATATATATATATATATATATATATATATATATATATATATATATATTGTCTAATGCCACCAGGTTGTCTTTTATAACATTTCTGGCTTTCTCCCCTGACATTGGCAGAATTGTAATCTATTTCTACTTATACTAGACTCTTTTAACTTTACTATCTAACCTCTCTTGGTTAACTCTTGTTTTTTCGACCCCGACACTATTAGGGCATCCGAAGGCTAGGGAGTCTTTCCTTTCTTCCATTTCTCCTTTCCTTCATTTTCTTTTCTTCTCCACAAAAGCCTAACCAGAGGCTATAAGATGGCAGCCCCATCACTGGTCTTGCCTTCCTTTGGCCAGCACCAATCGAAGGGACTATTATTTTGCTTTCAAGTCTTATACGAGAATTTCCCGGACGCTGGAGGGAAAATTTTCTATAGGATAGTAACAGGCCTTGGCCTAATACTTGGAAGGAAGAAGAAGTAATCTATTTGTTAGGTTGGGGTACCTGGAAGGCGGAACTACGTTACCCCGATGATATGATGGGTGATAAATGATAATGAAGCGCCAGGAGAGTTCTTAACCTAAACTTAACCTAAATTCCAGACCACGGGCAATCACAGGAATAATTCCGTTTAAGGAAAAATTCCTATTAAGGTTAATTAAATTGTATGGTATACTGCGACGAGCTAAACACGGCGGGTGCTAGTCATTTTTTAAATTTCGGATTTCAAATAAACCCCATAATGGTCGAATTTCGCTGATTTTTTTAATGATACCTACCTAGGTTTATATTCATAGCATGCACCGAGTTTCGTTGTGAAACATCGAAAATTTCAGCCGCTAGAGCGATTTTCAAATTTTCGTTTCAACTCCTACAACTTTAGAACATCCATCCATAGTAATTCTGCCCGAAGGCAAGTCCTTCACTGCAATCATAGCATTTCCATGCTATGCTTGCAGCTTTACTAGGGAATTGTGTAGGTGTGGTAGCTTCCCGTTGCTTTCCACACCGGTGAAGGATGATGATAATGATAATGGTAAGGATGATGGCCAAATGATTTCGGGGACCGTTTGGGCCCTAAAGTTTTCCTGACATTTGTCTTACAGGTGAGGAAAAACCCCGATAAAAACCTCACCCAGAAAAACTGCCCCGACCGGGGATCGAACCCGGGCCCGCTGCGAGACAAGGTAGCACGCTACCTCGAGACCACAGCGGTGGACCTTTAGAACATAATAGCAGCTAAACACTCGCCATACCTGAAAAGATGTATGTACAAATTTTCAGGAAGATCGGTTTAACGGTTCAGATGGAATACACGCACGCACGCATACACACATTAGAATTCAGTTAATTTGTATCTCTTAGGTCTATTTTTATTATTCAAGGTGAGATATTACGTTTAATTGACAGATTGTGGCGAGCTGATATTCCCCACTATCGCCGCCGTCACTCCATGTATCAGCGATAATACTGTCCCCCTTCTAGACAGCACTTGTATCTGTCAGAAGTCTCAAGATCTTACTGCAGTTGTTCAGAACAGCTATTAGAAAATGTTTTTCGCGATGTATGTTATTTTAATTTGGGTGGGCAGCTATTTTTATCAATTTGCTATGTTAAGCAGACTTGAGTGTGTATTGGTGATGGATGATGACCGATCCATCTGCCGATGTAATTATTGAATATTTTCTTTAATTGTGATTTAATTTTGATACTAAGCTATAGCTTAAATGAAAGATTTGGCGCTGGATTTTAATGCCTTGCAGTTAAAAATAGCAGATTTTCTTTTGGACATGGCCTTTGTACATCATAATTAGTGCTAGGATTTGTATGTAATAAAAGGTAAGGTTGCAATGCAGATAGTATAAATTATTCAACTGTTTGTGTGTGAAACCAAAACAAAAGACAGTCATGAGTCTAACTTCTCATTATACAGTAAAACTTGCTCAAAGCGGAATCGCATGGAATCTTTTTTTTTTTTTTTTTTCCACATTATAAAAAGACTAAAATTTATTAATAATCTTAGATTATAGAGTACCGTATGTCTTTTTACGTTCCTTGGATTAATTGTAGTTCCGCTGCCTTTGAAAAGTGAAGTATAGTATGTATGAGAGACTTCGACGGTAACGCGCGAAAAAAAACAGTCCCGTTTCGTCAGCGTTAAAATGTCTCTTAGGCGCGTATCCTGAAATTAAAGTATGCAGTTTCGGTATTTCCGCTCACTAACTACACTTTCGTCCACATCCTTTGATTCCCCGCAAATTTCATTCCACACTACATTGCGTCGTCTTTTAAAACTGTCCACAACCAACCTGAAGATGCCTCGAAATCGTTATTCCCTAGGGATTTAGCGACAATTTGAGCTTCACTTTGGAGCATCGGTCCGGAAATTTCGAGATTTATCTTCATTCACTTTCATTTTTTCGTTTAATAACAGTGATACATACGTTTTACTTACTTACTCACTTGCACTATCGAACCCGTAGGTTCATGGCCGCGCGGACATAAGCTCTCCATACATCCCTATCCTGAGCTAATGCTTTCCAATCATTCCCTGTATAATCTACTTCCCTCAAATCATAGTTAATGTTGTTCTCCCACCTCATTCTTGGTCTACCAACTGGGCGTTTTCCTTCTGGCTTTCCTACAAGAAGTTTCCATGCACGTCTTTCATTCCCCATACGCGCAACATGTCCTGCCCATCACAGTCTACGAGACTTAACGGTTCTTATTATATCTGGCTTCCTATAAAGACCATGTAGGTTCCTAGGAACATGTCCCTGTGTTTGAGCCTTTGGCATGGGTTCCCTGAAGTAGTCCCCGCCCGGAGAACCGAATGGGGGACTATTTGACCTCCGGAAAATTTTACCCCAGATGAATCCATGTCCGCATTTCTTGACGGTTGTATTTTACGGTGAAACATCGTCACTCTTTCGCCCAACCCAAGGTACTTTTTTCGTCTGGCTTATCACCTTCGACCAGTCCGGCATGGGTAACCCTATCGGCAGCAATGCTACCGCCGGCATAGCTCTCAGGATCATTTAAGCACGCAAGCCACTCCACCACGACAAGGTAAAGATACCATGGAGGGGATACATACGTTTTAGCCATCTTTATTCCATAAATTCAGAACGCTACCTGTGACAGATCGGGGCACGCCGTAGCGTAGTGGTTAAGGCACTCGGCTACAAGCCGGAGGGTCGAGGGTTCAAGTCCCGTTGAGGTCAGGATTTTTAAAACTGACCCAAACCCTCTGGCGGCACTATGGCCCTGGGATCGACTCAGCCTCTAACGGAAATGAGTACCAGACGCTTGTTCTGGGGGTAAAGGCGGCCGTCACGCAGGGATGACATAAAGTGCCGATTGTCTAGAAAAAGTGGGAGTCTGAACCTCCTACTACCCCAAGGGCCTCCGGGCCTGTTGTGGGATCACTTTACTTTACTTTTACCTGTGAAAGACCGGTCTAAGAACTTAAACTAATTTAAGATTTTACAGTGCAATAGTTATTTGTAAGACGTATCTGTATTTCGAATAACGGGTGTGCAGTGAGGCTGAAATAACATTTCCGGTACAGGTAGAATCTCTACATCCCCCGGTGGCTGGAATCGCCTAACGGGATTTCAATTAAGTGGAAACTAATTTATTCCTCTGATTTTTCCGCTTTATAAAATATTGTTTTCATGAATTGTGTAGAAATATCCTTCCGTTCCCGCGTTGGGCAGATTCCGTTTTATGCAACATAAATAGTCGTAAAATTACTATTATTTTGCCGGGACCAAAAAATTTGTTCACATTGGACAGATTTCCACATTATTCACGTTCCGGATAAAACAAGTTTTACTGTATTATTCAACTGTTTGTGTGTGAAACCAAAACAAAAGACAGTCGTAAGTCTAACTTCTCGTTATACTACGTTGCAATCTTAACAAATCCTAGCCTTGATCATATAGCTTCTCTGGAAGAAATTTAAGATAGCTTTCTGCATGCAACGGTTGTAGGTTGGTGAATCCAAAAAGAACATAAAATACAATTAGTCATGTCATTTTTGTTAAAGCTTGTACAAGCCCTCTGTGTTAACGTGAGTTCAAGGATATTGTTAACTGCACAATTAACAAGCTGGCAACCAACTCTCACACCACGGCTAAACACAACTTGCTAACTTCTCCCTGCCACCAAAATCATCCCAATATTTATATTAACATATTACTGTAGCGGTTCCCAACCTTTTTCGACTCGCGAACCCCTTCCACAAAGATCTGAGTTGGGGAACCACTGACTTTTAAATATGCATATGGTAGGCATGCATAAAATTTAATTCCAAGCAAAATGTTTAATAATAATCTTAAATTAACTTAACCCTTAACGGATAAAACCTAAAATTACTCTAGTTATGGCTTAAAAGTTACACAACGTGTAGGCCTAGTTGTAGTGAAATCAATGCATTCCTAACGTTGTTACATAACTGTAAATCAGGCATTCGCTGTAAATATTAATTTATTGTGGAAATAATGCGATGAATTTCCGATATTACACATGTCACAAGGAGCATTACTTACTCACTGGCACTATCGAACCCGTAGGTTCATGACCGCGCGAACATAAGCTCTCCATACATCCCTATCCTGAGCTAATGCTTTCCAATCATCCCCTGTATAATCTACTTCCCTCAAATCATAGTTAATGTTATTCTCCCATCTCATTCTTGGTCTACCAACTGGGCGTTTCCCCTCTGGCTTTCCTACAAGAAGCTTCCAATCAAGTCTTTCATTCCCCATACGTGCAACATGTCCTGCCCATCGCAGTCTACGAGACTTAACTGGCTTACTATATCTGGCTTCCTATAAAGACCATGTAGTTCATTGTTATGTAGTCTTCTCCATTCACCTGTCTGTTCATCTCTCTTTGGTCCAAAAATTTTCCTAAGTACTTTATTCTCAAATACTTGAATCTCCTTTCCTCCCTTAAAGTAAGAGTCCATGTTTCGCAGCCATTTAATATAAATGGTAGAATCATAGTTTTATATATTTTCAGTTTGACGTTTTTTGAAAGGAGTTGGGACATCACAAGGGGCATTATAGGGTTAATTTAATTTTAAAATAGTATTAATAATATCATCTATAATTATTATTATTACAATACTGCAGAAATGATGGAAACAATAATAGACCAAAACTTCGAAACCGGCCAATATGGAAAAGTTTTGGCGAACCCCTTGAAATATGTTGCGAACCCCCAGGGGGATTGACGAACCACAGGTTGGGAAACAATGTATTAGTGAATACTTTACGCCAAGGCTATAGTTTATCCCCAACGTATTTATATACAAGTTTTACAAACACGGAAGAAAAAGTGGGGATACCTATTGCAGATACAACTATTTATACATTATTATTAGCTGATGACCAGTTGCTTACATCATAGGATTACGCGGATCTGGAATATATAAGCTGGAAAGTCATAGAAGAGTATATTAAATGGGGTTTAAAAGTAAATTTGAATAAATAATTTTATTTATCTCGTGGTGATGAAAGGAAAGATTTAATTTAGGAAGATGGAATGGGATGTATCAAAGAATGTTGTCAAAATTACTTGGGGATAAAAATTAACTCAAAATGTACCCAAGAAAATTACATAAAATATAGAATTCAAAAAAGGTTTTCTTTTTCTTCCTTTGGCTCTATGGTCATCTAAGAACCTTGGCCTCCTTCGTAACAACTGCCCATTCTTCTCTATTACTAGCTTTCTGCCTCCATTTTTTCACCTTCAGTTGTCACCTTATATAACGATCTTAGTTTCTGCTTTCCACCCTTCTTCTTCCTTCCGGTTTCCCTTCTAAAATCTTTCATGCTCCATCCGCAACACGTTCTACTCATTCTAGTCTCTTTCTTCTAACCTCCTACCAGATCTAAATCCCTATATAATTATTTGAATTCCTGGTTCGTTCTAATCCTCCATACATCTTCCTTAATATTTGTTTTTTTCCGTGTATTTAATATCCATCCATACATCTATAATAATTCTGCCCGAGGGCAGGTCTTTCACTGCAATCATAGCATTTTCATGCTATGCTTTGCAGCTTTACTAGGGAATTATAGGTGTGGTAGCTTCTAGTTGCTTTCCATGCCGTGAAGGATGATAATGGCTGGAAGATTTTCGGGGGTCATTGGGCCCTAAGCTTCCTGACATTTGTCTTACAAGTGAGAAAAAAACCCGAAAAAACCTCACCCAGGAGTCTGTCCCGACCGGGGATCGAACCCGGACCCACTGCGTGACAAGACAGGTATTTAATAGGTGTTGTATTGTATTGTAAGCCTATGTTTTCCCTTGACAGAGATTTAGGCGCTCTCCCCCTACAGGGAATAATTTAAACCATACTAATGTAGTTACACTTGTTTTCGTATAGATGTCATTTTGAGTGGTACGTGGTCAGCGTTCCGCCTCATACTGACATCTCGAAAACCAAGGTAGTACTAGGACGGGAAAATTCGGTAAATTTTGCTTAGAGGCCTTTTCATTCAGGCTTAAGGATCTTTTACGAGCCTGAAAATCTTCAGACTCGGGACCCACGGCTTAAAGTCCCTCCCGGAGGACTTGCTCCTTGGATCTTTCCGTCCTAAAAAATCCATCGACCCCGGCCGGGTTTGAACCCGCGACCCTTGGGACCAGAGGCAAGGAGCATAATCACTGTACTTATCTTTTTCTGACAATGTCCATGTTTCGCTTCCAAACATAACTATTGGTTTCAATATTGTTTTATGTGTTTTAATTTTTGCTATCCTACTTATTGTTCTTGACTTAACTTGTTTTAATGCATAGAAGCAAATATTGCCCATTGTAATACTTGCTCGAACCTGTTCATTTAATGTTTTGTGGTAATTAGAGAACCCAGGTATTGAATACTATCAACTTTCTCAAATATCTGACCATGGTGCTGAAATTCTTGTTACCCACAACAGAGGCTGCAGCAAAGGTACTACACAACAGGAGGAGAAAACAAGACGAGATCTGGGACTAATTCTACTCCACAGAGGCGATGGCAAACAACAATTGGATGTCGGCGAACTACGAGCTGCGACACCTGTGACCAGGATGGCGGTACACGGTTTCCACCAGAGAATATGCACCAAGAAGACATATCACGTACCAGAAGACACATGCGTATGCGAGATGTGCAAGGAAAGATGTCACCGATACCACATCACAGTGTGTAAAAACAGAAAGAAATCCGTAAGTGAATATGCAAGGGACAAATAAAACAAAACAATACACAATGTGTGAACATTCTCATTATTATTAAATATCTGACCATCTAGGACTATATATGAGATTGATATACAGATAAAATTTTAGAGAGATCTAATCAATTTAAATATCTTGGATATTATCTCTCTATCTGGGATGAAAAGGATATCCCTGAAAAAGTTACTAGTTATAATAAAAGTTTAGGAATTATTAATCAAGTTATGAAACCATCCCTTGTACAAAAAAACACCAGATTACGTTTATATAACACTTTGGCTAGACCAGTGTTGACATATGGTAGTGAAGCATGGACACTAAAAAAACAACATGAAAGCAGAATAACGGCTTGTGAAATGAGATTCATGCGCAGAACAGCGGGTTACACCAGATGGGATCGGAAAAGGAACACCGATATCTTAAAAGAATTGAAGACTATGCCAATTTTGGAATATATTAAACAGTACCAACTAAATTGGAAACACCATCTTGAAAGAATGAGTTCAAATCGGATCCCCAAAGCTGTTTATAATTATATACCAAGAGGACGAAGATCACTGGGCCGTCCTATGAAACGCTGGAGGGAAAATTTTCTATAGGATCGTAACAGGCCTTGGCCTAATACTTGGAAGGAAGAAGAAGAAGAAGAAGAAGATACAGATAATTGTCATGAGATGTCAGTCCTTCATACCCCAGAACACAAATCTGGCACTCATTTCCATTAGAGGCTGAGTCAACTCCAAGGCCACAGTGTTTCATCTTCATCACGATGCTGTAGCCCCATTTCGGAGCACAGGACAACAGTAAGAGCTTTCCATCAGACATGTTTATTCCCAATAGCCTTCACTTCATTCCAGGATTTTCCTGTCCTCTTCATCTCATCTCATACAGACACATGTGGACGTCCTCTATTTCTAGGTCTTTGAGATTTTCTCCATTCAAGGGCACATTTTTCTACAGAGTGTAACATTCCCATTTCCTACTCCTAATTTGCATTTCTACCAGCTTTATCCCACAAGATAGTTTCTTACAACTTCTTATTCTTCCAGCTCTACAGCCCTTTATGAGCCTGGCTCCATGCATACCTGTCCAACACCCTCCTTCTCCATCCTTGGACCCCAAGCTTTCAAAGGTCCTGCTCTGCTCTATCCATCCATCTCAGCTTCAGACTTCCTCCATCTGGCTTCAGTAGTGTAAGCTTTCTAGTGGTATTCTACTCCTCCATTCTCATTATATGGCCTACCCATCTCGTCTGCCAATTTTAATAACATTTACAATATCTGGGTCTGAGTACAAATTGTACATTTCATAGTTATATCTTATCAGCCATACTCCATGATCATTTATGGGTTCCAGGATCTTCCTCAGGATATTCCATGCAAAGATTCTCTGTCTTTCTCCATTATGTCTGCTAAGTGTCCAGCATTCACTACCATAAATACCAACTGGTCTCAGTATGGTTTTATAAATTTTTTATTTTGCATCCAGACTTAGAATTTGTGATTTAAATTGGTCCTTAAGTGAATAATAGCATCTGTTGGCTTGGAGAATCCTGCTCCTTATTTCCTTGCTAATATTATTGTTTAACATACTTTATTGAATAAAACTAGAAAAGAAACTATTTTAAAATTTTACAAAGTATTGGCAGTTCCATCTCTTATCTATGGATGTGAAACCTGGACATTAACAAAGGCAGATAGTAAACAAATAGAGGCTGCAGAAATGAAGATGTTGAGAGCAATAACAGGATACCAAAGGACCAATAAAAAGAAAAACGAAGATATAAGAACAGAACTTAATATATTTAATCTCTGTGAAAGAATAAAATACTATCAAAATGCTTACCTTCAGCACGTATTACGAATGAATGAACAGCGTATACCAAGAAGAATGTATAATTATAAACCAAAAGCAAGAAGATTGTTGGGAAGACCATTGAAGAGATGGAAGGACCAATTTGACCTATAATGAACAGGCCATTGGGCTTAACCATTGTTGATGATGATGATGAATATTATTGTCATCAGTGAATATAGTGCTCAGATATTTAAATTCATTGTACAATTTGAAATTTATATTCACCCATTTCTAGTCGGTCTTTCTTACAACTTCAGGCCATTGTATGTTGAATGTTTATGCAAACACCAATTTATAAATGCTTATAGCATTTGTTGCATTTTATTATTGAATAAACAGGTTTTTGATCTGTATAATAACACAGATTTAATACTCCCTTGGCATGGTGTATAAGTTTATAACATTTACAGCGGATCCATAAGCTTGGCAACTGCATTAATTTTTATTTTTAAGCTTCTAAATATTTTAAGTTTAGCCAGAATGTTTAGGTCAGTTCAAAAAATTCTAACCCATGAGGAATTGAACCTGCAACTTTCCAGAATGTAATGTATTGTTATAGAATGCAACTAGTAACCTAAGGAATGTATATACTTCTCTCAAGAAAACACCATCATCATCAAAAACAAGGATTAAGCCCAATGGCCTGTTCCGATCTCATTATAGGTCGAATTGGTCCTTCCATCTCTTCAATGGTCTTCCCAACAATCTTCTCCCTTTTGGTTTATAATTATACATTCTTCTTGGTATACACTGTTCATTCATTCGTAATATGTGCTGAAGATAAGCATTTTGATAATATTTTATTCATTCACAGAGATTAAATATATTAAGTTCTGTTCTTATATCTTCGTTTTTCTTTTTATCGGTCCTTTGGTATCCTGATATTGCTCTCTCAATTTTCTCTGGTAAATCCAAATTTTCAACAAAAGAGAGTTTATATCCTAAATAAGAAAACTCATTAACTCTCTGTAAAATTTTGTTATTTATACAAATTTTGCTTTGTATTGGGGATTTTCCACAAAAGGCTATTATTTTAGTTTTATTGGTAGATATTTCCATTGCATATTTCTGGGCTATCAAATTTAAATTATGTACTGACCATTGTAAATCATCTTCAGATGTTGCTAGTAAAACAAGATCATCTGCAAACATTATTATATCTAATTTTAAATTTCTATTGACAGTGATACTTGCACGTTTTGTTTCTCTAAAGTCTTTTACAATGGCATTCATATATATGTTAAAAAGTAGAGGGGAGAGGCCACAACCTTGTCCGACTCCTGAGTTTATTTCTTTCCACTGAGTTATTTTTTCTTTTATTTTTATTGCAATGAGAGTTGACTTATAAATGTTATAATTATACGTATATGATCTGCTTTGGGACCTGATCTTTCATCAAAATTTCAAATAACAGACTTCTGTTCACTTTATCAAGGTAAGATATATAAATGACTCATTCATTCATTGAATTAAGAAGCTCATAATGTTATTTCCCATATTTAACTATGAATAAATGTAACTAACCTACCCAAATATTTGGAAACATAAGGAAATGTAAATATCTAGTAAACATGTGTACTAAGAGCAGAGACATGAGTGTTTACTCATATTGCTATAGCAGAATATAAATGTACATGTTGGCAACAAGTGCTAACTATCAATATAGTTGGTACTGTAGTCTATTTCAAGATTCATATGTGATCAATAAGGGGTGGATTTCTATGACCTAAAAAATGAAAAATATGTATGCATTTATGACCTAAAAAAGGTTTAAAAAAGCTTAAAATTTTAGAGAGATCTAATCAATTTAAATATCTTGGATATTATCTCTCTATCTGGGATGAAAAGGATATTTCCCTGAAAAAATTACTAGTTATAATAAAAGTTTGGGAATTATTAATCAAGTTATGAAACCATCCCTTGTACAAAAAAACACCAGATTACATTTATATAACACTTTGGCTAGACCAGTGTTGACCTATGGTAGTGAAGCATGGACACTAAAAAGACAACATGCAGAATAACGGCTTGTAAAATGAGATTCATGCACAAAACAGCAGGTTACACCAGATGGGATCGGAAAAGGAACACCAATATCTTAAAAGAATTGAAGACTACGCCAATTTTGGAATATATTAAACAGTACCAACTAAATTGGAAACACCAAAGAATAAGTACAAATCGGATCCCCAAAGCTGTTTATAATTATATACCAAGAAGACAAAGATCACTGGACCGTCCTATGAAACGCTGAGGGAAAATTTTCTATAGGATCGTAACAGGCCTTGGCCTAATACTTGGAAGGAAGGAAGAAGAAGAAATATGACCTAAAAAGACAAAAATATGATCTTATAATTGAATGAATTTTTTACCCATACTATATTAATTGTTCATTCATATACATTTTCAATTGTATCATAAGAAAAATCTGTCGTTGAACACTTCTTATGTTTAGCAGCATCACAATGTTGTTGTACATTAAATCGCTTTTTTGCCGATACTTTAACTTCACACAGTTTTACTCTCGAACAAAAATTCCTTAATTTTACACTCTCAGAACACGTACTTTTAGGCATGGTGAAATCGAACTAAAGCTGAGGTCTCAATAGGAATGAACAGGAACATTTCAGAGGGCTGGTGGAGGTGGGGGTGGTAAAGTGGAAGGAACAAAGCAGAAAATCTGACACCAAACAATTAGGGTGGTAAGGGTGAGATACAAACATTCAAGGTTGTCTTCTATTGTCCAGTGCAAATGTTTGCTACCTATTAACAGAAACCTTCGAAACAAGTGAACTGTGACACTGACAATTTGTATACAGATACAATGTTGGTTATTTCCAATTGCCTGATGACTTGGCTATTAAAAAAACCCAAAATATGACTTTATCATAGAAATAAGCAGAAGTGTGACCAAAAATCTGAAAAGTGAGAAATATGACTTTTAAGACCCAATAAAAACCACTTAATCTTAATAATAAGGCATATATAAATGTTTTTACTTACTTGAAGTTTAGAATATAGGCTTTGGTAAAAATATGACATGTCATAGGAATCTGCCCCTTAGTGATCAACATTAGTTTAGACCTTTCTGCTACAGTACTTGGGGATTGTCGGCAAAACAAAATACCATAAATTAAAAAAATCACCAATGCAAAAATTACCAAGTAGAATTTAGTTACGGATCTGAGATATGTGTGCATGCGTGTGTGTATATATATATATATATATATATATATATATATATATATAACTATATGGAAAGCAATGGGAAGCTACCACACATATAATTCCCTAGTAAAGCTGCAAAGCATAGCATGAAAATGCTACGATAGCAGTGAAAGACCTGCCCTTGGGCAGAATTACTATGGACATATATGTAACTATTGGATAGAATTACACAATACAGAAATGAATGGATGGACCACATCAATAGAATGGATAACAATTGAATTCTGAAACAGATTCTTCATTACAAACCACTAGGACAAAGAAATGTTTGAAGACCCAGTAAATAATGAATAGACCAATTCTAACATAAGATCAGAATAGACCAGCAGGTCGAATCCTTGATGTTGATGATCAAACAATTTTGAAGTATTTATTTAAATATGCAAATCACAATATCATGACACTGTTAGACAATATTGTGATTTTAACTGCTATATTCTCCACAGAGGAGTATATTACTTAGTCCATGATTTTTCTATCGCTGCTTTGGGTTATTGCTGTTTGGATTAGCGTTAGGGAGTGATAAGTAAGTGTACTCCCATTTTTAATAAACGTTTCGCAATTTTAACATTATTGATATACTTTTTAAAGTTGATTTCATAGCGACGGATAGTAATCGAGGATGATAATCGATATGTGGTTCAATTGTGGGTTATCGCTGACTCTATAAACTCTGGCGCATGTGCACTGTTGTTCTATAGAACTGAAATATTTTACGTTAGTTTATGTGCAGTTTTTTCTAAATTCTTATACCTTCTGTGTAACTTATCTCCCTTAAAACTTAATATTATCCTCCCATCTCATTCTTGGTCCCGCAATGTAGCCGAGTGGTTAAGGCAGGAAGCCTTGGCACATAGCTATGAGACTTGTGCTGGTTCGAGTCTCCATGGGGGAAATTTTCTCATGGTATTTTGGCCAATATGGGACCGGTGTCCACCCAGCATCGTGAGGCATTTGGGTAGCTACAATAAGTAGCGGCTCCAGGTTGAGAAAACCAGCTACAATGGCTGGGGGACTCGACATGCTGACCACATGTCACCCCCTACACTGGCTGGATGATCAACTACCTCTGTGATTGACACATGTGGATGTGAAGCCAGCAGTCAGTTGGTATGCTAAAGGCCTTCTAGGCCTGTTGTGCCAGGAGTTTTTTTTGGCTGAGGTGTATAAACCGTCGCACACAATTTTCCATGTAATATTCAACCATTTATAATAACGTTTCGTACTATTTCAAATATTTTGAAACCATTTTATAAACATTTCTTACGATTTTTAAATATTTCTAAATTATGCAAATATTGTACATCGAGTTCTACAGGTGCGGAAATGATTCATGTAACATCCGCTAGGCGACTCTCACATCGCAGTTACCAACATTTGAAAATAATTCAAAACCATATTTAGTGTTAGTGTACGTAAAATTAGTTTATTGTTTGTTAAATAATATGCATGTAAATTGTTTTGTTAGGTTAGGAAATGGGAAGTTAGTTTACGTCCATTTTTTAGCATTTGGGAATTTATTCCAAAGTTGGTAATGCCGACTTCAGAGCCATCTACCAGAAGCTACATTAACCATTACAGCAACTGCCGCAACTCGCGCATGCGCACTGCGATTCTGTAGAACTTAGAAGGATATATGTGCGACGGTTTATACACTGTATCCGTTTTTTTTATCTCATGTTTGGCTGCATTCCTTCTGGTTTTCCTACAAGGAGTTTCCATGCCACACTTTCATTCCGATTAGTGCTAATTAAGATATATAACAAAAAATTAATTAGAATTGGAGATATAAATAACTTAAAAGATGGGATATTAATATACAATCACAAAAAAAAGTGTAAAAGCTAACAAAAATAACTGATCCTAACCATATATTCCCTCCATGGTATCTTTACCTTGTCATGGTGGAGTGGCTTGCGTGCTTAAATGATCCTGAGAGCTATGGCGGTGGTAGCATTGCTGCCAATAGGGTTACCCATGCCGGACTGGTCGAAGGTGATAACCCAGACAAAAAAAGTACCTCGGACGAAAGAGTGACGATCTTTCACCATAAAAATACAACTGTCAAATAGTCCCCCATTCAGTTCTCCGGGCGGAGACTACTTCAGGGAACCCATGCCAAAGGCTCAAACACAGGGACATGTTCCTAGGAACATGGAATGTTAGGACTTTATACAATAGGGGGTCACTAGAGATATTAATGCGGGAATTAGATAAATCGCCCTTGGATATAGTCGCTTTACAGGAAGTTAGATGGATTGTCCCAACTCCTTTAAAAAAATGTTAAACTGAAAATATATAAAACTATTATTCTACCAGTTATACACCTACACAATTCCCTAGTAAAAGCTGCAAGCATAGCATGAAAATGCTATGATTGCAGTGAAGGACCAGCCTTCGGGCAGAATTACTATGGATGGATATTATATGGGTGCGAAACATGGACTCTTACTTTAAGGGAGGAAAGGAGATTACAAGTATTTGAGAATAAAGTACTTAGGAAAATTTTTGGACCAAAGAGAGATGAACAGACAGGTGAATAGAGAAGACCACATAACAATGAACTACATGGTCTTTATAGGAAGCCAGATATAATAAGAATAGTTATGTCTCGTAGACTGCGATGGGCAGGACATGTTGCACATATGGGGAATAAAAGACTTGCATGGAAGCTTCTTGTAGGAAAACCAGAGGGAAAACATCCAGTTGGTAGACCAAGAATGAGGTGGGAGAATAACATTAACTATGATTCGAGGGAAGTAGATTATACGGGGAATGATTGGAAAACATTAGCTCAGGATAGGGATGTATGGAGAGCTTATGTCTGCGGCCATGAACCTACGGGTTCGATAGTGCTAGTGAGTAAGTAAGTAACCATATATTTGCCCTTTTCTGACATACAGGCAATAATCCTAAGCATAATAAATCATAACATAAAAAAAATTCTATATAATTAGTAGCCTATGGCACAGTGTAGCATGCACACATAGATACCAACAGTACATAACCAGCTATATAAAAAGGGCAGATATAGGGTTAGGCTTAATTAGTTATTAGCTTTATGACTGTACTACATAGTGTGTAAATGCAAAATAAAACTCCCTCAAATAAAATTATGGCACCCCCTTGTTCTGGAATTACTGCCAATGGGTGAGGTAGGCTATATGCCCGTCACAATTCTACACTTACACTCTTATGCCACTGATGCACTAAACACTTCTAAACACGTTTTGTACTGTTTTAAACATTTTGCAACGATCTTCAAGCTTTCTTTACAATATTTTATATTTACGTAAAACATGATCGTGGATACATTACTTACTTGCTATTTTCCCATGTTGTTCCAACGTTGCCACCATTTGAAAATAATTTTCAAACCATATTTAGTGTTAGTGTACGTAAAATTAGTTTATAGTTCATTAAATACTACGCATGTAAATTGTTTTGTTATGTTAGGAAATGGGAAGTTGGTTTACATCCGTTCTTTTAAGCATTTGGAATAAAATAATATGCATGTAAATTGTTTTCTTTTGGGGGTACGCCGTAGCGTAGTGGTTAAGGCACTGAGCTACAAGCCGGAGGGTCGAGGGTTCAAGTCCCGTTGGGGTCAGGATTTTTAAACTGACCCAAACCTTCTGGCGGCACTATGGCCCTGGGGTCGACTCAGCCTCTAACGGAAATGAGTACCAGGTGCATGTTCTGGGGGTAAAGGCGGCCGTCATGCAGGGCTGGCAACCCGGCTGACATAAAGTGCCTATTGTCTAGAAAAAGTGGGAGCCTTAACTTCCCACTACCCCAAGGGCCTCCGGGCCTGTTGTGGGATCACTTTACTTTTTTTAATTGTTTTCTTTAGTTAGGAAATGGCAAGGTAGTTAACGTCCATTTTTTTTTGCATTTGGAAATTTCTTCTCAAAGTTGGTAACGCCTACTGCAGAGCCATCTACTGGAGGCTATATTAACCATTAGAGCAACTCCTGCGACTCGCGCATGCGCAGTGCGGTTCTGTGGAACTTAGAAGATTTCGTCTCCGGCATAAACCAGACTTTTTCCCTCCCAATAATTCAGTTATTTATTAAAATGAAAAGGTCAAGTGATCCATGTACAAAGTGAAAACTCAGAAACATCCTAGAATAAGGTGTATAAACCATCGCACATTAATTCTTCTAAGTTCTATAGAATCACAGTGCGCATGCGCATGTTACAGGAGTTGCTGTAATGGTTAATGTAGCTTCTGGTACATGGCTCTGAAGTCGGCGTTACCAACTTTGGGAATAAATTCCCAAATGCTAAAAAAAATGGACGTAAACTAACTTCCCATTTCCTAATCTAACAAAACAGTTTACATGCATATTAATTATTTCCAAATGCAAACAAAAAATGGACGTAAACTAACTTCCCATTTCCTAACCTAACAAAACAATTTACATGCATATTATTTAACAAACTATAAACTAATTTTACGTACACTAACACTAAATATGGTTTCGAATTATTTTCAAATGTTGGTAATTGCGATGTGTCTCCTAGTGGATGTTACATGAAACATTTCCGCGCCTGTAGAACTCTTATGTACAATATTCGCGTAATTTAGAAATATTTAAAAATCGTAAGAAATGTTTATAAAATAGTACCAAACGTTGTTATAAATGGTTGAAAAGTGTTTAGTGCATCAGAGGCATAAGAATATTACATGGAAAATTGTGTGCGACGGTTTATACACCACAGCCACATCCTAACCTACTGCAATGCAATTTTATGACAAGACATTACTTCTCAAGATTTTTACAATATAAATACTGAAGTGTGAACTTTATTTTTAATGTTTAAGTAACATGGAATATAACACAAACACAAAATTAAAACTTCTAGTAAAGTTAGGAGTTAAGAAAAAAAAATCAATTATCCTATCTCATCATGTCCACACCCAACTTTATACCAAACACATTTACCTTTTTAGTGGGGCACAAAATAATTATTTCGTTGTATTACTGTGAACTTCTAGCATTAACGTGTATACAATTACAAACATGCTCTTATTTCAAACACTTACGTCCATAAGAGTATTTTTTTCCTGTATAACCTCTAATCAGGAAACATTTATGTACACATATGATTCGTAATTACAAAATAAGACATGAATTTAATCACTTCCACAACTACATGCATGTCTGGAAGTAGAATATTTCACTTAAAGCACCAAAATTCTAATTAGTGTGTCAAATACGAGCATTTGACAGCATTCAATTTTAACAAATCGGCCATGACGGTCTCTAAGCCTAATAGGAAAACGTTTTACGAGGACTTGTTGCAAACTTTACTACACACACAAGGAATGTACACCACTAAATATTTGCAATATGTAATTGCGAACACTACGCAGTCAATAATAGACTTCACAAGGCTGTATTTTACCTGGTTTTCCAAAATACGTATATTGCAGACTGCCAATCCCCCTCCGCCGATTGCAGACTACACTTCACATAAAATAACCGTACGAAATAACAACAATACTCACATTTAAAAACGTCCCTGATGATTTTACGAGGGTCAGGGAGTCATACAACACGAATTTGAATAGTAATTGTCTCTTAAATCTATTTTCTTGCAATAACTGTTTACAGACACTATCTGGGTAGGGTGCGGCCTCCCTCTACTAAACTTTGCAAACCCCGTAGCTATATGACGTCACGTATAGTGATGGCCGAATTGGTATAGGAGAAATGTCTTGAAATTTAAACTAACCTCTTATTTAATCATTTTAATGTTTACGAACAATTCCTACCCATAAACGAATGTAATATATTCTAATACATCTAATGATAAAAATTACTGCACAAGGAATTGTTTTCATAAAAGGACAAACATTCAAATCGCAACAAGACCGAAAGAACTCAAAGAGCATGGAAAGCAATACATTAGAGTATAATATAAGAAACAAATTTTGCTCTAAAAATTACTTTTTGAAAATATTATACTTATTTCAGAAGAAAATATCGCTCTTTATAAGGGATTAGAATAAATAATGTAAGTTAAGTACAGCATTTTAACATAAATTAAATTTACATAAATTTAAATTATTTGGATTATTTTTATAATTTATTTATGCAAAAATTTGTTTATTAATTTCAAAATTAACGCAACAGAGAGCCAATGACCTGTTTTAATGAACGTTTGACGTCATCGTGCAATGACGTCAATAGGCGCTCGGAAACCTGTTCGTTTTATCACGTGACTTAAAATTTCTGAACTGGAGTATGACGTCATGATCAGGCCGGTGAATCTTTAAATAATCATAGAGAACCGAAATTTTACATTTTTTGACCCAGTAGTACGCCGGTTATCTTCAGATGGCGCTGTAGTCAACTCAAAGCCATAGAGGAATTACTTCCTTCATGCCTAATCCAGAGATTACCTACTAAAGAGATGACTCCAGAGACCTCAAGCGTTGGCAGAAAAACTAACCGATTACAGCTTACTGTATTATCGATATATAACATATATGCCCTTTTTGCAATTTAAATGAAGATATGGAAATAAACCATCTCCTCCGTTGTCCAGCTTTTGTAGAAGTGACCAGCCTTTCTGCTAAATATTGGAGTGCAAGAGAGCGAATGATTTCATTATCAAGTGCTCGACATTAGATACCAACCAACAATTTTCCTTTCTTTCTTCTTCCAGCTCTACAGCCCTTTATGAGCCCTGGCTGCTCCTCCATGTATCTCTGTCAAATGCTCTCCTTCTCCATCCCCGGACCCCAAGATCTCAACTTTGGTCTTCCTCCATCTGGTCTCAGTAGTGTAAACTTTTTAGTGGTATTCTCCTCCTCCATTCTCATTATATGACCCACCCATCTCAGTCTGCCAATTTTATTAACATTTACAATATCTGGGTCTGAATGAAAATTGTAGACTTCATCCTTATATCTTATCCACTGTACACCATGATCATTTATATATAGGTCCCAGGATTATATCTGCAGACTGTATAGGTAAATAAATTCATTTTATGCTCCATATATCTTCCTTAATATTTTTCTTTCCCATGTATTTAATATGTACTTATGTTTTTCTAATAAAGTCCATGTTTCACTTCCAAACATAACTATTGGTTTCAATACTGTTTTATATATTTTACAGCCTCATGGGCTAGTGGTTAACATTCCTGACTACTGTTCATGAGGTCCCGGGTTTGATTCCAGGTTAAACCATAGGAATTATTCCTGTGGTTGCCCATGGTCTGGAATTTAGGTTAAGAACTCTCTTGGCGCTTCATTATCATTTATCACCCATCATACCTTTGGGGTAACGTAACTCTGCCTTCCAGGTGGCCAACCTAAGAAATGGATTACAATTTATGCCAATGCCAGGGGAGAAAGCCAGAAATGTCATAAAAGACAACCTGGTGGCATTAGACAAAAAAAATAAATTCATTTTATTGTTTATTTTATGAGCGAGCATGAGGAGGGAGGATGGTCTTGGGACCCTTGCAGGACTTGGAAACGTAAAGTTTTGTTCATTTCTAATGATAGGCAATTGAAAACTAAAATTACGTGAATTACTTATTGATCTACCTAGAACAACGTTGAAATATGTGAAGAATTTTTATGAATTTTAATAAAGGATTTCTGGCAGAAGAAGAAGGTTCTAGATTGAAAGATGGCTAAGGACAGGATGAAAATGAATACAGATATATATTTATTTATTTATTTATTTATTTGAACAGTTTATTGTAAAACCGTCAGTCTGTTGTTCTATAAAAATAAATACTAATCTAAAAACTATAAAACTAGTCTTTCTTTGGGAAATAAAAGAATATTTACAGAGGTTGGCACTCATAGTGACTAGTTACCCAACACACGACGTGAACACAACCAAACCAACAACATTACAAACAAAAATGTTAATTTAATAATGAATTCGTTGTTTAATATTAAATTTATCAGTTCTCACCAAACAAATTTAATTTGAAGAGAAAAATATATTCAACTATTATACAGGGTGACTAAACAATAAGTATTGCAGACTTCTAGGGTTGTAGTGGGGACTTAGTAGATGAAGTTTTGATAAGGAACCCATGTCCAGAAAAGTTCCATTTTGAAGATCAAAACACAATGAGCTGATATCGTGTGTCTTGTGTTTCAGAATAAGTATTACAGACTTCTAGGGGTTGTACTACACCTGTCGAGTCGGAGGAAGATTTTCTTGCACTAATTCTGGCGGCAGCAGAAATTATTGACCACACGCCAGATCTTGTGGGGCGTGTGTATGAAAACATGCGTCGCAAGTACACTTTGTGCAACGAACAACACGTGGAACCACACTTGTAGTACAACCCCTAGAAGTCTGTAATACTTATTCTGAAACACAAGACACGCGATATCAGCCCATTGTGTTCCCATCTTCAAATTTATTTTACATAAAAATGGTACGTTTCCGGACATGCGTTCCTTATCAAAACTTCATCTATTAAGTCCCTTCTACAACCCTAGAAGTCTGTAATACTTATTGTGACTCACCCTGTAGGAAATATCACTGTGGGGTTTAATTTAAGATTTAAAATAAAATTCTTTACACCTCACCTTATATCCAGTCTTCTGATTAAACTGCTTTCACAACCTAGATGGTTTCATCATTGATTTCACCACCGATATTCTGTCGTCCAGGAGAGGTATTATCTGAGATGGAGTTAGAAGCAGTTCTCCTGGACAACGCAACATCAGTTGTGAAATTACTGATGATGAGAATGCATAGGTTTTGAAACCGGTTTAATTAGAAGACTGGATATGAGGTGAGGTGTAAAAAATGTTATTTTAAATCAGAAAAACATATGCCTAAATCGGGATTTTAACCCAATGTCTCCAGTTTTGTACACCAGTGCTCTACCATCAGAGCTATTAGGCTTCCAATTTATTTGTAGGTTTTTTCTAAACAATATAATTCCCATGTGCCAGATACAGTAAAAACTTATTATCAAACATTGAATTTTAGCTTCACTGGCTATGAACATGATGGCAATTCCCATTTTAAAGTCTTCTTGTTTAAGAAGCTGCTAGATGGCATTAGTGGAACTAGCTCTGGCACATGGGAATCATATTAGTACAGAGAAATATACATAAATAAATCGAATGCCTGATAGCTCAGACAGTAGGGCCCTGGTGTATAGAACCAGAGATATTGGGTTTAATCCTGATTTAAGTGTATATTTTTCTCTTCAAATTAAATTTTTGATCAATGTTCAGGCAATAGTAAAGAATCTGGAGCCAAATGACAAAATATTTTGGACATGATCTTAGTACATCACAAAACTTCTCTGGGAGAAATTTCAAGGTAGGTCTCAGCATGCAATGTTTGACGGTTCCCATGTGAGGCTTATAGCAGGACCTCTTTACCTTTAACAACAGATCCAGCTAATGTATTCACTTAGGCTTCACGGAGTTGTTATGATGATCTTGAAGAAGATTTCTGGGCTGTAGGCCATGGTCTCAAGGCTTGATGTTCCCCGATGTTTCGCCAGAGACTGCGTCTGGCATCCTCAAGGGTTGTCTTGAGACTGGCAATTTGTCCACTGTCTGTCCTATTTATACCGTTCACCGCAAAGGCAGATATAACTTACGAACATATTGCGGTGAACGGTAAAAATAGGACAGACAGTGGACAAAATTGCCAGTCTCAAGACAACCTTTGAGGATGCCAGATGCTGTCGCTGGCGAAACGTCGGGGAACATCAAGCCTTGAGACCATGGCCAGCCCGGAAATCTTCTTCAAGATCATCATAGACCAAGCTAATGTTTTATAATCATCCCTGTATAATCTACTTCCCTCAATCATGGTTAATGTTATTCTCCCACCCCATTCTTGGTCTACCTAAAAGGAAAAGTGATCCCACCACAGGCCTTGGGATGTCCTTAGGGTAATGGGAGATTAAAACTCCCACTTTTCTAGACAATCAACATTTTATATCAGACAGGTTATCAACCCTGCGTGACAGCCGCTTTTACTCCCAGAACAAGCGTCTAGTACTCATTTCAATTAGAGGCTACTTGACCCGCCAGAAGCTTTGGGTCAGTTTAAAAATCCTGACCCCACCGGGACTCAAACACTTGATCTTCTGACTTGTAACATACTGGTATTGCCTTCATCAACTATGCTAGTGTGTATCCTTCTTGGCCTACCTCCTGGGGCACTTTCCTCTTTCATTTTCTACTCATGCCCCATGTCCTGCCCACTACAGTCTATGAGATGTAACTGTTCTTATTACATGTGATTTCCCATAAGATCATGTAGCTCACTGTTATGTAGTCTTCTTTATTTGCCTGTCTGTTCATCTCTCATTGGTCCAAAAATTTTCCTAACAACTTTATTCTCAAATACTCGTAATCTTTTCTCCTCCCTTAAAATAAGTGTCCATGTTTTTCATTCATATAATATAACTGGGAGAATAACAGTTTTATAATCTATTTCATACAACAAGAAGAAATGCATAGTGGAAATAGTAACAACATTGGTAGATGATTTAACAGTTGCATCCCAGCTTCTTTACTATTGCCAAACGTTCAATATGGTGATCTACAGACAAAAATATACTTTATGACAAATTAGAAAACATCCTGCCTCTCTTTAATACATTTACTGAGATTTAAATCATTTTGCCAAAATATAACACATCATCTTAATTTCTATTGGATAAACACAACAATAAACACTAAATAACAAACAAAAACTGCTAAATTAATACAATACCCAACCGGAATGCCATTTGCCACAAAAATATCCAAACATATATTATAATAATTCTATTATAATTTATTCTATTATATAATTTAAACCTAAATTATCTAAATTAAAACTATTTCTTACTGATGGTTTAATTTTAATGAAGATAAATAATTTTTAAAATAACCTAACCTATCCTAACAAATAAACTGAAACTATAATCATAACAATATTATAAGTCAAATTTCTATCTACTTTCTAAATTTAAAAGTACTTAATTTGCTAATTTTTTTTTTTTGTGTTAAATTTGGCAATGATATCAAATCTTTTACTGATGACATGGAAACTTTTCGATGCCTAAATGAATTTAATTTTTTTCTAGAAACCTAAAAGGCTCTATTACATTTTTGTTACACTGGATTATTAACAAAATGGTGCCCCTTCCCAGGTCTTCTTCTTATTTCCTGTAGTTCCTAACTGCAACATAGGGCAGCAGTAAAGTTGTGTACTCTGTCTACAGTCTGCCATTTGACTTGTTTTCAGCTTTTCCATCTTACTGATCGCTTCCATGTTTTTCTAGATTGTCCCCTCTTTCTTATTCCTAGTGGGTTCCAATCTAGTGCAGTCTTCTTCATAACTCCATCTGGTTTTCTTAATGTGTGGCCTATCCAATTCCACTTTTTTTTTTAAATAAATAAGAAGTAAATGTATTAAAATAAGTGAGAATAACAAATAACTAAGTCTTGCATAACATTCACAATACATGAATATCCTGAACAATGAGCTGGAAGCAAACCATTGGCTGAACAGAGTTGCATGTACAGCCTTAGACACAGAACTTGACTGGCCATCAATTGCTAAGTCCCTCTACGTGCTAGTTTCTTGTAGTAGAACAGACATATGAATAGATTTTACATATTAACCCATTCGCCTCAAAAGACGAGGTACACTCGCTTAACTCTGCTGTTATATATTTTGCAATATTTTGTACATCCCTTGGCAGGGTAATTTTTTTTTTTAACATTTATGAATAGTAGAGGAATGTGTTTTTGTCCTCACCCTCATTGTGATCTCAAGTACCGTTATCTTTTGTTTGTTTTGAATGTCTGAAACAGACAATACAATTTACGGTAATTTACATCCGGTTTCTGGGGAAGCGAATGGGTTAATGAACATTAATGACATATTTACTTTGACCTATATTCTCTCTATCGGCATTGGTGGTCTAGTGGTTATGTTGCCTATAGTCCCAAGAGTCGTGGGTTGAAACCCGGCTGAGGTTGATGGATTTTTAGGATGGAAAAATGTAAGGGAAAGTCCTCCGGGAAGAATTTCAAGATTTGGGTCCCGAGTCTGAAGATTTTCAAGCTTGTAAAAGAAGCTCAAGCCTAAATTAGTGCCTCTGAGCAAAATTAAACCAGCCTTCCAATTAATGACTTTAGTTGCCAAGCAAAATTAAACCAGCCTTCCAATTAATGACTTTAGTTGCCAACTAGATGTCTCATTGAGATGATGTGCTGACCACTGTAGGGAAATAAGTGTAACTAAATTAGTTTGGTCAAGAAACTCCTGCTAAGGGAGCACCCATGGTACCAGGAGATATGTACAGGGTATTAGAAAAAAAATATATTCTCTGTGGTACTCTATATCTCATTACTTGATTGATTTTTTAGCTCATAAAAATGTTGAGTATAGGTCCCTTTGGAAAAGAACTGAAATTTTATGTCCAATGTCATACTTTTCTGGCATGTAAAAGAACCTCAACCCTGAAAAATGGGTTTTGAGCAAAATTTACCAGCCCTTTTATACATAGATTTGAAATGTGATGCCAATTACCTAGCTATTAAATAAATAGTATATTACGATGCAAGGTTGGGAAGTGGTTACAGAATCGAGAAAAATGTTTAGAAACTGAGCGATAGCAAAGTTTTTAATATCCAAGATTCTGTAAAACACTTCACAAACGTATGTTGTACATTACTTTTTGCGCGATGGTGTTTTCAAAATAATAAATAATAGAAAAATAATAACATCTTTGTTGGAAATATTTGCGTTCATTATAAACAACTGACTAACGTTAACAGTGTGGGCAATGTTTATTAGTTGAAATAGCAGGAGGCCATGAGACCAATTAGCGATAAAATGGGTGCAAGTATGTATTTATTATTTTATATTGTTTCAGATAAAGTTCAGTTCATTTAAAATGCAGTGATTTGTTTCGTATAATGTATATTAACACTACCTTTTGGATATTTTGTATATACATTGTATGTAGTATACATAGAGGGCAGTGGTTTTACTTCCCAAACGTGTGTTTGTAATATATAATATTACAGTATAGTTATTTAGGTTGGCAACCCCAAAATTTAGGAAGTTGAACTTTCAATAATGGTCGCCATTGCTGTAAGTACGACAAAATGCACTATCGCGCAAAAACAGTTATATAATTACTATTCCATTTACTCTGCACCTCTGGGTCCTGAGTTTGTATCTTGGTCATTCCTTATGGTGTTCCTCATAAATGAATCAGAGCCTGTTTCTCCTGCCAAAAACTTTGTTCCACTACTTCTGCATAGTGATGTTAACTACTTTGTTCCATTTAATTTCATCTGCCCCTTAGATATTTCATTTCATCAACTGGTATTATGTCACACTCGAAAAGGGGGCTGTTTATGTCTCCATAAGGGTAGTATCTTTTAAGAACCAACCTAAGTATTAACAGCTATCCTTATACTACTGTTGGTACCACAACAGAGACATGGGTGCTTCCCTAGTGGAAGATGAATTTAATTACATTTATTTCCCTACAGATATCATGAATGGCATGCATTTTCAAAATTGAGCCTATGTTTAATTTCTTTCTGCACCTCATTCCTGTAAGAGATACTAGATTGAAGTTTTATAAAACATTGGCAGTTCCTGCAATTACTTTATGGAAGTGAAACTTTGGTAATGACCAAAAAATTACAAAGTAGAATACAAAGCATAGAAATTAACTTCCTTAGAAGAACAAAAGGCTGCACAAGATTGGATCAGATAAAGAACAGAGTTAAATTTATATCCGTTGAATGATAAAATCAAAGAATATAAAGATAAATAGTTTGGACATGTTGAAAGAATAAATGTAACAAGATTACCAAAAGCAGCATTTAACAACAAGCCAAGAGGCTCAAGGAATGTAGGAAGGCCAGTGAAAAGATGGACAGAACAACTGTGAGGCAGGACAAGCAATTTACCTAACCCATGAAGTGAAGAAGAATACTTCATTCCTGTTTGTAATTATTGTTCCTGGTATTTTAATTCAGTCACTTCTTCAAAATTTTTATCATTTGCCATTAACAATCAATTTCCACTATATAATATATTATTAACTAACTCACTAGCTCTATCGAACCCATAGGTTCATGACCGCACAGACATAAGCTCTCCATACATCCCTATCCTGAGCTAATGTTTTCCAATATTTCCCTGTATAATCTACTTTCCTCAAATCATTGTTAATGTTATTCTTCCACCTCATTCTTGGTCTACAAAATGGGTGTTTTCCCTCTGGTTTTCCTACAAGAAGCTTCCATGCACGTCTTTCATTCCCCATTTGTACCACATGTCCTGCCCATTGCAGACTACGAGACTTAACTGTACTTATTATATCTGGCTTCCTATAAAGACCACGTAGTTCACTGTTATGTAGTCTTCTCCATTCATATGTCTGTTCATCTCTCTTTGGTCCAAAAATTTTCCTAAGAACTTTATTCTCAAATACTTGTAATCTCCTTTCCTCCCTTAAAGTAAGAGTCCATGTTTCGCACCCATATAATATAACTGGTAGAATAATAGTTTTATATATTTTCAGTTTAACGTTTTTTGAAAGGAGTTGGGACATCAAGAGTCTCTGCAATGCATAATAGCATGCTTTTCCAGAATTGAGCCTGTGTTTAATGTCTTTGTGTATCTCATTCCTATTTGTGATTATTGTTCCTAGGTATTTGAATTCAGCCACTTCCTCAAAATTTCCCTCATACCATATAATATATTATTATTATTATTAAATTAAATGACAAAACAATAGAAGATATTTTACCATGAAATGATAAAACAAATGAGATTTTTGCAAGCATTACGCCAATTTGAATTGACGGCTTACATACATGCATCTTTCCTGGTCAAAAGTTTGCTTCCTTGACACATAACTGGGTGTTGGTTTGGTTGTGATGAGTATACATGGTCCCAGCGCCCCTGGTGGGCTAATACACAACTACTCAGTCTAGAATGATATGTTATATCACATAAAGAAGCAATCAACTGTCTGAGCACAACAACACCACTTCCATATCTGAGTATTTTATCAAAACACATTCATCTTCTACACAACAGGAACATTTATATCTCACTCATAAAAATAAAGTCCACTTCATAGTTAAATATGGGAAATAACATTATGAGGTTCTTATTCATGAAGAATGAGTCATTTTTTATATTTTACCTCATAGTTTGTTTTTTTTTAAACATAGAAACTGCAGTTTTCAAAAGGAAACATCCCTTCCATTTTCAACCAACATTATTATTACCAGATTTTCGTTGGAATTTCCATCTATAATGTTGCCATCTGGTGTTGATTTGATTAACTTTGAGATCAGGTCCTGTTCATTATGAATTTCAAAATTCCTGATTAACACATTCAGTACCGTAAACCAGTTAAGGCATTTAAAGAGACTATCGTGTATGCGGCTGTCGGTCAGTTAACTCGTTTTAGAGTGGGCACGAACAAACCACGTTTATATTCGGCGCCTAATCATTGTGTTGCCTCAGTATGTCTTGCAGATCATAGATGGCATGTAAATGTACATTTTCTATTCCCGTTTGACACGTTTAACCTTGGTGAATCCCCTTTTATTTTTTAAACAAACAACACATGGTATTCGTTCACCCAAACTTGCCTCCAGGCTCCAATGCAGTCGTATATCTTTCTCATTATCGCACTGTTGTTTGTGTGTGAGTGAAACCATTACGAAAGAAAAATATCTCACTGAAGAAGAATTAGTGAATATTTTGTATAATGATGACTCAGGTGATGAACTGATTCCTGAATTAGAAGATTCACAAAGTGAAAGTGAAGATGAACTTCCACTTCCTGAAATTGATACGCCGATACCATGTGATGTCAAGTTATTTCACCGTCAAATCCTACTAGGATATCTCCTTTTTTTTTTTTTTTTTGATCCCACAACAGGCCCGGAGACCCCTTTGGGTAGTAGGAGGTTAAGGCTCCCACTTTTTCTAGACATCGGCACTTTATGTCAGCCGGGTTGTCAGCCCCCAGAACAAGCGCCTGGTACTCATTTCCGTTAGAGGCTGAGTCGACCCCAGGGCCATAGTGCCGCCAGAGGGTTTGGGTCAGTTTAAAAATCCTGACCCCAACGGGACTTGAACCCTCGACCCTCCGACTTGTAGCTCAGTGCCTTAACCACTACGCTACAGCGTGCCCCGGGATATCTCCTTTAGGTATGTACAAAATTTGAATTTTCTAGGACTAATAGTTTGTGAATAATGGTCCATTTTCTGAAGTGCCACGAAAAGGGTAGCTGGGGTATTTAAATGGCTGGCCTGTGGGTTTAAATGCCCTGCTCAGTGCCTGGTACTGAATTTTCAAAGTTCATCAAATCAACACCAGATGGAGAATCCAACGAAAATCCAGTAGTCATAATATCGGTTGAAAATGGAAGGGATGTTTCCTTTTGAAAACTGCAGTTCCCGTGTTTAAGAAAACATAAACTATGAGGTAAGATATAAAAAAATGACTCATTCTTCATATAGTCCTCTTATCTGGACATGTTGCTTAACTGATTCAATTTACTGTAATAAGTAATATTATTTTAATAAAAGATTATATAAAATATTGTATAACACACTGTGTCTCTAAAGAAAACTCACATTATGATAAACTTATAATTTAAACACTATCATAGCTAGACTGACGATTTATATATTGACTTAGACTTTCATGGCCGGAGTTACTATGATGATCTTGTAGAAGATTTCCGGGCTGTTGGACGTGGTCTTGAGGCTTGTAGTTCCCCAACATTTCGCCAGACACTGCATCCGGCATCCTCAAGGGTTGTCTTGAGACTGGCAATTTTGTCAACTACAATGTATAAATAGGGCAGGTAGTCGATAAAATTGCCAGTCTCAAGACAACCCTTGAGGATGCCGGACGCAGTCTCTGGCAAAACGTTGGGGAACTACAAGCCTCAAGACCACGGCCAACAGTCCGGAAATCTTCTACAAGATCATCATTACTGATGTTTCATTTGATACACTGGACATTAAGTTTTTTATTAATTTTTTTTGGTGAATATTGTATTAAAAATGGAGAAATAGTGAAGTCTGCTATAGCTGCACGTACATGGTTAGAGAAACAAAGAATTGAAACTAAGGCAAAATTACTAAAACAGTTAGGAAAAATCTAAGGAACTAACAATTTTGGGGAAAATTTACATCTGTAAGAATGAAAAGAAAACCAAGAATTTTGAAATTCCCATTGAAAAGGAAAACAATTTGATTTGGAAGTTCATCAATCAGCCAGCAGAGGGAGCAGAAATTAACTTGCAGGATGGACAACTGCAAGGCAACAGTTGTAATGCATTGAGAAAGTTGCACAGAAGCGACAAAATTAGTCTGCATAAAAATCAAGAAATATGAGTCAAAATATACAACTCATTAATAAATGAACCAGAATGTCCAGAGCATCAAACTCTTTGCTTGAAGTGATAGTGCTTCAAAAATTTATCAAAGTGTGACTTTGTTTACAGACCCAGTGCACAATAACTGTTGAATTTTCCTTTACAGTTTGGTTCATTTCTACTCATAGAGAGATATCTTCCTGATGTTAGATTTTTGAAACAAAAAAAGTCAGTTTTTGTTCTTCTGCTCAGACAGAGAATTTACTTCTGTATATCCAGTTATCATAACTACCAACATGCTCATACAAACAACAAATTTACCTTTTACACTAAATTCTCCACACATTCATAAAGGGAGGGAAACAAGTTTGGTTCTTCATTAATATTTATAAAGTTGGCAATAAAGAACCTTTCCAAGAGGACAGCGAGGCAACAGTACACGATACTCTCATTGTATCTGCAGGAACAATGCACTGTCAATTTGTGCTGCCACCTATCCTGAACTCAAGTATTTCACACACCGGATACATGCTTTTACACTTCATTTGTTCTTATTGCTATGTACAGAGACCAGCTTACAGCTTGAGTTTGCATTTTTAATGTAATTTGTAACAAGGAGGGGACATGCCCTGTGGATCAACAAATTAAATTAAATTTTGTGAGGTAAAAGTTTAGTAAAAGTCATATATTATTATATTTCAGCAATTGATTCAAGTAGAATTCAAGAAACAGAAGTCAAGTTTTTAAGAAGAATGCTTGGAAAAAACAGAAGAAATAGGAAACAAAACACTAAAGTAAGATAAATTTTGAAATTTCATTAAAAAAACAGTCAATTAGAATGGTATGGCCATGCAAAAAAGAATGATAGAAGACAGATTCCCAAGATAAATACTAGAATGAGTACCATCCTGCAGAAGAAGGAAAAGGACAGAAAAAAAAAGAACTTGCATTGATGGTGTTTTAAGCAGCTTGATGGCAACAATGGAGATTGGAATGACAAAGAAATGTGGAGGAGAATGGCAGTACATTAATTGATATTGGCAAATCTGCTAAATAATAATAAAAAAAAGAACACAATATTTTTATGCAAAATCAAGCTTTAAGCCAAGTCCTTGTAATGTATAATTATGCCCCACTCGATGGCAAATCCTTGTTTCTTTATTGCCTTGACTTCCACAATACAGCCCATCAGTCAATTGTTATTCACTTGATCACAAGAGTCAAATTTAATACTGGATTCCTAATCAGCGAAGTTTTTCATTATATTACAGCTATCTTACTTAGTACAAAGCACTGCAAATTTTATTTTTTTTTAATTAGCCTCAATAGAACAATAAAATCCTATAAAAATGAGAAAATGGAAGAAAAAATAAATCATGGAATTATCAGACAAAATGTGGGAATTGTGATAAAATCAACATAGAGGGGGGAAAAATAAATAAAATCCAGATTGAAAAATGTTAAAAATGGGGGAGTAAAAAATCTGCAGTAGCTGCTCATGCTTGGTCAGAAAAACATCAAATTTAAAGAAAAGTTACATTAATAAAACAAATAGAGAAAACTAAAAAGCTCATTGTTTAGGGAAAAAAATTGACATTAAAAAAAAACAAGGAGAAATTAATGAATTTTGAAATTCCCAGAGAATGTGATTTGATTTGGAGGTTCATCTGTCTACCAACAGATGGAAGAGGAAGCAGTGAACCACCACAACAGAACAAAGGTTGAGTAAATACTGACAATGGTGAACAAATACTCCAAAAATGGCCTAAAAAAAAGTCAAATATGAGCTGAGGTGATATATTTTTACTATTAATTATATTATTTTTAGTCTGGACATCTTACCTTAATATTAATGTTGATTTGTTTTGAAACATGCTCAAGAACAAATCAACATTAATATTGAGGTAAGATGTCCAGACTAAAATAATATAATTAAAATAACCTCAAAATATAACTTCCTAAAATTAAATATTAATATTATATTTTTACTATTTAATTTAAATGAATAAAACTGAGTTCATCATGACATTATTTAGTGGATCTAGTGGTTAGATAAAAAAAAATGTGAATTTGATGACAAACTTTGAAATATTCATACATTGTAATATCAAGTCCATAAATAAACAAGGATTCACTTTTGAGTGGGCCATGGTATAACAGACAATTATCAAATAATTATAGAAATTCATGAAATAATACGTAAGGCCATGAATATAATAGGAGACCTTGGAAAAGAGACTTTCAGTCATTATTATTGCATATGAGATTCAATGAAAGTTAGTTTAAAAGAGGAGTTAATATGTAAGTTATTAAATAAAATAAAATAATCCAAGTGAGTTTAAAAAGATACAATTTGTAAACTTGATCAACTGTAAACAATCTCATTTAAAACCATCTAACAAATAGAAATAACAATAACAATACATAAATATCCATATATGGATTTAAAACAAGGGCAATATTTCAGTTTTAATTACTGAATTATTGGAACTTTTTTCATTTCATACTTACAATAATTAGGGATTCCATGCCACATTTCCACCTACATGAATTGAAATAAATTTTAGTTTCAGTATGTGAGGAAAATATATATGTCAATATTTAAAAAAAAAAGAAAATTAATGAAAAGTCAAGGTAATTTTAACCTAAAATCACTATATAGAATTTATAATGGAAAGCATGCTTAGTCATTGTTCAAGTAGAAAATGGGGTGTCAGATTATCCAATAAACTGTAAATTAGTTTGGTGTACACTAATTTAGTTGAGTTGTTTCTTGACTCACCTCATACTTCTTAACTCCGTCGCAATCCGGATTTCGTCACTCTATTTGTGACATTCTCAATGCTGTTCATTGAGAATGTCACAAATAGAGTGACGAAATCCGGATCGCGAGGGAGTTAAGAAGTATGAGGTGAGTCAATAAACAACTCAACTAAATTAAAATAAATCTCATAAAGAAATCATTACCATATCTTCGAATTATAGACACCAAAATTGATAGGCCTAAAGCCTATTTGTAAACTTCATCAACTACATAACTTAATTGGTGTACACTAACTTGCTCATTTTCTCACCTAACGAAATAAAATGACTATGGGATATTATTTGATAAAATTACATAGTAATGGTAAATAAATATATAAAAAATTGCAATTGGAAATTAGTATTATGCTGTTGGCTAACATGATGGTAGCAGTCATTTGTTGTCTGTTAGAAATTCACAGGTGGAAACCTGGCATAGAATAGCTAAATAATTTTACATATTGGTATCTTGAAAATACATAATTTGTAGAAAAAATTACAACCAAAAAGTAATTGGTACTCAAAAAAAATAAAATAAAATATATCATATAAGATTTTTAATGCACCCTCCAGTGGTTTTTAGTTCTTTAATAATTCCAGAATTACTTTTAATGAATGTTTGTCTGTCAACTGTTATTGCAACATTTTCAAGTTGGATGATAATCCAAAACAGTCAAATTTCTAACTTGTATTTGTAAAGTTTTTGTATACCGTAGTTAGATTGAATTCAGATTTTTTGAAATGTCTTGCACTGGAAACATTTTTAACATTTAGTAAAACTTTATGTTGCTCATAACAATGCATTGGCATCATTATTATTATTATTATTATTATCACTGATATCAAGATAATGCATTTTGAGTTAAGATGGCTTTGATTTTCACTATATAAAGAATAGTTCCTTAGAGGTGGTGATTGGTGTTTGGGATGGTTCTCACGTAACATAACCAAAGTTTTACCTATCTGAATTCTTCATTCATTTGAATGATTCAGATTGAACTAAAAACAGCTGGAGAGTTCATAATTCAGATTATCCTTTCTTAATTAAAAATGTTTTTATTCTTCCAGGTGTCCCAACCTTAAAAGTGGGTTACAATTCTACCAATTCCAGGAGATAATAGCAGAATTGTCATTAGACAACCTGGTGTCACTATAAAAAAATCTTGGAAAATAACAAAAAATATGGCAACACCCCAAGCCTTCAATAGTTTAATAACATTTTTTTTCACTTTTTTTGTATTTTCATGAGTCTTAACATGATTCATTGATGAATATAAAACAATTTTTCAAATAAGAGTTTCATTATGGCTCCAATACTTACTTACTTACTTACTCACTGGCACTATCGAACCCGTAGGTTCATGGCCGCACGGACATAAGCTCTCCATACATCCCTATCCTGAGCTAATGCTTTTTATGGCTCCAATTGCACTCATTTTATGAATGATAGTAAA
This sequence comes from Diploptera punctata, assembly GCA_030220185.1. NCBI lineage: Eukaryota > Metazoa > Arthropoda > Insecta > Blattodea > Blaberidae > Diploptera > Diploptera punctata. The sequence continues at coordinate 1,347,724 of JASPKZ010003835.1, forward strand.
ATAAAAATATATTAAAATCAATAACTTAGCTATTTTTAAGCATTTTTAACTGTAAAATGATTAGTTTTGTCAGTTTATCATTACAGTCTGGTATAGACTAGATGTCTGGAAGCCATAACTTCAATTTTTTAATTTTTATTGGTTTTAATTCACTTCTATATTTTGCCACAGGGGTAGAGGAGTCCCTGTGGGGAAGACATTTTCTCATGGAACTTTGGCTAATACATGTGGCCATAGCTATAATAAATAGTGACTCCAAGATTGAGAAAACCAGCTGTAATACATGCAAGACCATATACTGGTAGGATGATTGTCAATTTCTGTGAGTAACACATATGGATGTGAGGCCAGCAATCACCTGGTAACCAAAGTCCTTGTAAGGATCTGTCCCCATGGGGCCAATAGCTACAATAAGTAGTGGCTCCAGGTTGAGGAAACTACCTATACTGGCTGGATTATTAACCACATGTGGATGTGAGGCTAGCATCCAGCTGGTGAGCCAGTCATACCATGGAGTTTAGCTAAGTTTTATATCAAACAAATTGCATATTTTGCTCTCTCATCCAGAACATGTTTCAATGGACATTTGCTTCATTATCAGCCTTTTGAGTCGGCTTTTGGTTGAAAATGAAGGAAATGTCTTTTGAAACATGATTCAGGTAATTAACTCATTGCACTATTGAACCCACGAACATCATAGCCACGGGGATATAAGCTCTTCATACACCTCAATCCTGAGCTAATGTTTTCCAATCATCCCCTACATAATCTATTTCCCTCAAATCATGGTTAATGTTATTCTCCCACCTCATTCTTGGTCTACCAACTGGGCATTTTCCCCTCTAGTTTTCCTGCAAGAAGCTTTCATGCACCTCTTTTATACCTAATTTGTGCCACATGTCCTGTCCATTGCAGTCTATGAGACTTAATGGTTCTATTAGGCCTATATCTGGTTTCCGATAAAGATCATGTAACTTACTATTATGTAATCTTCTCCATTCACCTGTCTGTTCATCTCTCTTTGGTCCAAATATTTTCCTAAGAACTTTATTCTCAAATACTCATAATCTTTTCTCCTCCCTTAAAGTAAGAGTCGACGTTTCACATCCATGTAATATAACTGGGAGAATAACAGTTTATATTTGAAATTCGTTGGAGAATTTTTTTTTTGAAAAGTCACCTCACAAATTTTGTGTTTTTCAAAAAATGTTCTCCGACGAATTTCAATGATTATTATTATTATTTAATTTTAGGGAGTGATATTTTGAGGTTATTTTAATTATATTATTTTTTAGTATGATCATCTTACCTCAATATTAATGTTGATTTGTTCTTGAACATGTTTCAAAACAATTCTGTTTTATCGTCAGCTTGTCCAGACTGGTTTGATTTATGTTGCATACCCTGGATGTCGATGTCAGCTCCATCTTTGTTTGGAGGTTCTTTGGCCAACCACAGAATGGAGCTGACATCGACATCCAGGGCATGCAACATAATGCAACATAAATCAAACCAGTCTGGACAAGCTGACGATAAAACAGAATTGTTTTCAAACATGCCCAAGAACAAATCAACATTGATATTGAATTAAATTTGAAGAGAAAAATTTTCGCCTAGACCGGGACTCGAACCCGGAACCCTTGGCTTTCCGGGCCAAGTGCTCTACCAACTGAGCTACCTGAAGTAAGATGATCAGACTAAAAAAATATAATTCAGTGATTATACCTCAATGTTTACTTCCCAACATTAATTTAATATAACAGTTTATATATTTTCAGTTTAATGTTTTTTTAAATGTCCTGGATGAGAGACAAAAATTTGAGACGAGGTGTTCAATTTCTTTGATAGAATACCTCATAGTCTTCTTCTTCTTATTACTGCCCAAGTGGGCTTTAATGTCCTCTATGGCCTTCTTTCATCCTTCTCTATCCATTGCCAACTCCCTCCGGACCTCATAGTGTTACTTCCTATCAATTTCCTGATAGAGTTCCATGGTGCTTTTAATAAAACAAATTTGTTTGTACGATCTGAGAAAACAGACTTTTCCTATGAGTTGTGGGTTCACAACCCACCTTTGCATAACTCATAAGATGTGTGGAAATACATTGAATTCAAGCGATAGCATACCAATCTGTCAGTATCACGATCTCGGTGGGTTTTCAGTAGACGTGTCGCTGGCCGCCGTGTTGGTGCTCAGCGCTGAGTCCATGGATGTGACAGTGCTGTCACAAGCTGAATCACTCATGAGGGGCGTGTCCCCTTTTCCTCCGGAGGCAGAGGAGGCAGGTAACAGTAATATGCGGAGGCTGCGATGAAGGTGCATTTCCTGAGTTAGAATCCTCGATTGCCTTTCTCAGTTCTTTAAGAGCGACCACACCTATCAGTCTCCCGATGGCTGTTACGTAAGCGTGGTTCACTCCCACCATCGAGAAGATGGAGTGAACTTTTGAGCAGTGAAGTTCTCTCCACCAGCTGGAAGGGCGCAGGATCTATGTGACACCTGTCGAAGCTGACGCCCTTGTTCATCTCTTCCTCCTCCCACTGCTTCTGGTCTTCTGGAGACATGTCGATCACTCGTTCACGTGGCTAAACAAAATAAAACATCATGTTTCACTCTCAAAGTATGTACAATAAATTTACCAATTTAACAACAAGAAAACTAATAACACTGGTCACATGATTTTTGTCTCATGAGTACCAATAGTTGTACTTAATGCAGTTTTTATCGTGTTTTCAAATACGTATTCGGAATTTCTCCATCACCCACAGTTATTTTTATTTCAATTTCAATTAATGGATTTAAATAATAATTTTTTTAATAAATGTTTTTTCGTCTATTTGTCCATTGAGCGAATAGGTTGAAAAAAGCTAACCCAGAAAATCCTAGAGACAAAATACTTATTATTAAACGCAATTGTCTTAAAGTACAGAGCGCAATAATCTTCTTTAAATCATATTCAGAATTTGCACCAAGACCGGCTATAAATATTGTTATGAGCACTGGGAACACTTTCATCAGGAGATTTCAGCTATGGAAAAGAGATATCAAGGCAAATGGAATCCTAATATGCTGGCCGATTATTGTTGGACCATCATGAGGGATGCTTCACAGGCGAAATATAGCAGAAAATCGTCATTTCTTACTTTCTAAGTGAGTCCAAATGTTCAAATATTGTGTAGCTACGAATGTAGAAAATATTAAAGTGTTTGATATTATAAAAACCTGCCTCTCAGAAACCTTGCGTGATGGAGAAAAACCGATATCATATTTGAATTCAGGAGAAAAAATACTATCAGAATCACATATTTTTCTTTCTGAGACAAAAAAAAGTTTATTTTTTGTTGCTCAGTGTAATTTGTATATTTTTAGGACAGAAAAATCCAAGGAACAAGTTTTCCAGGAGGGACTTTAATTCGTGGCTCCCGAAACTAAAGATTTTCAGGCATAATCCTGAATAAAGTGGCCTCTAAGCAAAATTTTATTTTATTATCGTCAATGGCGTAGCACAATGTTGAGCCATACCCTCACCTTTGTTAGGAGTTACTGAACCAAATTAATTTTAGTTACCTTATTTGCCCATAGATGTCATGAATGTCATGCGGTCAACACACCGACTCAAACAGACATCTAACAGGCCACTAAGTTATTACTAGGACATTGATGTCGGTAAATTTTGCTTAGAGGCCTCTTTATTCAGGCTTAGGGTACTTTTACGAGCCTAAAAATCTTCAAACTATGGGCCCACGGCTTAAAGTCCCTCTCGGAGGACTTGCTCCTTGGATTTTTTCATCCTAAAAAAATCTAACAACTCCAGCCAGGTGTGAACCTGCGATGCTCGGAACCAGAGACAAGGAGCATAACCACTAGTCCACCGTGTGGTCGACACTAAGCAAAATTTACCGACCTTCATCATTCTAGTAATACTTTAGTTATCTACTAGATGTCTCATTAGGTCGGTATGTTGACAGCATGCCATTCATGACATCAGTAGGGAAATAATCATAACTAATGTTTTATTTAAGGAAGTAATATTTTGAGGTTCTTTTAATTAAATTATTTTGAGTCTGTTATATCTTACATCAATATTAATGTTGATTTGTTCTTGAACATGTTTCAATTAGTCTTCTAATCATCTTCAGCATCGAAACATGTTCAAGAACAAATCAACATTAATTTTAAGTAAGATATAACAGAAAAATTAAATTTGAAGAGAAAAATTTTCGCCTAGACCGGGACTCGAACCCGGGACCCTTGGCTTTCCGGGCCAAGTGCTCTACCAACTGAGCTACCGAGGCGAGTTACGATCTAGATGCAAATTTTTCTCTTATATACGTTGTAATTCCCTATCGCCAAATGCTTTTGAAACCATTGTTTCTATCTTTGCAAATGGCGGCTTCTTAGTTAAGAAGACATTTATTGGAAATTTAACATTACTTTAAAAGCCAGTAAGGCCTCTAATGATGTTTTTATTATTAATTTAACATTTCTCAATGAAAGATAAATTAAATTTTTCTCTTCAAATTTAATTTATCTTTCATTGAGAAATGTTAAATTAATAATAAAAACATCAAGATATAACAGACTCAAAATAATTTAAGCATAACTAAATTATTTTAAAATACAACAGGAAGTAACATTAAGAGGTTTGTTTAATAATTAAAACATTTTGTCTGTTCATTCTTACCTCTTAAGAGTTGTTTTTGTCAAACATATGTTTCAGGGCTTCTTAGCTGATGATGGGGCTAAGGAGCTCTGAAACATATGTTCGAGCTGACTCACCGTGAGCAAATGCAAAGATCGAATTAGCTACCCACTAACTGGTCATGCATGAAAGTCATCGTTTTCGTTATATTGGCAAGAAATTACCCAGAATTCTCAGCGATAAAACCACTTCCTTATTTTTGTCGGCTGTAGAGAAATGCATTTACGCTTGCATCCCGCAAATAATACCGTATACAACGATTTCTGCATCGTGCAATATTACGCCGATTTTCCTGTTCTTCCAGTTGAATTCTTTGGTAGACTCTCTCAAATTCCTCTTCTCCGTGTATACCAAAAACATGATCGAAGTCTTCAAGGTCCGACATCTTGGATAAAGCAGCAAGGTACGCGGCAAGGTTTCAAACTACATAGGTTCCCTTTGGGATTCTCATGATTCGTTTCTCTCTTAAGTTACCTCGTCAGGTAGCTTATGAATTTCAACAATTATTATCGCATGAACATATTTCTGGGTAAGCTAAATCGTATTAGGATACAACTTCTCAGCAGAGAACGCCTTTTATTGTCTTATGCGTTCATAGATTCGACTCTAAGAGGTAAGAATGAACAGACAAAATGTTTTAATTAATAAGTAAATTAACTTGATCCAGTAACTCCTAACAAAGGAGAGGCTAAGATCCAACATTGGGCTGTTATCCCATTGTAGATAGATAGACTCTTTAGGTACAAAGTGACTTTCTAAATTCTGCCACAATGGGGCAACCATCTTAGTCTGCTCATTGATAAATAAGGGTCAGCTAAAGGTTTAGAATAATTAGAGCTTCTAGTGAGAAATGTTGAAAGAAAGAATTACTTACAAGCTGAACTTTCTTGTAAGCCCGAGGGCTGACAGGGGTGGAAGGAGCATCGGTGATAGAAGGAACATCTGCATTGCTTCCGAGCGCTGCTTCAGGATCTGGGTTGACATCCTGCAGAGTTGCTGACTTGCGGAATATTGCATCAAATGCCATTCTGATCCTGCTCTCTGCTCCAGTGACTGTGGTGTAGGGAGTGGTGCTCGGACTCACTGCGGGACTAAAACTGCGCAGGTTGAACGAGTTTGTCTTCTTCAGGATCGACTTCTTAGGTTGACTTCCAAACACTGGGTTATACTGTGCAACACAAACCATATGTTAACAGCAAAATCTGAATCAATATAGTCTTTCAAGATGCTCCATAAAAATATCATCTCAACAGTACATTAGCTTTCCCTTCATTTTCCATAGTATATTCTTCTAATACTGTTACTCTACATACTTCTTCTATCTTTACTAACATTTTGTAATATTTTAAACGTTTTTCAACAATACTTATAACATTCTTTTATAACTTTTAGGTAATATATGGTGAAATTAAATGTAATTCCGATCCGATTGAGGGTCTTTCCACTTTTCATCGGTTGCCCTTTTACCAGCTGGCTGCTGGCCCTTCACATCCACATGTGTCAATCACAGAGGTAGATGATCAACAGCCAGTGTAGGGGTGACATGTGGTCAGCATGTCGAGTCCCCCAGCCGTTATAGCTGGTTCCTCAACCTGGAGCCGCTACTTATTGTAGCTACCCAATTGCCTCATGATGCTGGGTGGGCACCGGTCCCATACTGGCCGAAATACCATGAGAAAATTTCTTCCCCCATGGAGACTCAAACCAGCGCAAGTCCCGTGGCTCTGCGCCAAGGCTTCCTACCTTAACCGCTCGGATACGGCGCGGGACTAAATGTAATTCATGGATCTAAATTTGTTCTCTTCAAATAAAATTTGTCATTTGGTGAGAAGTGATACATTTAATATGTAAGAGAGAGATATTTTTGATCAAACTGGGATTTGAAGTCAAGGTCTCTGGTTTTACATGTAATGTGCTGGTATATATTACATGTCATTGCTGTGAGACAGACATTTGTTTTAAGATTTGAAAGAATTTCTGTACAAGTCAAGTGACATACCCCATTGACATCTCCGTCGGTGTAGGACACATTATTTGGTGAGTGCAGCTCATTGGTTGAGTGCTGTCGCAGTTTGAGTATGTCAGGAGCAGGTATCACCTCAAACCTGCTCGGACGACGTTGTTTCTGAGACTCTTCAAACATCTTCCTCTCCAGCTCCTCCTTGACTCTGAAACACAAATTACTCTGTGTAATTTTTCGGTAAAACAATATCGGCCCAAGAAATACTGAAATTTTAGTCCAAATTTTGACTGTAAAACGTTAGATTGCGACTTGCATTTGCTATCCTGCTTTTTTTACAAAAAGTCTGCTATTAAAAATTATACACTTAGTTAAATCACTTTTATGAAGACTTTTTTTTTTTGCCTGAATCAGGTTTTGAACCCAAGATCTCCAGTTCTAACTTCTGATGCACTAACCAGGCATCAAAAAATTGTTTAACAATGAATTTGAGTTAAGTACAGGCGAATTTCACGTAAAATTTGACATAATACATGAATATATTTTAATATTAAGTTATGTAGATAGGAAATAACACTATGAGGTTTTTTAATATTGTTTATTTTTTCTTTCACTCACCTCATACTTCATAACTCCTCGCAGACCCCAGTTTTGTCACATGATTTGTGACTAGAAGGCCGTTGGACGTCAGTTGTGAACATGACACAGCATTGAGAATGTCACAAATGATGTGACGAAACTGGGGTCTGTGAGGAGTTATGAAGTATGAGGTGAGTGAAAGAAAAAATAAACAATATTTTAATATGTTTGTTAAATATTATTCCTTGAGAGTATTAATAATAATAACAACAAGAATTAATTGTTAATTCAGTCAAAAAATTAATTAATTAATTTTACACAAAGAAAATAATTACCAAAAAAGATTAATAGCCTATATAAAAAATGGCCTATATAAAAAAGAACAAAATAAAGTATTGAATAAACAAAAAAAAATTAGGTGAATGGTGTGGAACGTATGATTTCAGAGGGAGCAGAATTCAACTTACAGGATGGACAACCACAAAACAACAGTTGAAATGCATCGACAATGTTGCGCAAAAGCAATGAAACAAGGTGTACATAAAAATCAAGAAATATGAGGTGAATCAAAATAATCAACTCATTTATAATAAATGATATCAGATCTCTTAGGATTGGATGGTTTGGTCATCTGATAAGAATGGATCAACAGAGATTAGTTAAAAAACTATATAAATAGAGGCCTACAGGAAGTAGAGCTGTTGGTAGACTTAAAATGAGATGGCAGGATGATGTTTGGGAGGATCTGAAGAAGATAGGGTGATAATTTTGTTGAGTTGTTTCTTGACTCACCTAATTCTTCTTAACTCACTTGCATATCTAGATTTCGTCACTGTTTTGTGACATTCTCAATGCTGTTCACGTTCACAACTGACGTCCAATGGATATGCAAGGGAGTTAAGAAGTATGAGGTGAGTCAAGAAACAACTAAACAAAATTAAAATAAACCTCATAGTTTTATTTTCTACCTACATAACTTAACATAAGGTTGACAAACCTGAAATTGGCAGAAGGTAGAAGAGTCTGGAGGAAGATTATTGAGAAGGCCAAAATATTCAATTTTGAAGTTGTAGTGCCTTAAGAAGAAGATGAATGTATGATTATAACTGACCTCTCCTGAGCCTCTTTCTGCCACTTGGCAGCGACCTGAAGTCGTCTCTCTCGCCCAATATGTCGCTCAATGAGTTTGATGAGTTCGAGACGCTGGATCGAGCCGAGCAGTATCATGGAGTCAGGGTTGTCCACCAGAGGGAAGCTGCGCAAGTTTCGATTCTCCTTGAGAATTTCCTTGAGTTTCCCATAGCTCATGTTGTGCCAGATATACTTGACATCTCGCACCATGAAGTCCTCCACGTACACATTGTACATCCCTGCACAACAATCACAGTTTCATTCATTCGCACCTCCATGAATTTCAATGAATTCTCAAAGTTACGAGGTAAGATGGCTCTGGATTCACCTTATTTATTAACCCATTCACCTCATAAGACGAGGTACACTCGCTTAACTCTGCCTGTTATATATTTTGCAATTTTTGTATACTCCTTGGCAGGGTAATATTTTGTTAACATTTATCAATAGTAGAGGAATGTGTTTTGGTCTTCATCCTTATTGTGATCTCAAGTACCGTTATCTTTTGTTTGTTTTGAATGTCTGAAAATAGACAATATAGTTTACGGTGATTTAAATCTGATTTCTGGGCAAATGTGTTGAGCATTTAAATCTGATGGGTTAAGCAGAACCTCATAATGTTACTTCCTAATGTAATTTATTAATATAATTAATATAATTACAATTTTGATTAAATAAGCATTGTTTAATTCTTATGCATGCACAATGCAGAATACATTGGAATTTCAGTTGTTTCAAAATGGCCACTTTTGTAGAATTTCTAAACATTGGAAAGAGAAACAATATTTAATTTTAGGAAGTGATATTTTGAGGTTATTTTAATTATATTATTTTTAGTCTGATCATCTTACCTCAATATTAATGTTGATTTGTTCTTGGACATGTTTCAAAACAATTCTGTTTTATCATCAGCTTGTCCAGTCTGGACAGAATTGTTTTGAAACATGTCCAAGAAAAATCAACATTAATATTGAGGTAAGATGATCAGACTAAAAATAATATAAGAGAAACAATGTTTCTAACAATGATAGTTCTGTACACAATTCAGTCATATGGCGGGTAAAAGTAGCACCACAGTTACCCCAATAGACGGAATCAGCAGAATAATACCTTATACAAGTTTGTTTACAGTACAACTGGAACTTAGCTCAAAATTAGTATAGAACTTTATACTCACTGGAGCTAGATGGCAGCAGGTCAGGCAGGTACGGTAACTTCTTGATGAGAATAATACTGTCGTACAGCGATGGCTGAAGTAACGATGCGATTGCATTTGAGATGAGAACTGCAATCTGTAACAAACAATACGTCCTGATGGTTATCTCGCTCGCCTACAGTTCTGAGCTTCACAGGTTTAAACTTGGCCGATGCCGATGAATTTCTCAGGGCATAAAAATCCTGATGATGACTTCTTCTTCTTCCTTCCAAGTATTAGGCCAAGGCCTGTTACGATCCAATACAAAATTTTCCCTCCAGTATCTTCTGGGAAATTCTCGTATAAGACTTGAAAGCATAATAATAGTCACTTCAATTGGTTGCTGGCCAAAGGAAGGCAGGACCAGTGATGGGGCTGCCATCTTATAGCCTCTGGTCAGGCTTTTCTGGAGAAGAAAAGAAAATAAAGGAAAGAAGAAATGGAAGAAAAGAAAGGCTCCATAGCCCTCGGATGCCCTAATAGCGTCGGGGTCGAAAAAACAAGAGTTAACCAAGAGAGGTTAGATAGTAAAGTTTCAGAATGCAAATAAAGCTACAGGTCTTGTATCACAGATTTGTGACTTGTAAAAGAACCTTGTTCACTGCTGTGGTCTTGGGGTAGTGTTGCTGCCTCATAAGCAATGGACCCAGGTTCAATCCCCAGTAGGAAAAGTTATTTAATGAATCAAAACCAACAAAAATGAAAAGATTGATGACGCCAACAAATCAGAGATTTATCAATTGATTGTAAACATTATGAAAAAAATATACACAGGAAAAACAAAAGGAAATTTAAATACAAGATTAAGAGAACACCTTAGAAATGTTAAAAATGAAAATGGAGAAATAGAAAATTTTGTAATAGCTGCACATGCACGGTAAGAAAAACACAGAATTGAAACTAAGGCCAAATTACTAAACAGTTAGAAAAATCTAAGAAAGTAACAATTTGGGAGAAAATTTACAAATGCAAGAATAAAAAGAAAAGTATGAATTTTGAAATTCCCGGAGAAAAGAAATACATTTTATTTGGAAGTTCATTGGTCAGCCAGCAGAGGGCGAAGAAATCAATTTACAGGATGGACAACTGCAAAACAACAGTTGGAATGCATTGACACTGTTGTGCAAAAGTAACAAAACCAGGTCAGCATAAAAATCAAGAAATATGAGGTGAGTCAAAATGACCAACTCATTAATAATTAAAAGAAACCTCATAGTGTTATGGGGCACGCCGTAGCGTAGTGGTTAAGGCACTGAGCTACAAGCCGGAGGGTCGAGGGTTCAAGTCCCGTTGGGGTCAGAATTTTTAAACTAACCCAAACCCTCTGGCAGCACTATGGCCCTGGGGTCGACTCAGCCTCTAACAGAAATGAGTACCAGACGCTTGTTCTGGGGGTAAAGGCGGCCGTCACGCAGGGCTGACAACCCGGCTGACATAAAGTGCAGATTGTCTAGAAAAAGTGGGAGCCTTAACCTCCTACTACCCCAATGGCCTCCGGGTCTGTTCTGGGATCACTTTACTTTTACTCATAGTGTTATTTCCTACAAATATTAAATGCTATAAGAGTTTATATGTTAAAAGCATGTATAAATAAAAATGCACTCACCATGATGGGGATGATGTGGGTGATCTGTCCTGTCATCTCAAATACAATGACAGACACTGATATTGTGTGAGTCACGGCCCCTGAGAATGCCGCAGCGCCAACGGTTGCATATCCACCTGTAACAAACATGTGCTCTGAGGCTGAAACCAAAGGTGGTTCTGAAACTAGTCTAATGAGAAGTGAGGTGACAGACTTTTACTTAAATAAATAATACCTCATAGTTATGTTTTTATTATTAATTTAACACTTCTCAATGAAAGATAAATTATATTTGAAGAGAAAAATTTTCGCCTAGACCGAGACTCGAACCCGGGACCTTTGGCTTGCCGGGCCAAATGCTCTATCAACTGAGCTACCGAGGCGAGTTACGATATAGACGCAATTTTTTCTCTTATATACGTTGTAATTCCCTCTCGCCAAATGCTTTTGAAACCATTGCTTCTATCTTTGCAAATGGCGGATTCGGTCTAGGCGAAAATTTTTCTCTTCAAATATAATTTATCTTTCAGTGAGAAATGTTAAATCAATAATAAAAACATCATTAGAAGCCTTACTAACTTTATAAAGTAGTGTTAAATTCCCAATAAATGTCTTCTTAACTAAGAAGCCGCCATTTGCAAAGATAGAAGCTATGGTTTCAAAAGCATTTGGTGATAGGGAATTACAACGTATATAAGAGAAAAATTTGCGTCTAGATCGCAACTCGCCTCGGTAGCTCAGTTAGTAGAGCATTTGGCCCGGCAAGCCAAAGGTCCCGGGTTCGAGTCTCGGTCTAGGCGAAAATTTTTCTCTTCAAATATAATACCTCATAGTGTTAACTCCTAAAAAGCTATATATTTGGTATATTTTTGTAATTATGTCTATAAATTAAATGGGGAAAAATGTCCCAGGTCATTTTCAATCAACCTCAAGCACAGAATACAGCCTATATTTTCTGTTTATATTTATTTTTTTAAATGTATGTATTTTAGAGACATATAATTGTAAAATGAGGAATGGAGTAATCTAACTAACTAACTAGCACTATTGAACCCGTAGGTTCATGGCTGCATGCATATAAGCTCTCCATACATCCCTATTCTGAGCTAATGTTTTTCAATCATTCCCTGTATAATCTACTTCCCCCAAATCTTAGTTAATGTTATTCTCCTACCTCATTCTTGGTCTACCAACTGGGCGTTTTCCTCCTGGTTTTCCTACAAGAAGCTTTCATGCACTTCTTTATTCCCCATTCATGTTGCATGTCCTGCCCATTGCAGTCTATGAGACTTAACTGTTCTCCTTATATCTGGCTTCCTATAAAGACCATGTAGTTCACTGTTTTGTAATCTTCTCCATTCATCTGTCTGTTCATCTCTCTTTGGTCCAAAAATTTTCCTAAGAACTTTATTCTCAAATACTCGTAATCTCCTTTCCTCCCTTAAAGTAAGAGTCCATGTTCGCACCCATATATATAACTGGTAGAATAATAGTTTTATATATTTTCAGCTTAACATTTTTGAAAGGAGTTGGGGCATCAAAAGTCTCTGCAATGCATAATAGCACGCATTTCCAGAATTGAGCCTATGTTTATTTCTTTGTGCATCTCATTCCTATTTGTGATTATTGTTCCTAGGTATTTGAATTCAACCATTTCCTCAAAATTTCTCTCATTTTTATCATTATATAATGGAGTAATCAACCTTTCATTTTTAAATTTTAAAATCTCAGTGTTGGGTTATAACTATGGTGTGCCATTACCTGGAATAATAGGTGCAATAGTGTTGCCGTAGTGGACTCCCTGAGGGAAAATGAGGTGCATGGCCTCTCCCATCATACGTCCAATAGATGCTCCGATCTTGAAGACGGGCATGAAACTGCCGGATGGTACCGGTATCGTGGATCCAATGATAGACAAAATGAACTGCATACAAACAACAACACACACAATGTTAATATTATTCGTTTTTTAAACATGTTAATGATGATCAAATTATATATTGAAAAGAAAAATATACACCTAGACTGCGGTTTGAACCCAGGACCTTTGACTCTTTATGTCAATGCTCTTCCATCTGAACTACCTAGGCCTCCAATCTAAACGCGTATTTTTCTCTTATACATAGTTAATTCCCTAACCCCAAATGATACGAGCCGTTGCAATTTTCTAGGACTAATAGTTTGTGAATAATGGTCCATTTTCTGAAGTGCCATGAAAAGGGTAGCTGGGGTATTTAAATGGCTGGCCTGTGGGTTTAAATGCCCTGCTCAGTGCCTGGTACTGAATGTGTTAAAACTCAGAAATTAAGATGGTACGGACATGTCCAGCAAATGGAAGAGGATCGGCTACCAAAATCTGTTTTGGAATGGAAACCTGAGGGAAGACGAGGCAGAGGAAGAACTAAAACATCCTGGAGTCAGGGAATATGTTTATACATGAAGGAGAAACATCTACAAGCAGGAAATTGGATGGACCGACAAAATTGGCTATTAGGGATCGGACGATGTCAAAGACATTAATCAACCGATGATCTATCTAAATATACACAATTTTAACAACTGATAACTCATCTGAGATCCAGAGGTAATTGAATCTCAATGATAGTGGTTCTGCTAGACACAGTGTGGTAACTCACTTGAAATGCGGTGAATCCTGCGAGACTCACAAACACGTTTGAATAAGGTGTCATCCAGTGTCGCACTGTTTCCGCTTCTTCCACTGATAAGTCTGGCTTGGTCCATGTGAAGTTTGAGAATAGACCTACCACCTACACACACACACAAAAATTACTATTAACCAAAATCAAAGAAATATTAAACAAATCGGATTTGTTTTAAATACAAAAAAAAAACATAAAAAATGAAAAGATTGATCTTCTTCTTCTTCTTCCTCTATGCATGAAAGCTGGCAGCTTGTTGCGTGTTCATTCACTACAGGTCCGGGGTATGGTGACGTCCTTCCATCATAGTTGTGGTCTTCCTAATGGCCTTTTCTGCTGAGGTGTCGAAGAAAAAAACGCTAGTAACTCAATATTTAATTTTAGGAAGTTATATTTTGAGGTTATTTTAATTATATTATTTTTGGTCTGGACATCTTACCTCAATATTAATGTTGATTTGTTCTTGGACATGTTTCAAAACAATTCTGTTTTATCGTCACCTTTCCCTGGGAAAGCTGACGATAAAACAGAATTGTTTTGAAACATGTCCAAGAAAAAATAAGCTAGTAACTCACTTCCAAGATGTAAAATTATCAATTACTCAAAGAAACATTCATGAAAGATTGATGATGGTAAAAAATCAGGAATATATCAAATAAAATGTGCAGACTGTGATAAGATATACAAAGGGGAAAAAAAAAAGAAATTTAACCATTAAAACTAAAGAACATATAAGAAATGTAAAAAAGGGAAAGTAGAAAAATTTGCTGTGGCTGCACACGTTTGGTCAGAAAAACATAAAATAGACGTAAACACAAAATTATTAAAACAGAAAACAAAAATGAACTCACCTTATGGGAAAAAATCTACATACAGATGAACAAGGGAAGAATTATGAATTTTGAAATTCCCAGAGAAAGGAACCTCATTAGTAAATTCATTGGACCAGAGGCAAAGAGAGCAGGAATCAAGAATCAGGGCTGATAACTTGAGAAAATTCAGTCTGTAATTGCTGATGATGGGGCTCACAAGCCTTGAAACATATGTTCAACAAAAACAGCCATAAGAGGTAAGAATGTACAGATAAAATGTGTTAATTCATTAAAGTCAGAAAAGCTAATAATATTTACAATTAACAGAACAGCATTTGGAAAGAAAGAAATCTTCAAGAAAATTAAAATACATGTATATAAAACAGTGTCAGTCTGGTGAACAAATGGTTATGTTCCTTGCCTCTGGTCTCGAGTTAAAACTCAGCTGTGATCAATGGACTTTTTCTTTTTTAGGATGGAAAAATCCAAGGGGCAAGTCCTCTGGGAGTGACTTTAAGCAGTGGGTCCCGAGTCTGAAGATTTTCAGGCTTCTAAAAGAACCTTAAGGCTGAATAAAGATGCCTCTGTGCAAAATTTACCGACCTTCATTGTCCTAGTAATACCGGAGTTGTCTACTAGATGTATCATTGGGTTGGTATGTTGACTGCATACCATTCATGACATCTGTAGGGAAATAAGCATAACTAAAAATTAACTTGGCCTAGTAACTCCTAACAATTGGGCTGTTATATCATTCTAGATAGATAGATAGATAAAAAACAATAATTTAACCTCTGGGGTGAATTTCAGTGAAGTTTGAAGGGTCTAACTTAGTCAAATCCACTCTCCTCACCTCCACGTTGGGGCCCATGTTTTTCCTTTACAGAGATTTAGGCGCTCTCCCCCTACAGGGAAGAATTTGAACCATAGTAATTTAGTTACACTTGTTTTGTATAGATGTCATTTGAGTGGTCTGTGGTCAGCGTTCTGCCTCATACTGACATCTAGGAAACCAAGGTAATACTAGGACGGGAAAATTCAGTAAATTTTGCTTAGAGGCCTTTTCATTCAGGCTTAAGGATTTTTTACGAGCCTGAAAAATCTTCAGACTCAGGACCCACGGCTTAAAGTCCCTCCCGGAGGACTTGCTCCTTGAATTTTTCTGTCCTAAAAAATCCATTGATCACGGCCAGGTTTGAACCTGTGACCCTCGGGACCAGAGGCAAGGAGCATAACCACTAGTCCACCGCGGGCCCCTCCTAATTTGGAAAGAAAATTGGAGCTACCCACACCTATATATCCCTGTTAAAGCTGCAAAACATGGCATGAGAGTGGAGAATGCTGAGTTTGCAGTGAAAGATGTGAATTGTTTACATTACAACTGGAACTCAGTTCGGAAGAGGTATAATTTAATTATGAAACAATCAACCTAACAACAAATATATTTATAAACTATTTTTTCTTACTTTACCATTCAAGGTCATGTACTTGTCAACCCCACAACTATTTGGAGGGGATTGTTTCTTTCAGTAGCCATCCTCTAAGGCAATTGTGTTGCTGTTGCCAGCACGAAACTCATTCCATTCTACAAGATATTACAGTAGCCCAGAGCTGGTTCAACAGTTGAATGAAAGCCAGCATTGTTGTAAATGTATCTAAAGCCTGCATTCAACTAATGTATCTCTTTGTTTATCTTTCAGTGCACATGACCTTGAACGGTAAAGTAAGACCAAATGTCCTATAGTTAATTTGCTTACCTGACCATGAGTGTTGAGATCACCTGCCACAAACTGTCCAACTCCGTAAGGAAAAGATATAGATGCCACCAGCAGCGACACAACCCCAGGGTACAGAAACCGACTGTAACACACAGCATCATTTATCTAAATGGCACACAAGTTTTACAGTTATTTATGTTACTGGGATTGAAAATTAAGTTTTATAAGATTTCACATTATTTTGGCTGTAAATAAAGGAAATTTCCTTCAAAACATGTTCCAGGTGAGAGAGCAAAGTAAGTGTTTCTAATTCTACCCACTGCATTTGACTTGTATACTTGTAAAGGACCAATGACAATACAATAATTTCATAATTGTTTTCTAAAATCCTGGACAGAATCATCAGAAATTAAAAAAAATATATATAAAAACCGGTATAATAGGTTGTGGACTAATTGATTTTTTAATCAATCGTTGTAAGAGCTCAGTTGGTAGGGCGGTGAACTGTAGTGATATATAATATCAGTAATCCATAGGTCGCTGGTTCAAATCCGGCCCGGACGATTTTTTTTAGAAGAGTATTAAGCAATTAAATTTTCATGGAATTCCGGTTTATGACAATCAATTAAACTAAATATTAAAAAAATAGATAATAGTTTAAAAAACTACTGAGTAAAACAGCAGCTTTATTAGAAAACCAAACTAAAAAATAAATAACAGTTTAAAAAAACTAAAACAACACGCTTTACTAGAAAACTGAACTAAAAAATGAAAAGTAATTTTAATTTCCAACACGCTTGGGATAAAATTAAAGTGGTCAACAAAAAAATCATCTCCAACACATCTAGAATAAAACTAGAGTTATCTACAAAAAAAAATAATTTTACCATCAAAATCATGGGGTGCTTCTTATGGTTTTTATGTTTTCTTCTTAGAGACTTTACTTTTACCACATCTGTTTATTATCAAATATATTAATTGATATAGAGCACCCATTTTTTTGTTCAGTTTTCTAATAAAGCGTATTGTTTTAGTTTTTTAAACTATTATTTTTTAAAGGTCTTTTACAGGCATTTTATAGTCCTTAACTTACAAACCCTAGTCATAGGGCCACATGCAAATACATTAGTCTCTACTCAAATTACTTCCAATCACTGGTGAGCTGACTCACCGTGAGCAAGTGCAAAGATCGAATTAGCTACCCACTAACTGGTCATGCAATATTACACCGATTCTGCTGTTCTTCCAGTTGAATTCTTTGGTAGACTCTATCAAATTCCTCTTCTCCGCATTTACCGAAAACATTATCGAAGTCTTCAAGGTCCGACATCTTGGATAAAGCAGCAAGTTAGTGGCAAGGTTTCAAACTACATCGGTTACCATCGGTTCCCATCGGGTTGGTCACGATTCGTTTCTCTGCTAAGTCACCTCACCAGGTAGCTTAGGAATTTCAACAATTATTATCACATGAACAGATTTTTGAGTACGAAAAAACGTATTTGGATGCAACTTTCTCAGCAGAGAACGACTTTTCTGGTCTAATGCATTCATAGATTTGAGCCATATTGTTAACTTCCATTAAAATATTATTTTTTTTATTGGAGATTTTCCATTTAATTATTGGATGGGTTGATCTCTAGTTTACATAATCACGTGGGGACACAAGTGTTTCCCTGTGGGTCATGAGATTCTTTGTAAAATTGCATGGGCTACTACTGAAATGACACAATAAAATTTAGCAAGTGTCAATAAGGAACCGACCAGCCACTCACTTTTTCTGCAGGAAGGCCGTCATCTTCTTGTTTCTTCTAATGAAGAGGACATACTGTCGATGCATCCAGACATACAGTGCACCTCCCAGCCCAGAGATGACTCTGCAACACAGCATCACCGCTTAGAGTACAAGTCAAGGTCACAGCAAGTAGCTGAGTAGAGTAAGGATGTTACTTACCCAATCAGAGAGAACACAATCAACTCCTGAGGGTCAAATGGGATGTCCGTCGTGAAGTTTGTTGCAAACACAGCCACCACCGTCGCTGTGAAACAAACAAAACACTGCACACAATAATTACGCATGACAATTATGCTACCAGACAAGTTCTCTGTTCACTTTAGTGAATCTATTCAGTTAAAAAGCTCTGAAGGACCAAGAGGTATGTCTCTGTGTACATCCTCACACGGTGCAAAGGTACTCCTTTGCATCCCGTGCCGTAGCTGAGTGGTGAAGGCAGGAAGCCTTGGCGCAGAGCTACAGGACTTGCGCTGGTTCAAGTCTCCATGGGGGAAGAAATTTTCTCATGAAATTTCGGTCAGTATGGGACCGGTGCCCACCCGGCATCGTGAAGCATTTGGGTAGCTAAAATAAGTAGCAGCTCCAGGTTGAGAAAACCAGCTATAACGGCTGGGTGACTCGACATGCTGACCACATGTCACCCCTACACTGGCTGATGATCATCTACCTCCATGATTGACACATGTGGATGTGAGGCCAGCAGCCGGATGTTAGGCTAAGAGCCTTCTAGGCCTGTTGCGCCAGGAGTATACTCCTTTGCAGGAGTTCTTAACCAAGGCTAATTTAGTTATCCCTATTTCCTTATAGAAGTCAGAGAATTTAATTATTCCAATTCTCCTTACAGATATCAGTAAGTGAAAAGTGGTAAGCTCATCTCCCCAAACAGACACCTAGTAGGGAACTTATTTAGATGATAAGGGTCAATTAAATTTTGATAAGAGGCTCTAATTTAGGCTTTATATACTTTTACGAGCCCAAAAATGTTGAGAATTGACTTAAAATCCCTCCTGGTAGACTTCTCTTGTTTTTTTCTCCTAAAAATGTATTGACCTTGCCCAAGTTTGAATTGGAACTCTTTAGTTCAGAAGCAAGAAACATACCCCTAGACCACTAAGGGCAATTCCATGGGATATATACAAGATATAAATAAATTATAAATAATGAAGAAAAAGAAAAGTGTTTTCTAATGCAGCCATTGCACTTTACATGTTTCGGATTTCATGATAGGCATTGATGTGGTCTATTTTCAATTTATGGACCATTTTGGCAGATGACTTTAAACAGATAATGCATTTAAGTTTTATAGGAATTAATCACTATGAGGTTTAATTTATGGTGAAATTAAATGTTTCTTACCTCTCCTCGTATAATTTCACCATAGTTAATGTATTGTTGTATTGTGCACAGAGAGGAGTGTAGGATGAGTGTGTGTTTATGTTTGTGTAGTGTAAAGTGTGTTGTATGAGGAGAAGGGAGAAGGTGAAACCCGGTGCTGGCACATAGCCTATCCCTGTTGAAAAGCACCAAGGGGGCCGCCAGACTTAATGTCCCCATTAGATGGACAAATTGCTACCAACAGTATCACATGTGCCTTCTCAACACATGTACTGTGGAGAGGTTTGTAATTTAATGCAGGAATCTGGTGCACAATCTAGTGATTATAAATTGTACACCGTCACCTCTCCTGGCCTCGAGATTGAAAATTTAATTTAATAAAACACATGGGATTATATAAGTAAGAGGAAAATTTGTGTCTAAATCAGGAGCTTAGATAGCTTAATGGATAAATCATATTGTATGGAAAACCAGAGATCCTGGGTTCAAATCCTAGTTTAGGAATAACTTTTTCTTAACAGAGTCTGTAACAGCTGAAGATGGGGCTCACAAGCCTTGAAACATATGTTTAGATAAAGTGATCCCACTATAGGCCTCAGGAGGCCCTTGGGGTAGTGGGAAATTAAGGTGCCCACTTTTCCTGGAAAATCGGCACTTGAAGTCAGCTGGATTGTTAGCCCTGCATTATGGCCGTATTTACCCCAGAACAAGCGTCTGGTACTCATTTCAGTTAGAGGCTGAGTCGACCCCAGGGTCATAGTGCCGCCAGTAGGTTTGGGTCAGTTTAAAAATCCTGACCCCACCGGGACTCGAACCCTCGACCTTCCGGCTTGTAGCACAATGCTGAAACAATGTTCAACAAAAACAACCATAAGAGATAAGAATGCACAGAGCAAATATCTTAATTATTAAATAAACCTCTTAATGTAACTTCCTGCTGTATTTTTTAAATACATTTTTCTCTTAAAATATTAATTTGTTCTTTAATGTAAATAAAAAATTTAGATAAAAACATAGAAAATTAATTGAATAATTTTTATAATTAAAATTTTAAAATGTGCCGGGTATTTTGAGACAACAGGATGGTGAGATGCCAGTACCTTCCTTTTGAAACCAGACGTCCAACAATCTGAATACTGTAGCACCGCAGACCGCAGCGAAGAAACCACGCCAGTAGTTCCTCACTGCAAAGTAGACAGTGGTGACCTCTATGCTGAAGAGCACACCTGTAACAGTTCAACGTGTGTTACAAACAATTGAATAATTGCCTCAAAAACAGATCTAACCCATAAACTGCTACACATGAATGTAGATCTTTTCCCAAACAGTGAGTTCTTTTGGTTTTTCTATTTGTTTTAATAATTTAGCTTCTTTCTCGATAAGATGTTTTTCAGACCATGCATGGGCAGGCACTGCAGATTTTTCTACTTCACCTTTCTTGACATTCCTGAGATGTTCTTTCACTCTAGTTTTCAAGAACCTAAATAGTTTTTATTTATTCAGTTTAGATGCAATCTTTTAATGAAAAATTCTGCCCAGAAATATATTTATAGTTGTCACATGTAATAAATTATCAACTTAAAGCTAAATTCATGTAGAATAAATGTGCAACATTTGAAGGAAATCCATTAAGAAACACTGGAGCTATTAATTTGTTTGTAAAAAGTGCATTCACTACCGCATAATCAATTCACCATGCTATAGCAGCATCGGTGCTCACCTCCGATAGGAGCAGCGAAGCAACTGGCCACACCCACTGCACAAGCTGCAGCCAACATCTCGCAGTTACGTGATTCGTTCTCGTAGATTCCCTGGAAAGATGTAACCAGCTTGGACAACAGAGTGGATGTGATACTGGCGATGTGCACAAATGGACCCTGAAACGAAGTAATTGAACTATCATAAGAAACATCACTATGAGGTTTAATTTAAGATTTAAAATAGAAAGTAATTTCATTCTTACCCATATAACTCTTTTGTTTCTATTTTCTCTCCCTCTGTTGGCACTTTTAGATGCCCCAAACTACACCCAGACCTTACAGGGACAAGACAGGAGAGGATTTAAACCCAAGATCTCTGATTTTACATACCAGCTCTCTGTTTTTGAATTATCCAGGTTAAAATCTCACTTCAGATTTTTTTATTCAAATATTAATTTGTCCGTGAGTGTACGTCAAACATTGAAATAAAAAAAATAACATTGAAATGATGATGGAATCTGGGGACCATAATGATCAGGACTTGTATTTCTATGTAAATATATATTCATGTAACAAGAATAACTTTAAAAAACATAAAATATGTAACATTAAAATGAGTTGGAGAAAATGTTTTAACATCTCACCTCACAAAGTTGCGTGTCTTCACGATACCGTTTCAAAAGTATAGTATTACTTCCATCTTCAGTCAAATTCCGATCCGATTCCGATTGAGGGTCTTTCCACTTTTCAGCGGTTGCCCTTTACCAGCCGGCTGCTGACCCTTCATATCCACATGTGTCAATCACAGAGGTAGATGATCAACAGCCAGTGTAGGGGTGACATGTGGTTAGCATGTCGAGTCCCCCAGCCGTTATAGCTGGTTCCTCAACCTGGAGCCGCTACTTACTGTAGCTACCCAATTGCCTCACGATGCTGGGTGGGCACCGGTCCCATACTGACCGAAATACCATGAGAAAATTTCTTCCCCCATGGAGACTCGAACCAGCGCAAGTCCCGTAGCTCTGCGCCAAGGCTTCCTGCCTTAACCGCTCGGCTACTGTTGAAATTTCGTCGTTAACATCATCTTCTGAACTGCCATCTGGTGTAGATTTTATGAACTTGGAGATTAAATTATTCTCGTCGGGATATCGAAATTCATTGCTTTATATTTATTCTTCTGAATGTATATCTTTTCCCAAATTGTTAATTCTAAAGGTTTCTCCAAATGTTTCGAAAGTTTAGTGCCTTTTCTGATTTTCTAGCAAACTATGAGCTGCAATTGGAGAAACCTTTGGAATTAACAATTTGGGAAAAGATATATATTCAGAAGAATAAATATAAAGCAATAAATTTCTATGTCCCCAGTGAGAATAATTTAATCTCCAAGTTCATAAAATCGACACCAGATGGCAGTTCAGAAGATGGTTTTAACGACAAAATTTCAACAGTTGGAATTTGACTGAAGATGGAAGTAATACTATACTTTTGAAATCGGTATCGTGAAGACACACAACTTTGTGAGGTGAGATGTTAAAATATTTTCTCCAACTCATTTATTAATATAAATACCTCATAGTGTTACCTCCCGCTGTAAATTTAATTAAATATGCACGTTGTTTACTTCATATTTCTACACGGCAGAGCTCTCTTCATAGCCTGGTAGGCATCCTTCATGCTGATTGTCATATAGTCTATATCAATACAAATAAACCTATGACATTGTGGAACAAATTCTGCTCTCTGGTTATTACATATAATTCAAAGCCCTGATAATAATAAATAAAGAGTGTTTGTACCTCTTTACCGAGAGGCATGCCACTTCCGAGTGTTGCAGTTAGACCCACCACCTTGGCCACCAGAGTGCGGAATGTGAGATACTCCTTGAGAGCCACTCCTCGCAGTATTGTCTTCATCTCAGGAATTCCAGAACCTGTCAACAGTAGAGTACTGGTTCACTACTCCAGTCAAAATGAAAACTTATCAAGTGCAAAACATTTATTTATTCCCAAGTTTTACAATGTCTTTGACATCTTCCTGAGCCCACTTCAAGAGTAATACCTGATGCAAATTTGTTTACAATACAACTGGAACTTAGCTTGAAATTGGTAAAGTAAATTGGATGGCATTATGCATTAACCAGCTATGTGTCATTATGTAAGTTTCGAGGAAAATACGTTTAAAGTTTAAGTCAATCTTCATTATTTATTGTAGCGCCAAACTAACAATACTGGATATTGCAAATTATTTTCCTTGTTTGACAGTTATGCATCAACAATCTAACCGTGTTCCATGTATACTTTTATTATTTCTTTATATTTTAAACTTTCCTTACCGAGTCAATTACTTAATCTAATTATAGGTTATTATTACTTACTTACTTACTCACTGGCACTATCGAACCCGTAGGTTCATGGCCGCGCGGACATAAGCTCTCCATACATCCCTATTCTGAGCCAATGCCTTCCAATCATTTCCTGTATAATCCACCTCCCTCAAATCATAGTTAATGTTCTTCTCCCACCTCATTCTTGGTCTACCAACTGGGCGTTTTCCTTCTGGCTTTCCTACAAGAAGTTTCCATGCACGTCTTTCATTCCCCATATGCGCAACATGTCCTGCCCATCGCAGTCTACGGGACTTAACTGTTCTTATTATATCTGGCTTCCTATAAAGACCATGTAGTTCATTGTTATGTAGTCTTCTCCATTCACCTGTCTGTTCATCTCTCTTTGGTCCAAAAATTTTCCTAAGAACTTTATTCTCAAATACTCGTAATCTCCTTTCCTCCCTTAAGTAAGAGTCCATGTTTCGCACCCATATAATATAACTGGTAGAATAATAGTTTTATATATTTTCAGCTTAACGTTTTTGAAAGGAGTTGGGACATCAAAAGTCTCTGCAATGCATAATAGCATGCATTTCCAGAATTGAGCCTATGTTTAATTTCTTTGTGCATCTCATTCCTATTTGTGATTACTGTTCCTAGGTATTTGAATTCAGCCAATTCCTCAAAATTTCCTCATTTGTCATTAGCTGTCCATTTCCATTATATAATGTATTTCTACGTGTGACCATATATTTAGTTTTACTGATATTTACTTCCAGTCCTAATTTCTTAGTGTTACTCAATAGTGTGTGCGTGTTGGCCTTTAGTATCTCCTCGCTATCGGCCAGTAGTACCACATCATCAGCATAAACTAACAGCTTATTAATACCATTCAGTTGTAAGCCTTCCTTATTCTCTAAAGATTTAATGGCATGCTCTAGTACAAAATTAAATAGTAGAGGAGATAGTGCATCTCCTTGCTTCAACCCATTCTGGATTTCAAAAGTGTCTGAAAACTGTTTGCCTACACGCACCCTACTCGTTGAGCCATTTAGACACATTCGTATAAGTCTAACTAACTTTTGGGAATTCCGAACTCCAGCAGGATACTATATAACTTCTCCCTCTTAATTGAATCATATGCTTTTTTGAAGTCTACATATAGTTGATGTACAGTACCATTATATTCCCATTTCTTTTCTAAAATCTGTCTTATACTAAAAATCTGATCTGTTGTAGACCTGTTTCTTCTAAATGCACATTGATGATCTCCTAGAATGTCATCAATATAGGGAGCAAGTCTGCTTACTAATATATTTGTTAGAATTTTGTACGAAGTTGAAAGTAATGAGATGCCCCTATAGTTGTTGCAATCAGTTTTATCTCCTTCTTATAAATTGGTACGATAATTGATTCCTTCCATTCATCTGGAAGAGCTTCTTTTTCCCAAATCATACTAAGCAACCAGCGTATCTTGTCCATCAATTTTTCTCCCCCTGATTTATCAGTTCTGCTGGGATCTCATCTGAACCTGATGCTTTATACATCTTCAATTTTTCAATTGCCATTTCAACCTCTAATGCACTTGGCTCTGCGACTAGCATTTCTGCTGTCTGTAACTTATCCTCCTCAATGTCCTGTTCTGTATGTACATTTAATAGCTGATTAAAATAACTTTTCCATCTATTTAATATACTCTTGGAATCTGCAATCATATCCCCATTTTCATTCCGAATTATGTTTGTTCTAGCCTGAAACCCTTTCTTCTCTATACTAATTCCCTGATATAATTCTCTAATGTTCCTATTTTTTGCATTCATTTCAAGATCATTAATCTTCTCTCTCAAATATTCCCTCTTTTTACTCTTTAGTAACTTGGTGGTTTCCCGTCTAACACTACCCAATTGCTCTAAATTTACCTCATTTGGCTCATGAAACCATTTCATTTTTGCTAGCTTTCTTTTCTTTACAATGTCAGCACATTCCTCATCAAACCATTTCTTGTTTTGCCTCTTTTTTAAACAACCAATGCTTTCTGATGCTGACAATTTAACCCAGATAATCCTAACATCCTTCTAGAAGGATTGCAATCGTCAAGGGGAATTTCGTGTCACAACAATGTAGCTATTTATTTCATTGTTGTCAACTTTTAATATTCTGTTTCAAAATGGTTGTACATTGCAACAATGTAAGAACCATAAGTTTTTATTGAACCTGTGAACGAATATATTGCAGTGAAGTTGTAACAAGATGATGGCAGAATTGACTGACTTGCATATAGAAGGGTAAGCATATTTCCTCAATGTCTTTACAATTTTTTTTTTCTGATTTGTAATATGGACTCATAAATGTGCATTATACTTGCCTGCAATTTAAAATAACACTCATGCAAATTATTTTGCTAATTATTGGCATTGATATTTTCAAATCCTTCCAGAAGGATGTCAGGATAATGTGATATCAATTTGTATTTATTTTCTTTTTTCAGAAAACCAATTACTTTGAACGATTTGCTTGACATATTAGGTACTTGTGATGATAAAATACCTGAATCTGGAGTAGATGTTACATTAATGCCCCCTTTAAACGCCAATGATGACTTAACGGATGAAGATTCTGGCCCCGAAGATGACCCAAATATTGATAATTTACCTGCTAGTCAGTTGAATAGCTGTGTGGAAGTAAGTCAGGACATTACTAATTTGACAAATAATACATCTTCTGTTTCAATAACACTAGAGTCAGAGTCTGGGAGTCGGACAGTTTCTGAATCTTCTCGTGCCCTAAAGCGTCGCTGCGTAGCTTCTACATCTGGAGTACGTAAGAGAGCCAATAGAACTTGGAAAAACAATGATCTGCCAATTGTACAGACGGAGTGGCCAACTATGTATGATGTTCCTGAGAACAAGTCAAAGACTCCACTGGAATATTTCACAACATTTTTTTGACAAGGATGTTATTGCAATGATAACTAAATTTACAAATGAATACGCATCAAAGAGGAATAAAATAGGAGAATGTACTGAACAACATGTAACTACATTCATTGGAATCCTACTCTTGAGTGGTTATGTCATTGTTCCAAGAAGAAGAATGTATTGGCAAAATGAACAGGATAGCTACAATGAACTGGTCTCTAATGCCATGTCCCGAGATAAATTTGATTTCATTTTCTCTAATTTTCATGTCTGCAATAACGATGACTTAGATAAAAATGATCGTTTCGCAAAAGTCCGCCCACTGTTGAAAGAGATAAACGATCGCTTCAAGAACTATGCACCACATGAGCAAAATCATTCCATTGATGAGAGCATGGTGCCCTACTATGGTCGCCATGGATGCAAGCAATTTATTCGAGGTAAAGTAATTGTATAAACAACCGGACCACGGCCTATCAGCCCGGAAGACAAACCTAATATGGATTAATTGTATAAACTTTTATTTTCTAGCTCATATGTTTGTATCTCGTACATGCTCTTCTAATAATATTCTATCTTGTTTCAGGCAAACCGATAAGATTCGGTTATAAGTTCTGGTGTGGCGGTACCAGTAACGGATATCTAATTTGGCTAGAACCCTACCAAGGAGCTGGCACCTGCAGTGAAAAATATGAGGAAAAGGGAATGGGATACGGGGTTGTCATGACATATGCTGATCAGCTTCTCCCCAGAGTGCCATACAGACTCTTTTTGATAATCTGTTTACAAGTATGGATCTACTGATAGATCTAAAAGGAAGAGGAATACAAGCAACAGGAACTATTCGAGGGAATCGTATAGATAAGTCATGCAATTTGTCTCCACCTGAAGCTGTGAAAAAAGAAAGCAGAGGATACTTTGAAGGTCTCTCTGATAAAGATGCAGGAGTTTCAGTAGTAAGGTGGCATGATAATACTGTTGTATCATTAGCCACTAACTTTGACACTATCCAGCCCCTGCACAAAGTTGCAAGATTTTCAAGACAAATGAAGAAAAATATTCAGGTATCACAGCCACACGTAATACATAGTTACAATAAGTATATGGGAGGAATTGATCGTGCAGATCAAAATATTTCTCTCTATAGAACGTCGATAAGAGGGAAAAAATGGTATTTTCCCATTATTGCCCATCTAATTGACGCTGCTGAACAAAATGCTTGGAGTTTATACAGGAAGGATGGAGGCAGTCTAGACCACTTGTCATTTAGGCGTCGTGTTGCAAAGGCGATATTGGAAAGCAGTAAGAGAGTTATTACTTCTCGAGGTCGACCATCTAGTTCCTCCAAAGTAGACTCCAGATATGACGGAATGGAGCATTATGTTTCAAGTTTGCCAATTGACTCTAGAACATCTAAGAAAAAGCAACTGAACTGTAGGCAGTGCAGCAAGAAAGCAACAACAGAATGTGTTAAATGCAACATAACTCTTCATGTTGACTGTTTCATTACCTTTCACACTAAATGAACACTGGACAATACACTTACAGTAAGGTAATAGTCTTGTAATGTGTTATTTTCTCACTTGTTCTATTGTAAAATAAGTTACTTTACATAAAACATTGCTTTCAACAACTCAATTCTAGTTATATGCAAATATAAACTTATTGATATCATATTATCCTAACATCCTTCTGGAAGGATGGTGCACCATTCGTGAACCACAATGGATAATGAGTTGAAACCAAGTGTAATTAGTTATACGGGACCTCTATACAACATATTCAACTAAATTATATAAAAAAATGAAAATAATAATTCAGGCATATCTGGGTTAATAGTATCTCTTATAGCCTCCCATTCTTTATTTATATCAGTTTCTTCTTCGTTTGCCACATTGTCATCTGAAGATTCCAGTACTTCAAATCTATTAGCAATTTTGATTTGGTATTCTTGCCGCATTTCATCATTTTTCAAGTTTTTTAATTCATATTTTACTGAATCATCTTTAGAGTTTGTTCCTCTCATAAGCGATAGCCGTTGTCTGATTTTCACCCTGACCAGATGATGATCTTGAACCGAAAGTGCCTTTTTTCGGTTCAGTTATACATCTTTGTGCTCCTCCCTACTGAAGAACATTTGTGAAGCTTGCCAATGTTCCTGTGTTCCGTGTGGTTACCCCTTCCCTTTTCACCCTATCCCTTGCACATCTCTACTGCGCACATCCCTTCCATTCGCGAACCTGATAAATGCTTGGTTATCTCAACGGACTTCATCTTTCGATCGGCTCACTAAGTGGCGTTTGGTTCTTTAGAAAGGGGATTCAGTGTGTGAATCCAACTCAAGTGCACCATGAACTTGCGAGGATAACATGGTGAATGAGAAGATGAGCAAGTGGATTGTAACCGAGGAACGGTTAGAGTTGATTTCGTCTAAGCAAACATGGAAGAAGGATTTCCAATAGGACTTAGACATGTATGCGTGTGATAGTTTAAATGGTACGTTATTGTTCTATTATATTTTGGTTACTGTTTGTGACTGATCGACTGATCAGAGATCAATTTCTGTTATGTATTCATTATTTTGTTTTTTATATAATCCACACTTATTTTCTTATTAAAAGCTTATCTTTTATGTTACGCCCTTTGTTATCATTTAAGAGTTATTATCATTCTCTATCCTATAACGAAGTTAGTTCAGTCCATGCAAGTCATAGTCAGTATTTATATTTATATGCATGTTCAATTAGGAAAGAAAGATGAATGGTTAGCCGCCTTCTATGGGCCCGAGGCAGGCTGTTTTCTTGTAATTAACTTCATTAGATATCTGGAGCACTTTGCTAAAATACAGCATTACCATAACCCAGCGATCCCGGATGGTAGCAGCTATAAATGGTATTAGATGCGTGGTTTATTCATGGGTAGCATCGTAATCTCTCTCTGCGTACAAATAGTTAAGCAGAGCGGGGTAATAATACGCTACAATCTGAATTGCAGTCTGTCCCTCTAACTGATCTAACATCAATGATGCTACTGTGCCAGCGTTTATCCACTAATACATGATCTATCTGGTTCCGAGTTTCTCCATCTGGGGACGTCCAGGTGTATTTATGAATATCCTTATGCTGAAATGTTGTGCTCTTAACAATGAGATTCTTTGATGTGGCAAATGTGACTAATCTAACCCCGTTGTCGTTACTATCTTCATGAAGACTGAATTTGCCTATTGTTGGTTTGAATATATCTTCCCGCCCCACTTTTGCATTTAAATCTCCTAAGACAATTTTCATATGATATCGTGAAAGGCTATCAAATAAGCATTCTAATTCGTCATAGAACTCATCCTTGATCTTGTCATCTTTATCTTCTGTGGGGGCATGTACATTTACAATTATAAAATCATGTCGTTTACCCTTTAGAATTATGTATGATATCCTATCACTAACAAACTTAATATCTCGGATAGCGGATAGGATCCTCCTTCTGACTAAAAAACCCGTTCCAAATGCAGGTCTTTCTGCACCCCCATAGTATAATGCAAAGCTTCATTATTATTGTTATTATTATTATTCATCATCATCCAGTATCATGGCAGCTGCCGCCGTCTTCCTGAAACCAAATGCCATTCCTCTCTGTCCATCCATTGATCTGCCTCCAATCCTCTGATATTCATAGCTGCTTGTACCCTTTCTATCCAAGTTCTCTTCGGTTTCTTCCTTCCTCTTTTTCATTGGGATCCATTCCATAACAATTTTTGGCAATATTTGCTCTGGCATTCTTTTGACATGACCATACCACTGTAATCTTTTCTTTTCTATAATGTCTATGATGTCCGGCTCCTCTTGTACACCCATAATTTCCCTTATTTCTTTATTTCGTATTCTATCCATTCTAGATTTTCCAGCTGATCTTCTTAAAACATCCATTTCTGTACTTAAAAATTCTTTTCATTTCCCTGATAGGAATTTGCCAGACTTCAGCACCATATGTTAAAATTCTCTGAATTATGGTTTGATATATTTGTAATTTTCTATTTTTTGTAATATTTTTGCTCCATTATTATTATTATTATTATTATTATTATTATTATTATTACTTCAGTAAAACCTGTCTTAGCCGGAATCTTTATAAGAAGGAAACCTGTAGGGACAGAAAAAAATTTCCAGAACGGTTTGATTTTATATGTAAAATCGTCCTGTATAAGCCAGAAACCTTCATAACGTGAAAACAGAATGGTTTTTAAAGTACCAATAGTTAATTTTTACCTCAGTAAGACGGAAAATTACTCTTAAGCACGTTCTAATTACAGTATTAATGACCACACGTGAAAATTCTGCATATGACGCTTTCTGTATTATATCATTTTACCTTCTTGTGTTGCCATTGTATTGCGGGGATACCCTTGCTTATGTGTGACAGCAGGGAATCGCTTGCTTTTCCTTGCCTGCTTACGTAACCTGCGAGGGAGTTGGGAAACTCTTTAGTCTTCCTGTAGTTGAGTTCCTTCTCGCTTTTGTGTAATAAAGTTTTTTGTATTGCAGTGCAAACTGAGCTGTGTTACATACACTATTTTGTCTGTATTTCAGTTCAATACGTTATGTCTTTAAAATGTGCATGTAAAACCCTTACACTGCGTAAGAAAATTCAAGCTTGTAATTTGGGAACCCTTTATAAGAAGGAAAATTGCCAAGACGGAAATATATTTAAGGAACTGTCATGTTCCTTCATAGACAGGTTTTACTGTATTATTATTGTTATTATTATTATTATTATTATTATTATTATTATTATTATTATTATTATTATTACAATTTTTATTTCTTTTCATTGTCAACTTTATATTGTGAAGCCTGTCTGTATCTATCACGTAGATAATTCATAACTGTTATTATATGTATAATTGAACCTGGTGAAGTGGAAGGGAAGACCCTACGGCCTTAACTCCATCAGCTAAAATAAATAAATAAACAATTAAGAGCGGGAACATTTGGCACTTAGCTGCATGATGTAAAATTTAGATTAGCATTTATGAAGATCTGGTTTGTTGTAAAACATAGAATCTCTGATCGGACTGATGGTGTTTACATTTTTCTTTAATAATAAGGTTATATTTAAAGATTTGGTGCTAAAAGTGTGCGTACACTTACTTCATGACCCAGTGCAACAGACAGCATCAATATCTCAATTTTTAACAAAATGACACTTATCTGGTTGATGCATAACACCGTCCAATTGTATAGGTTAAATAAAAGAAGGAAGGTAAATGAGACACTTACCTATGGACTGGGGAGCGACGATGTGTACAAAACCTGCGGAGAAGAGAATGAGAAAGACGGGGAGAACGATCCATGCGAAGTACTGCGCTGCAGGATGCGTTGCCAGATCTTTGTACAGCCACATGCGAGCTGTAACAGTATCACACATATATCACTCTTCCACAAACATCTGCTATCTAATATACTGACTTAGGCTTTCACGGCCGGAGTTACTATGATGATCTTGAAGAAGATTTCCGGGCTGTTGGCCGTGGTCTTGAGGCTAGAACATCAGACAGCAACCTCATTGGTGCAATGGAAAACCCTAATGCTAACCAACCAGAAGGCAGATACAATTTACGAAGTAACGGACCGCGCAGAGAACACGTCGCGGATACATGTATAAAGAGAGCAGGTAGTCGACAAAATTGCCAGTCCCAAGACAACCCTTGAGGATGTCGGACGCAGTCTCTGGCGAAACGTTGGGGGTGGAACTACAAGCCTCAAGACCACGGCCAACAGCCCGGAAATCTTCTGCAAGATCATCATATTTGTTTCATGTCCCGCGCCAAGCCAAGTATCATGTTTTGGTGCAAAGTTCTTCTATCTATGTGTTGTCGGCGCGTCCCAGTGTGCTGCGTTTGGAACCAGTAGTAGCTCCCTGGCGGGTAATAACTTTGTGGCTATCGTTATGTGGTTTTTCGTCATTTGTCACTAGTTAGTGGCGTTGGTGTTCAATTGTTTTGAATGGATTTTTGTAATTTTATTTAATAAATTTGTGTAATTGGAGTTCTGTTGATGAAATGAGGTGTTTCCTCTCTAGAGTAGGGCATCGGAAACCACTGGTCAGACGAGCAGGGAGTCCGAAAGCTGACCGAGTGGAATGAGCCATTCTACTCCAGATGTAGCACAGCTCTCATTTCATTTATCTGAACCATCAGGGGGGTCTGTGGACAGCACGCTGCTGTAGCCTGTGTCCTACATTATGAACAATCGGGAAAAAGTTAAATTTACTCCTGTAAATATATTTATAAATTGAATTTTTAATCATTTAGGGCAAAATTTTCAATTTTTTAAACCATTTTTTCGAAAAATTTGTGCTTTTTTCCGGATTTTTAATAAAGCAGTAATTCCTACTGCTCAAACAAATAGAGGAATTCGTTCTGGTTTTATACTAATAGGCTTTATGTTAATAATAGTGGTTCGAATGAGTAGGTTCATGGCCGCGCGGACATAAGCTCTCCATACATCCCTAACCTGAGCTAATGTTTTCCAATCATTCCCTGCATAATCTACTTCCCTCAAATCATTGTTTATGTTATTCTCCCAACTCATTCTTGGTCTACCAACTGGGCGTTTTCCCTATGGTTTTCCTACAGCAAGCTACCATGCAGTCTTTCATTTTCCATTCGTGCCACATGTCCTGTCCATCGCAGTCTACGAGACTTAACTGTTCTTATTATATCTGGCTTCCTATAAAGACCATGTCAAATTCAGGTCTTTCTGCACCCCCGTAGTATAATGCAAAGCTACCTGATCAGTGTTGGTTCGAAGGATTTGAAGACTCATTACTTAACAACACCTCACAGGTACGGAAACTGTGATACGTGGCTTCGCAACGGAATGTGGCTGCAACATGACGGAGCTCCAGCTCACTTCCATGTCAATGTGAGGAGACATTTGGATACCACGTATCCAGGTCGAGGGAGACCAGTCCCACGGCCTCCGAGATCACCTGATCTTAACCCTCTCGACTACTTTTTGTGGGGCGACATGAAACAGTCTGTTTATTAGACTCCGGTAGAGTCACATATGGATATTACAGCCCGATCCACACTGCTACACGAATAATTCAAATAAGGCAAGCGTATTTCAACGTGTGCGCCAATCACTACACCGCCGATGTACGCTCTGCAATGAGAAGGTGGATATTTTGGAAACTTTATGTGACTGTACAGTATTGTTAAGCATTGAGTCTTGAAATCCAACTAACGGAACAACACATTTGAATATACCACCTCACTTCCATTGTCGGGTTTTTTTTGCAACACACTGTACATCTCTTAAATACCTGAGCTGTTAAATACTAATATTGTTACGTATCTAAAACGGCGTTGCGTACATTTGTTGCAGACACTGATGCCTAGGTCCATGACGAAGCTGAGAAAGGCCATGATGATTCCCAGGAGAGCGAGGAACACCCAGTCCTCTCCGAGTTTGGCAAACGTGTGTTTCCAGACGAAGCTGAAAGCCGATATTAATTTGGTGGCACATTTGCCGCGGTATTTCTGAAGTTCTTGGTTGCGTTGTCTGTCTTCCTTCTTCCGTTTCTTGTCTAAAGCGCGCAGTCTTCGTGCCTCTTCTTTTGCGTATTCACCGAGGTCTTTGGTGTAACGCCCATACATCTGAAATATACAAGATCATGTCAAAAACGCATATCTGGTTTCCCATAAATATATATTAGATTGTGGGAAAGCGACCGATATAGGTAGAATGAGATGGGAAAATAGCATTACGCATGTTTGGAGGGATTGAAATATATAGAGGTAATAACTGCAAACCTAGGAACAATAATCACAAATAGGAATGAGATGCACAAAGAAATTAAACATAGGCTCAATTCTGGAAATGCGTGCTATTATGCATTGCAGAGACTTTTGATGTCCCAACTCGTTTCAAAAAACGTTAAACTGAAAATATATAAAACTATTATTCTACCAGTTATATAATATGGGTGCGAAACATGGACTCTTACTTTAAGGGAGGAAAGGAGATTACAAGTATTTGAGAATAAAGTTCTTAGGAAAATTTTTGGACCAAAGAGAGATGAACAGACAGGGGAATGGAGAAGACTGAATAACAGTGAACTACATGGTCTTTATAGGAAGCCAGATATAATAAGAACAGTTAAGTCCCGTAGACTGCGATGGTCAGGACATGTTGCACGTATGGGGAATGAAAGACTTGCATGGAAACTTCTTGTAGGAAAGCCAGAAGGAAAACGCCCAGTTGGTAGACCAAGAATCAGGTGGGAGAACAACATTAACTATGATTTGAGGGAAGTAGATTATACAGGGAATGATTGGAAGGCATTAGCTCAGGATAGGGATGTATGGAGAGCTTATGTCCGCGCGGCCATGAACCTACGGGTTCGATAGTGCCAGTGAGTAAGTAAGTAAGTAAGTAAGTAATAACTGCAAAATATAATAACAGAATAACTTCAGTTGAAATGTATTTTTGGAGAAGAGCTACCAGAAAATATCGACTGGAAAGAATTAGAAATATAGAAATTAGAAAATGGAAGAATGTAGAAAGAAGTATAATGGGTGAGATTGAACACAGAAGGCTAATACGGTATGGGCACTTAAGAAGAATGCAGGATGGAAGACCACCAAAGGCTGTCTATGCGTGGAAAATTGAAAGAAGGAGCAGAAAAGGAAGACCAAGAACAACCTGGAAGAATAACATTCAGAATTCAATGAGAAAATTTGGTGTAACGGATGAAGACACAGAGGACAGAGAACGATGGAGAACTTTAATTAACGGACATTTGTGAATGTTTGTTACAAACTGATAGTCTGTAAGTCCGTAGTCATTTATGTATTTCTAAAATTCATGTTATTACTATGAATGGTTCGAGAAAACCCTCAATGAGGAAAATTCTGAAAATGAATTAATGAACTGAAAAATATTAGCTTAGGATATGGATGTGTGGAGAGATTATGTGCTTTAACTCATTAACCCCCGGATTTGATAGTGATTTAGTTATAATAAAATTAAAATGTATAATTATACTAGCGCACCCGGCAGACTTCTTGCCCGAACGTTCAATTCTCGTGTCATGATCGGACGATAAAAATATGTTACATTTTTTTATATAAAATTAACCAAATAATAAGTTCGCAAGAAAACTCCTCGCTGCCATCTGTTGTGACTCAAGAAGCGTGCATTATGACGTAACATTGTTGTCACGCGGAATATGTCGGTAATGCAGATGACTACACATCTGTCATAAAAACATTCCTATAACACGATCGCAGCGCCACCTACCGGGTCCAATTGTGAATCCAAACCATCAAGGGACCCACTCAAACACACAAAAATTTTCACCATAATCAGTCCAGTTGTTTAGGCAGTTTTTAATTTCGGGTTTCCAGTAAACCTCCACTTCTAATTGTCGGATTTCGCTCATTTTTTGATAATACCTACCTCGGTTTATTTTAATAGAATATACTGAGTTTTGTTGTAAAACATAGAAAATTGTGACCGCTACAACGATTTTTAAATGTTCACTTCAGGTGAACTCCTACACCTAATGGTTTTAGAGGGAACAATTGTGAATCTGAATCATTCAGAGACCTACTCAAACACACACAAAAAATTCCATCATTCTGCCCGAGGGCAGGACTTTCATTGCAATTATAGCATTTTCATGCTATGTTATGCTTTCCAGCTTTACTAGGGAATTATAGGTGTGGTAGCTTCCTGTTGCTTTCCACACCGATGAAGGATGATGATGATAATCATAAGGATGATGATGATGGCCGAATGATTTTTGGGGACCGTTGGGCCATAAGCTTCCTGGCATTTGTCTTACAGGCGAGGAAAAAAAAAACCGAAAAAACCTCACTCGGGAGCCTGTCCCGACCGGGAATCGAACCCGGGCCCGCTGCGTGACAAGGCAGCACGCTACCTCGAGACCATAGTGGTGGACTATATATATAAGATCGGCAAAATATCAGGAGTGTGCATATTTGTAGCTGCTGGAATAAAGATGAGTGGTGAGTGGTTAGCTCATCGCCTGAATAAAACATCTAGTAGGCAACTAAAGTATTACTTGGATGATCGATTAAATTTTGCTCAGATGACCTAGAGTTTGAAGATCTTCCCAGATGACTTGTTCCTTGGGTTTTTGCATCCTAAAAGGACATCCAACCCGACCGGGTTTGAACCGCGTTCCTTGGGGCCAGAGGGTGAGACTAAATCCCGAGACCAATAATGAAGGACTTAGGGTGACTAAACTTAATGCCCCAACCTACGATATCCTCTCAGGGAAGTGAATTGAACAAGAACTCACGAGTTGTAAAATTGAAAAGAGAATGTGGCGATGGCTCGCGTGTTGCGGTGTGTACACCACTCATGATGGGAATGAGGAAATTGAGCGAATAAACTGGATGATAGCACTTGTAAGTGGATGATGGGCCACTTGATTTGTTAAGACAAAGAACGTCTCAGGCGTTGCCATAGCAACCACGCTACACATTGTTATTCCTTCCTCTTCTCGCAGGCCACGTCCAGCATTCACTTGTTTCCCCAAACAACAATCCATTTTATACATTTTCTCCATTTATTTGTTTTAATTTCTCGCGATTTTCAACCAAAATTTCAAAAGTTTTAAATATTTACAAATTATTATTAATAATAAAATGAATGTTTTAAGACGATCAGCTGGAAAATCTAGAATGGATAGAATACGAAATAAGGGAAATTATGGGTGTACAAGAGGAGCCGGACATCATAGAAAAGAAAAGATTGCAGTGGTATGGTCATGTCAAACGAATGCCAGAGCAAAGATTGCCAAAAATTGTTATGGAATGGATCCCAATGGAAAGGAGGAAGAGAGGAAGACCGAAGAAAACTTGGATAGAACGGGTACAAGCAGCTATGAATATCAGAGGAATGGAGGAAGATCAATGGATGGATAGAGGAGGAATGGCGTTTGATTTCCGGAAGACGGCGGCAGCTGCCATGATACCGGATGATATATATATATATATCCATAGTAATTCTGCCCGAAGGCAGGTCTTTAACTGCAATCATATCATTTTCATGCTATGCTTGCAGCTTTACTAGGGAATTGTGTACGTGTGGTAGCTTCCCGTTGCTTTCCACACCGATGAAGGATGAAGATGATAAGAATGATGATGATTGCCATATGATTTCGGGTACTTAAAGTTTTCCTGACATTTGTCTTATAGGTGAGGAAGAACCCCGATAAAAACCTCACCCAGAAAAACTGTCTCGACCGGGGATCGAACCCGGGCCCCCCGCTGCGTGACAAGGCAGCACGCTACCTCGAGACCACAGCGATAAAGCGTGTAAAAATAAGGGATGTATCTATGTATGAATTTTGCATTTTCTTACTTCGTTATAAATTGTGAACTGTACGCTATACATTTATATTTACCATAAATATGTATATATTTGTGCTGGTTGAATGGAAGAGAAGTCTTTGTGGTCTTAACTCCATCAAAATACATAAATAAAAATTAATTAAATAAATAAATAAATAATATAATAATAATTATTATTATTAACAGTTTTGGTACGAGCATTGACAATTAAATCGAACGAAAATAGAATAAAAAAAATGTCCCACAATTCAGTGCAACATTTCCGTAATTCTGGACAAAACAACGTCTAATTTTCTGCTCGCACAGCTGGTCGTTAGCGCAAAAAAGTTGAAAATCTAAATGAAACGTAAACAAAGACATGACGCAATGAGCCGGTGAAACAGAGTTCTGCAGTTACGTAATTCTTCCGTCCACACAACAATAAGTAATTTTTATGCATTTGTAATGCAGAATAAACGTGCTTAGCGGTACCGGAAAGATACAGACAGGATGTAAAACCACCCCCTCTATTTTGAGATAGTTAGTTAGCATGAAGTAATAAACAAGGAACTTCTTCTTCTCCTTTTTCTTCTTACAGGGATTAAACCTTGTTCCGGCTCCAAGTATCATAGCTGCCGTGTCCATCTTTTTCGTGGGCGTCCCAGATCTCTTTTTCCTCTTCTCGGTTGATAGTTCAGACTTTTCCTAGGCAATCTGTTGATATCCATTCTGCAGACATGTTCATACCATTTTCTCCTATACTTACTTACTTACTCACTGGCACTATCGAACCCGTAGGTTCATGGCCGCGCGGACATAAGCTCTCCATACATCCCTATCCTGAGCTAATGCTTTCCAATCATTCCCTGTATAATCTACTTCCCTCAAATCATAGTTAATGTTGTTCTCCCACCTCATTCTTGGTCTACCAACTGGGCGTTTTCCCTCTGGCTTTCCTACAAGAAGCTTCCATGCACGTCTTTCATTCCCCATACGTGCAACATGTCCTGCCCATCGCAGTCTACGAGACTTAACTGTTCTTATTATATCTGGCTTCCTATAAAGACCATGTAGTTCATTGTTATGTAGTCTTCTCCATTCACCTGTCTGTTCATCTCTCTTTGGTCCAAAAATTTTCCTAAGAACTTTATTCTCAAATACTCGTAATCTCCTTTCCTCCCTTAAAGTAAGAGTCCATGTTTCGCACCCATATAATATAACTGGTAGAATAATAGTTTTATATATTTTCAGCTTAACGTTTTTTGAAAGGAGTTGGGACATCAAAAGTCTCTGCAATGCATAATAGCATGCATTTCCAGAATTGAGCCTATGTTTAATTTCTTTGTGCGTCTCATTCCTATTTGTGATTATTGTTCCTAGGTATTTGAATTCAGCCACTTCCTCAAAATTTCCCTCATTTGTCATTAGCTGTCCATTTCCAATATATACTGAATTTCTACCTGTGACCATATATTTAGTTTTACTGATATTTACTTCCAGTCCTAATTTCTTAGTGTTACTCAATAGTGTGTGCGTGTTGGCCTTTAGTATCTCCTCGCTATCGGCCAATAGTACTACATCATCAGCATAAACTAACAGCTTATTAATACCATTCAGTTGTAAGCCTTCCTCATTCTCTAAAGATTTAATGGCATGCTCTAGTACAAAATTAAATAGTAGAGGAGATCTTTTAGTGCATCTACGTTGCTTCAACCCATGTCTGGATTTCAAAAGTGTCTGAAAACTGTTTGCCTACACGCACCCTATCTATTTGAGCCATTAGACACATTCGTATAAGTCTAACTAACTTTTTATGAATTCCGAACTCCAGCAGGATACTATATAACTTCTCCCTCTTAATTGAATCATATGCTTTTTTGAAGTCTACATATAGTTGATGTACAGTACCGGTACCATTATATTCCCATTTCTTTTCTAAAATCTGTCTTATACTAAAAATCTGATCTGTTGTAGACCTGTTTCTTCTAAATGCACATTGATGATCTCCTAGAATGTCTTCAATATAGGGAGTAAGTCTGCTTACTAATATATTTGTTAGAATTTTGTACGAAGTTGAAAGTAATGAGATGCCCCTATAGTTGTTGCAATCAGTTTTATCTCCTTTCTTATAAATTGGTACGATAATTGATTCTTTCCATTCATCTGTAAGAGCTTCTTTTTCCCAAATCATACTAAGCAACCAGCGTATCTTGTCCATCAATTTTTCTCCCCCTGATTTTATCAGTTCTGCTGGGATCTCATCTGAACCTGATGCTTTATACATCTTAAATTTTTCAATTGCCATTTCAACCTCTAATGCACTTGGCTCTGCGACTAGCATTTCTGCTGTCTGTAACTTATCCTCCTCAATGTCCTGTTCTGTATGTACATTTAATAGCTGATTAAAATAACTTTTCCATCTATTTAATATACTCTTGGAATCTGCAATCATATCCCCATTTTCATTCCGAATTATGTTTGTTCTAGCCTGAAACCCTTTCTTCTCTATACTAATTCCCTGATATAATTCTCTAATGTTCCTATTTTTTGCATTCATTTCAAGATCATTAATCTTCTCTCTCAAATATTCCCTCTTTTTACTCTTTAGTAACTTGGTGGTTTCCCGTTCTAACACTACCCAATTGCTCTAAATTTACCTCATTTGGCTCGTCTCTTCTATTCTATTAATTAAATAAAAATAAAACGTAGTTTTATTTGATTTCATATTATTATATAATTCAGTGACAGCTGTTTCGGTACACTGTACCTTCTTCAGACATGTTAACAAATTATGAATTGTGTTCCAACTGATCTAAGCAACATACAACAATATTTCTTTTAATTTTTAAATTTAACAAAGGGGATTAATTCAAATCAAGTTGAGAATTTAACAGTTTGTTACTACTTTTAAATTTATTAATTTCTCAGAAGAATATGGATTAAAGATATCTACAGAAAAAACAAAAATTATGGCATTTCAAGGTGTAGATCCTGTCAGAAGTAAAATTGTACTGGACAATAAAATTTTGGAGCAGGTGAATAATTTTACATATCTAGGATGCAATATCTCATATGAAGAAGAAAAGGATGTAAATGTCAAAAATATCTAAATTTTTAAGAATTTTAGGGTTATAAATTCTATCTATCTGCAAGCCACAGTTAGTCCAAAAGCATTCAAGACTGAAAGTGTATAAAACACTGGCTCTTCCAACTCTTTTGTATGGTAGCGAAGTATGGACGTTGAAACAGAAGGATATACAGAGACTTAGATCTGCTGAAATGAGATATCTTCGGAGGACTGCAGGATACACACTACTAGATCACAAAAAAAATGAAGACATCTTAGAAGAATTACACATGGAATCTTTAGAAAACAAAATTTCTGATTATAAGTCAAGATGGATACAACATGTTCATCGAATGGAAGATCACAGAATACCCAAACTAATGTTAAGATATCAACCTGCAGGAAGAAGAAGACCAGGACGTCCACTCAAAAGACTTCTGGATGGTGTTTCTCTTGAGGCCGAAACAGGTCAACAAATTGCCTAAATTCGTGAATGTATTATGATGATGATGATGATAATTTCTACAGCCTCCAAAATATATAACTTCTTCCCTTATCACAAGCATGTAAAATTTCAAAATTTGGATCGAAACAATGATTAAATTGGAATAGGTGGTTAGCATCTTCTATTTTATCTGTCAAACTGAATATTTGTAGTTGTTTACGGATATCTTCACTTTGTTTTTTATCCATTAAAGTATATCCCGCCACAAATTGTAAATATTTCATTTCTGCGGCTTCTATTCTTTTAATTGTCTGTTTATTCAGAGTCCATATTTCTGAGCCATACAATATTGCATGCATAGCCAATAGGCCTACTTTATACAAATTTTAATGTGCTTCTTTTCTTATTTTATTTCCCAGTGTTCATTTAAGGGCGCCACATACATATTGAAATATTATAATTGATTATTTATGGCTGACCAGCCTCATCATCGTCGTTTCTGACTGCTATTCATGAGGTCCCGGGTTGGATCCCCGGTCAAACCATACGCATTTTTCCTTAAAGGGAATTATTCCTGTGGTTACCCATGGCCTGGAATTTAGGAACTCTCCTGGCGCTTCATTATCATTTATCACCCATCATATCATCTGCTGAAATGAGATATCTTCGGAGGACTGCAGGATACACACTACTAGATCACAAAACAAATGAAGACATCTTGGAAGAATTACACATGGAATCTTTAGAAAACAAAATTTCTTATTATAAGTCAAGATGGATGCAACATGTTCATCTAATGGAAGATCACAGAATACCCAAACAAATGTTAAGATATCAACCTGCAGGAAGAAGAAGACCAGGACGTCCACTCAAAAGACATTTGGATGGTGTTTCTCTTGAGGCCGAAACAGGTCAACAAATGGCCTAAATTCGTAACTCCGCCTTCCACTTCGGAAGTGGGTTACAATTAAGCCAATGCCAGGAGAGAACACCATAAATGTCGAAATGACAACCTGGGGCATTGGAGAAAAAAATTAATTAATTAATTAAAAAAATAAATAATATATATATGTGTCTATTACAGTCTAAAGACACAACTAGATAACTGAAATATTTTAATTGTTCTAGCATTTTGTAATTTAGTACTATTTTTGTTCTTTCAAGGAACTGTTAGGGTAAATAAGCAGGACGTCTATAAATAAAAATTAGAAATGTAAAGAGGTCATCAATTTATGACAATTAAGATATATCGAAAAATTACTGAACAAAATAAACTATGGAAGCAAACTCCACGATCTATAAATAATTGATTAAAGAAAATGTATTTTTAAATCCCGAATATAAAATAAGAAATATTATTAATGATAATTTAAATGTATTTATAAACTGTTGATGGAAAAATGGCTGGTTTGTAGATAACAAGACGAATTGAGAGATACGCTCCATTATTTTGTGATATCAAACAGTCAACACATCTCAACACACAATTATATAATCAATTCCGAAGGTCGTCAATTTTTTTATTGCTGGTCACTTACAACTGATCAACAATACATTTTAATAAAACATCTGAATTCTCAACAATTATGATTTTAAAATCTCTTCATTTGACGCATAACTTTAACACTCCAATGTTTAACATTACGAGAGCAGTTCATTATTTTTAATTTCTTATTTTCTTGTAAGGCCATGTTTCCCTTAACAGAGATTTAGGCGCTCTCCCCCTAAAGGGAAGTATTTGAACCATACTAATTTAGTTACACTTGTTTTCGTATAGATGTCATTTGAGTTGTCCGTGGTCAGCGTTCCGCCTCATACTGACATCTAGGAAACCAAGGTAGTAGGCCTACTAGGACGGGAAAATTCGGTAAATTTTGCTTAAAGGCCTTTTCATTCAGGCTTAAGGATCTTTTACGAGCCTGAAAATCTTCAGACTCGCGACCCACTGCTTAAAGTCCCTCCCGGAGGACTTGCTCCTTGGATTTTTCCGTCCTAAAATCCATCGACCCCGGCCGGGTTTGAACCCACGACCCTCGGGACCAGAGGCAAGGAGCATAACCACTAGTCCACCGCGGCCAATAAAAAAATAAAAATAAAAAAGTTGGCTTGGTAATTTCCTGGGTCCTTCAATTATAATTTTATTTTCACGTTTAATAGGTCCATGGGAGTCCAAATAACATAATTTTTGAAGAAAAAATATTTTTAGGTGGGAGAATTTAAAAGGGTTTATGCAAGGGTATCATAAATTATATTATCGCCTCACTACGATGGTTGTCCGTTTATATAAAAGCGGGAGCCGCGCGACAATGCTTGACAATGATTAACATGTGGAATTATTATAGTGGCGGTAGTTGGTCGATAGTG
This sequence comes from Diploptera punctata, assembly GCA_030220185.1. Taxonomy (NCBI): domain Eukaryota; kingdom Metazoa; phylum Arthropoda; class Insecta; order Blattodea; family Blaberidae; genus Diploptera; species Diploptera punctata. Next base: position 1,391,379 of record JASPKZ010003835.1, read on the forward strand.
AGGGGATACTAAGGTCAACACTCACGCTCTATGGGTGTAACACTATGCAATTGGGACTGGAAGTAACAAACAATACAACTAAATATATGGTCACACATATAGTTACATTATATACTAGAAATGGACAGTAAACGACAAATAAGGTAAATTTTTGATGAACTGCCTGAATTCAAATACCTAGGAACAATAATCACAAATAGGAATGAGATGCACAAAGAAATTAAACATAGGCTCAATTCTGGAAATGCGTGCTATTATGCATTGCAGAGACTTTTGATGTCCCAACTCCTTTCAAAAAACGTTAAGCTGAAAATATATAAAACTGTTTATTCTACCAGTTATATTTATATGGGTGTGAAACATGGACACTTACTTTGAGGGAGGGAAAGGAGATTACGAGTATTTGAGAATAAAGTTCTTAGGAACATTTTTGGACCAAAGAGAGATGAACAGACAGGTGAATGGAGAAGACTTACTTAACAATGAACTACACGGTCTTTATAGGAAGCCAGATATAATAATAACAGTTAAGTCTCGTAGACTGCGATGGGCAGGACATGTTGCACGTATGGGGAATGAAAGACGTGCATGGAAGCTTCTTGTAGGAAAGCCAGAGGGAAAACGCCCAGTTGGTAGACCAAGAATGAGGTGGGAAAATAACATTAACTATGATTTGAGGGAAGTAGATTATATAGGGAATGATTGGAAAGCATTAGCTGAGGATAGGGATATATGGAGAGCTTATGTCCGTGCGACCATGAACCTACGGGTTCGATAGTGCCAGTGAGTAAGTAAGTAAGTCGGCATCTTTGTATTTAATTATATATAACAGCTGCCGGGAAAGAAAGGGACAACCATCATAGCGAGCCTACAACACCTTCGGTCTCAACCAGTTTTTGCCCTTTAATTGATGCTGCCATCTGAAGCCTGCGCACTAAAAACAATTGAAACTGTGAATGTATCAGATGTGATTCAGAGTGCACAATGAGTTGGAAGTGGAAATAATAAATAATAGTTTTAAAAAACTAAAAGAACACGCTTTATTAGAAAACTAAAAAATGAAAAATAATTTTAATTTCCAACACGCTTGGGATAAAATAAAGTGGTTAACAAAAAAATCATCTCCAACACATATAGAATAAAATTAGAGTTATCAACAAAAAGAAAACAATTTTACCATCAAAAGCGTGGGGTGCTCTATATCAATTAATATATTTTATAATAAACAGATAGATATTGGTAAAAGTAAGCTCTCTAAGAAGAAAACGTAAAAATCATAAAAGCACCCCACACTTTTGATGGTAAAGTTATTTTCTTTTTGTAGATAACTCTAATTTTATTCTATATGTGTTGGAGATGATTTTTTTGTTAACCACTTTATTTTATCCCAAGCGTACTGGAAATTAAAATTATTTTTCATTTTTTAGTTTTCTAATAAAGCGTGTTCTTTTAGTTTTTTAAAACTATTATTCATTTTTTAGTTTTAATATTTTACAGAATAAGATAAAAATGTAAATATCTTTAAATTCGATACTATTGTAGTAGGAGCTAAAAGTAATACTCTTCTATTAAAAAAAACCCTCCCAGCCGGATTTGAACCAGCGACATATGGATTACTGAAATTATGTACCACTAGAGTTCACTGCTTTACCAACTGAGCTCTTACAACGATTGTGTAAGAACTCGACAAGTCCGCAACCTATTATACCAGTTTTCATTTTTTTTTTATTTTCGGATGATTCTGGCTAGGATTTTAGAAACAAAATATGAAATTATTGTATTGTCACGGGTCCTTTACAAGTATACAAATTTCAAGTCGATCCAATGTTTCTAAGTGGGTGAAAATCGCGTTGAAAGATTCCGTTACATTGATACAAAAACACTTTTTTTGATTTTCTGATGATTATGGCCAGGATTTTAGAAAATAAATATGAAATTATTGTATTGTTACGCGTCCTCTAGAAGAATACAAAGTTTCAAGTCGATCCAATGATTTTAAGTGGGTTAAAATCGCGTTGAAAGATTCCGTTACATAGATAGATAGATAGATACAGGTCAAGCTAATATAAAGCGTGTAAAAAATTAAACGCGTAAGGTATCACATATGCGCAAAGACTGAAGAGGAGAAGGTGGTTGTGCGCTGAACTAGAATATAGAGAACGGCTATAAACAAACGTCGTGGAAGACAGTTTGAGAAACACTGGCTTAAGTAAATGGGAGTTTTTATATAAAAAAAGGCATAAATGAATCTACCAAATTAACAAATGAGTCATTTCTCGTAGCCTACGATAGATCATGACCTATTTTATTCCGAGGCGAAAGTTTGAGCACAGACGCACGTGTTCATTTCCGCAAGTGTTGGAAAACGCCAATTTACTCATTCCAACTCTGACATCTTAAAAAAAGAGTATTTTCTTTTTATATTAAAATATTATTTTATTGTCCAATATAATTAACTTATCCTTCCGAGTGTTTTTATTATGTATTTTAACACTTCTGACTGAAGGACAAATTTTATTGGGGGGTTGAAGGGAAAAACGGGAATTATAAATGTGTAAGATGAAATTTTGCGTTTTAGATTGGAGTGCCCTATGACAGCTCAGACGGTAGAGCATTATCGTATACATAATAAATAAGATATTCTCTCCTCCCACCTCATTAAGTCATTCTTGTATCTAAACCAGCTTGGGCGTTTTTCGCAACTCTGGTTTCCCTACAATAAGCTTCCATGCACGTCCTTTCAGTCCCCATTCGTGGCAACATGGTCCTGGCCATCGCAGTTTACGAGACTTATTATATCTTGCTTCCTATAAAGAACCAATTAGTTCACACTGTTAGGTAGTCTTCCTGTTCTTCCTGCATGCACCATGTCTGTTCATCTTCTCTCTTTGGTCCAAAAATGTTCCTAAGAACTTTATTCTCAAATACTCGTAATCTCCTCTCCTCCCTTAAAGTAAGAGTCCATGTTTCGCATCCATATAATATAACTGGTAGAATAACAATTTTATATATTTTAGTTTAACGTTTTTACTTGTCCATTTTGTTCACCTAACGAAATATTTCGTACAGGTGGACTCCTGGCATAGAATATCCCTTTTATTTATACAATTATGCATTTAAAAAATGGTTTATATGGGGCTTATGCTACGATATCAGTTACTAAAAACAAGAGAATGTGAGAGGAGTGCCTTACCACAGTCTGTACATAATCCAGGTCCTCTTCCCCCTGAGGTGGAGGACAGGGGTAGAAAGCTTGTTCCTGGGCCTTCCTATGATCATAATGCCTGGATGGCATGAGAGGGGAAACAGGTACATTACGCCTGCGCACTTTGTACTCCTCCACAAGTCGATCGAAATCTTCCCATTCGGAATCGATATCATCGTCACAGAATTCTTCGTGCACAGTCGGTAACATGACGAAGTGAACTGGTACGAGTTTATCTGCTCACTGAATGCAAGTAGCCTCCTCGTCTGCTCATATTAACTGTCAGGGCTGCACAACATCCCCAGGGCTGTACACCACACAACAGTTATATCATCGTCACAGAATTCTTCGTGCACAGTCGGTAACATGACGAAGTGAACTGGTACGAGTTTATCTGCTCACTGAATGCAAGTAGCCTCCTCGTCTGCTCATATTAACTGTCAGGGCTGCACAACATCCCCAGGGCTGTACACCACACAACAGTTATATCTATAATTCTTTATAACCTAACATTGACATGATTTTTCATAAGTAATGCCACGAGTGATTTCCAATTTATGTAGAGAATTTGGAAATCAAGAGTGACATTTGTTAGGACTATTTAACGAATAAAATTAAGCTGTTTACTCACACATCATTGTTTGACTATAGTTATTTACGCCGTAGCGTAGTGGTTAAGGGACTGAGCTACAAGCCGGAGGGTCGAGGGTTCAAGTCCCATTGGGGTCAGGGTTTTTAATCTGACCCAAACCCTCTGGCGGCACTGTGGTCCTGGGGTCGACTCAGCCTCTAACGGAAATGAGTACCAGACCGCTTGTTCTGGGGTGTAAAGGCGGGGCCGTCATGCAGGGCTGACAACCCGGCTGACACAAAGTGCCGATTGTCTAGAAAAAGTGGGAGTCTTAACCTCCTACTACCCCAAGGGCCTCCGGGCCTGTTGTGGGATCACTTTTTTATTTTAAAATATTTATATATTTAATGTAAACGGCGATGTTTGAAAACAAATGAGAAACGATTGGTACGCTTCATTTGCTTCTTTTGTTTTATCACTGCAACCAGATCATACTATTTATTGCCAAAGCAACGCAATATTGTAAGAATGCTCTCTAGTGGAGAAAAAATGAAACACAACAAACTGTATATTAATTCATTTCTGATGTCGTATGATGTAAACATGACAATTATATTTTTCTGGGAAAAAATACATTTAACCCTTAAATTGGCAAAACACAAATTACTTGTGTTAGTTATTTGAATGTGGCAGACTGCAGTGAAAACTGAATCTTTTGAAACTGTTATTATTAGGTGTATTGTATAATTAGACCCACATTTAAGTGGTTTCGTTTTGTTAGTTTTCTTCTGATTTATTTAAAATATTAAATTAATTGAACCAACTGATGTATCCAAAAGGATACATTATGAATTTAAGGGTTAAGAAAGTGCGAACAGTGGTTTCTTTTTTTGGTGGTATAATCAATTGCTACAAATGTTTTATATTAACTCCCGCATGCGGCATGTGTTGACATTCATGTACTATATATACAATCTGGTAGCCGTATTTCTTGGAGAGTCAGTCATTGCAAAATAATGCTATGATCTATTCAGAATGTTCAAAAGGAGGTGCTTTCTTTATTATGATAAACTTTAGTTGGTAAATTCTATGCGAAACACGACTGTGATTGGTTGTAAATAAAAAATCATTGAAACGTGATTGGTCATTTACTAGCATTTGAGGCATGAGTTAAATAACTATTATTATAGTATTCGCCATGTTGTGTGTGTGTGTGTGTGTGTATGAATGTGATGGCCACATAGTGTTCGGCGTCTATTTGGGGCTTAAATTTGCTGACGTTAACCTTGGAGGTGAGGAAACATCCCGTGAAATCTCACCCAGAAAACCTGTTCCGATCGGGATTTCTAACTCGGCTCACTGCGTCTGAAACAGTGAGGTTGTCCCGAGACCAACGAAGACGGTCAAGATATCTACAAGTACGTACAGGGAGTGTGAAAAGTGATCATATAGTTTAAAAATTTTCCATGAACTTGGTCTCACCACTCAAATTATAGGGAGACTTAGGTCAATCGTGCATTAAAGTGACATGACATGTGGGGAGAGCGATTTTAAACTGTGGATCACACAATTTTGACTACACAAGGATATGTATGGCCTCCCCGAACGAGTTTTCAGCTCAATGTCAAGGCCATCTCCGAGACAACACAACATCAAGATGATACACATTATTCACACTGAACATGACGAGTATGATAACGAAGATTATGATAGCCAGATTATGTACGGGAACAAAAACTTATGTCGATAGAAATGGATTTCTTGAGGAGAACAGCAAGATGTTCAAAATTTGAAAAGAAAAAAAAGTCATAAAAGAACAATGAATATTAAATTTTCAATACTTCATTGTATGAGATACAAGCAATTAAATTGGTGCGGGCACGTACGACGAATGCAAGAAGAAATATTACCCAGAAAAACATAGGAATCGTGTCAACCTGGAAGAAGAACCAAAGGAAAACCTCGAAACTCGTGGATGCAAGAAATAAGCAATGGAATGAGAACAAGAGGGCTGGAGGACATGGAGTGGATGGATAGAGACGAGTGAAGAAGGAAAATAAAACTTTAGGCACAGGAAGACGTGTAAAGATTGAAAATCTGTATATAAATAAATAAATCATTAGGGATGTTTTATTATTATTATTATTATTATTATTATTATTATAATTATTATTATTTTCACGCACATGTGCTTTCTTGTTTGATTAATAACGAATTCATCGCCCAAAAGTAAGTCTGGAAATTTTTGCTAACAGTTTATTATAGTTGTGTAACGGATGTCCGGGACAAAAACTACCAATAAAAGTTCGGCACATGGGAACTGCGTAAATTAAGCGAATTTCTCAGCAAGTCCGATCTTACTGTTTTTTAATCGAGTCCTCGTATTCAGTTTATTTATTTTATTTTTTTTGCAGGAAAACAAACACGGCGGTAGCTAGAATGATTTTTAAATTTCGGGTTTGCAAATCCGCATTTCTTATGGTGGCATTTCACCAACTTTAGGATAATTCATTCCTGTTTTAGTTCAACAGCATTTATCGAGTTTTGTTACGATAAATCGAAAATTGCGGTAGCTGCAACGTTAACAAATTCCGATACAGGTGACAAAAATGGAGAATGAAAAAGGGGCACGGAAGCTTCTTGTAGGAAAACCAGAGGGGAAAACGCCCAGTTTGTAGACCAACAATGAAGTGGGAGAATAACGTCAGCATGATTTGAGGTAAGTAGATTACACAGGAGATGATTGGAAAACATTAGCTCAGAAGAACTCATGTCTACGCGGCCATGAACCTACGGGTTCGATAGTGCTAGTGAGTTAGTTAGTTATAGAGTTAACAAACACAGACCTCATCATCATCATCATCAACAACAACAACAATCATGCATTAAGCCCATGTGGCTTGTTCCGGTCTCATAGATTCTCATTCAAAAAATCGAATCCATCTGTTTTTCGGTCTACCAACATTCCTATCTCGGTTTGTAACTAAGTATAATTTTAGGAATCCGATCATCTTTCATCCTTTGAACATGTTCTTTCCAGTTTTTTCTAGATTCTTTTATTTTATCTAAAAGTTTAAAAATATTTAGCTCGTTATTCTAATATCTTCACTACTTCTTTTTATCTACGAGTTTGCAGCCAGCTACACTTCTCAGAAATCTCATTTCAGCTGCTTCTATTATCTTCTCTTCTCTTTAGTTAAAACCCAAAATTCACTACCATACAATAGTAAGGGAACTGCCATTACTTTATAAAATTTTACTTTTGTTTCCTTTCTTGTGTTTTTAAATATTCTTTTAATTGTGCCACATATAAAATTATATTTATTAAGTTTGTTAAATAGATCTTCATTTTAAAATAGGAGATTTCATAACCCAGGTATTTAAAATGGTTCACTTGTTCAATGGGTTTCCCCTCCAGAATTATTTTAGCTCTTACGATATCTGATTCTTTAAAAGCTAAGATTTTCGTTTTACTTGTTGATATTTTCAAATTATAATTCTGTATAATGTTATTTAACTGAAAGAGTGATTTCTGTAGACCATCTTCTGAGCTAGATATTAAAACTTGGTCGTCTGCAAAAAGTAAGGTACCTAAGATCTTATTTTGAAATGTGAATCCAAATATATCTGCCAATTATATATGATATCGTCAATATAAATATTAAAAAGGGAGGATAAAGCGGACATCTGTGTTTTACCTCTATTTATTGTTGCTGTTTATTCTTTTTTACTCCAGTTTCTATTGTTATTTTATTTTCTACATATAGACTTATGAAGATAGATATCCAAAACAAATAACAAAATACAAACCTAAAGGCACCCGAGATGTGGGCAGACCTAGAAAGAGATGTGCTGAAGTCGGAACGGGTCAACAGACCTAATCCATGAATGCAGATGATGATGATGACATATAGACTTTTTATTGCAGTTATTAGGTGCTAAGGTACGCCTTTTATTTCATTATATTCCACAATTTATTTCTGTTAACTTTGTCAGACGCCTTTTCAAGATCTATGAATGCCATAAAAGTTGGTAGATTATATTCTCTATGTTTCTCAATTATTTATTTGATAGTAAAAATGCAATCTGAACATGATCTGCCTTTTCTGAATCCATTTTGGCTTCTAGAATAATACTTTCCATAATTACATTTAAACTCACTGGCACTATGGAACCTGTAGGTTCATAGGTTATACAGACATAAGTTCTCCATATGTCCCTATCCCTATTCAGAACTAATGTTTCCCAATTATCCCCTGTATAATTTACCTCTCACAAATCATGGATAATGTTATTCTCTTACTTCATTCCTGCCTACTGGGAATTTTTATGTTCTTCTCGGGTTCTCCCGTTTCTCGAATTGATCCCACCAACTCTCTCCACTCCGCTTCCCTGCTCTATCATGTCATTTCACGTCCATTTATATATTCATTCATTTCATGTCATTTCGAAAAATATTCTGATCTAGCAAACACATGCGTTTAAAATATGTCATGTAAAAAGAAAGACAAAGAAAAATTTTAGAATGAGATTAGATGAAGTAATAATAATAATAATAATAATAATAATAATAATAATAATAATAATAATAATAATAATAATAAATATATATTTGGTTAATGTTTGTGAATAATAAGTTTCGAGAGAAAAAAAACTTTCGTTTTAATTTGAAACGAAAATAAGGATTTTCAGCTCTTCTATTCATTAAATCATTTAGTTAATCTTCAGTATTTAATTAACCAATTATTTTAATATATTTTTATGTTTTAAATTGTATTTCCGTCGCGTCATCTGACGCAGATTGTTATTAGCGGTATCTGTTATTCTTATGTGTAACCACAAGAACAAATTCACAATTACGTGATAGGTGGCAGGACAATACAGCAGTGACACACACGCCAACTCCGGTGGCGCAGTCAACATGCAGGGAGCTGTTAAGTGTTGTAAAATTATTTGATAATATTTTAAAGGTAATATTGAGGGATTGAATCAAGCATAAACCACTGGTAAATACCAAAATGAGAATAATTTGAATCAAACATGGCGGACAGACGTGTGGAGTTATTTTAACCGCGACCCCAATTAAATGGAAACATTCCAAGTCTACCTCCTGCATTCATTTTATTGTATTTACGGTAAAAAACATTACTGCACAACGCACCAGCATTTATATCCCATATCTTCCCTATGTAAAAGATTATTAACTAACTAACTCACTGGCACTATCGAACCCGTGGGTTCATGGCCGCACGGACATAAGTTCCCCATATATCCATATCCTGAGCCAATGTTTTCCAATCGTCCCCTGTATAATCTACTTCCCTCAAATCATACTTAATGTTATTCACCCACCTCATTCTTGGTCTACCAACTGGGCGTTTTCCCTCTGGTTTTCCTACAAGAAGCTTCCATGCACAACTTTCATTCCCCATTCGTGCCACATGTCCTGCCCATCGCAGTCTACGAGATGTACAACATTATTATTATTATTATTATTATTATTATTATTATTATTATTATTATTATTATCATCATCATCATTAAAATGGCACTTTGAAGTTCTTTAGTCCTTAAATTAACGAAACACAAATTTCTCGTTCCAGTTATTTAAATATGGTGGACCAGAGAGAAAACGAAACCTTGTGTGTCTCTAATTCATTGCTATAGGCCTATCTTTATATATATATATATATCCATTCATCCATAGTAATTCTGCCCGAGGACAGGTCTTTCACTGCAATCATAGTATTTTCATGCTATGCTTTGCAGCTTTACTAGGGAATTATATGTGATGTAGCCTCCCGTTGATTTTGACACCGGTGAAGGATGATGATGATGGCCGGATGATTTTCGAGGACCGTTGGGCCCTAAGCTTCCTGACATTTGTCTTACAGGTGAGGGAAAACCCCGAAAAAACCTTACCTAATAGCCTGTCCCGAGTTACCGAGTCCGCTGCGTGAGAAGGCAGCGCGCTACCTCGAGACCACAGCGGTGGACAATATAAATAATTCTTCTGTACGTATGTATTTAGTGAACTCCGCCTAACAATTGGATCGTCTAGAACCATTAGGCGTAGGAGTTCACCTGAAGTGAAAATTAAAAAAATCGCTCTAGCGGCCACAATTTTCGGTGTTTCACAACAAAACTTAGTATATCTTATTAAAATAAACAGAGGTAGGTATTGTCAAAAAATGAGTGAAATCCGACTATTAGAAATGGAGGTTTTCCTGAAATCCGAAATTAAAAACTGCCTAAACAACTGGACCGATTTTGATGAACATTTTTGTGTGTGTTTTGATGGATCCTTGGATGGTTTAGATTCACAATTGGATCCTCTAAAGTTATTAGGTGTAGGAGTTCACCTGAAGTGAACATTTAAAAATCGGTCTAGCGGTCACAAATGTCGTTGTTTCATAGCGAAACTCAGTATATCCTATTAAAATAAACCAAGATAGGTAATAAAAAAAATGAGCGAAATGGGATAATTAGAAGTGGAGATTTACCTGAAATCGAAACCGCCATGTTTGTTTCGTTTAAGCGTATACCATACAATTTAATTACCTTTAATATTTCAACGCACGCCCGGGTATTGGTTAATGTTGTATAATTCTATACAAATTCAAGTAATTTTTACTCGTTCGTTTATCGTCACTTTCTTCTTCTTCTTCTTCTTCGGCTTTCCCCCCACTTATAGGTTTGCCGTCTTCAGTTTCCATTTATCTCTATCATTCCAATTTCCCTCTTCCAAATTCCTATCATCCATTATAGTTCTGACGTAGGTTTTCCATTTACATCTTGGTCTTCCACGTTTATTTCTTCCAGGGGGTGACCATTGGTATATATTTTTTGGTCATCTTTCATTTTTCATTCTTTCTACATGGCCATACCTTTTAAGCGTTTGATTTTCAATCCTCTTAACAACAGATGTGGTGACATTCATTTCTCTCCAAAGGAATTCATTTCTAATTTTATCGTGTCTTGTTTTTTGGAGGCTTCTTCTAAAATAATCAAATTCAACTGTTCTAAATTTTATTCTTTTGTAATTCCGTCAAAGACCAAGTTTCACTTCCATATGACAAAATATTCTGTATTATGCTCATAATATAAATTTTCATTTTAGTTTCCTTTGTAATTATATTATTTTTGGTCTGGACATCTTACCTCAATATTAATGTTGATTTGTTCTTGGACATGTTTCAAAACAATTCTGTTTTTGTTTCAAAACACTAAATTATTAAAACAGTTAGAAAATACAAAAAAGCTGACTATTTGGGAAAAAATTTATATTCAGAAGAACAGAAACAGAGTTATGAATTTTGATATTCCGATGGAGGGTGACCTTGTTTGGAGGTTCTTTGGCCAACCACAGGATGGAGTTGACATCGATATCCAGGTGGTACAACATAATGCAACATAAATAAAACCAGTCTGGGAAAGCTGACGATAAAACAGAATTGTTTTGAAACATGTCCAAGAACAAATCAACATTAATATTGAGGTAAGATGTGCAGACCAAAAATAATATAATTAAAATAACCTCAAAATATAACTTCCTAAAATTAAATATTAATTCCTTTGTAATATTTTTATTTCAAATTATTCCATGTAATGTCTTAGTTGCATTTTTTGCCATTGCAATTTTAGTCTGTACATCTCTCTCACAGGTACCTGAACTTGTAATTATTGATCCAAGATATTTCAAATATTCACACTTTTTTATTTTCCCTGTTTCGAGTATGAGGTCATCCACATCCTCTCCCAAACACATATATTCCGTTTTCTGTAAATTTATATTCAGTCCCCATTTTTTATATTCTTCCATTAGTTTATTTATCATATATTTCATATCATCTTCATCCCCTGCAAAAATTATTTGATCATCTGCAAACAATGAATGCAGTAATTTTATTAAAAATATTAAATAATTATTTTTATTCGATGCCCCAGATTGTCATTTCGACATTTGCTGTTTTCTCTCCTCGCATTGGCGTAATTGTAAGTCACTTCTGAGGTTGGGGCTCAGAAAGACGGAGTTACGCTAACTTAATAAATATGATAATGGTGGCCATATGATGTTCAGGGACCGTTTGAGTCTTAAAGTTTCCTGACATTTGTCTTACAGGTGAGGAAAAACCCTCATCCAGGAAACTTGTCACGATCGAGACTTGAACTTGGGCCCGCTGCGTGACAAGGCAGCACGCTACCTCGTGACAACAGCGGTGGACATATGAAATAAATTAAACTTCTTCTTTTTCTTCCTCTACGCATGAAAGCTGGCAGCTTGTTGCGAGTTCATTCACTAGAGGTCCGGGGTATGGTGACGTCCTTCCATCGTAGTTGTGGTCTTCCTAATGGCCTTTTCTGCTGAGGTGTCCAGTCACGTACTTTCTACTGTTCTCCATTCTATCTATGTGATCGTTCCAGTTTAGTCTTCTATCATTTATCCAGAGGTTTATAGGTTCAATTTCACATTCTTCTCTAATAACAGAGCTGCGAATTTTCTCTCTCAGCTATTTTCCTTAAAACTTTCATTTCGGATGTTTCATTGATTTTTTTTTTTTTTGAGTTTCTGTTCGGCATTCACAACCACATGTTAGAACTGGTTTTATGACAGATTTGTAAATGAACCTAAAAGCTAACCTGACGCAATTTAAGTACTCTAACCCATGAAAGAATGCAACACCCGAAAATAAATAGTCTTCTTCTTCTTCCTTCCAAGTATTAGGCCAATGCCTGTTACGATCCTATAGAAAATTTCCCTCCAGAACCGGGAAATTCTCATATAAGACTTGAAAGCATAATAATAGTCCCTTCGATTGGTTGCTGGCCAAAGGAAGGCAAGACCAGTGATGGGGCTGCCATCGTATAGCCTCTGGTCAGGCTTTTCTGGAGAAGAAATGGAAAGACAGGAAAGACTCCCTAGCCCTCGGATGTCCTAATAGCGTCGGGGTCGAAAAAAACAAGAGTTAACCAAGAGAGGTTAGATAGTAGAGTTAAAAGAGTGCAAAACAGAAGTAAGTGGAAGAAATGTTTTGCTCAGCTTGGGCACCTAATAAATAGTAAGTTCTGAAATTCTGAAGTATATGTGTACAGTTAATTAGTGCATACTCTATGTTGGCTGCACTAGAACATGTCTTTGTTGTTGCATAGAATATTCGTTAAAATCAATACGGCTGCCACATCTTCATACTACATGTGTAATTAAATATCATAGAAGAATATTGAAATAATCGCTAGAAAACATGTAAAAATCATTGTAAATGATGGATAAAAAATTGAAAAATGAAACCCAAAGAAAAAAAATTGACAGGGGTTTATGAAGGGATAAAAAACTCGCGTCACAGGTTGTGAACGGCTGCCTAATTTTTTATCAATGTCATTTTCGGTGTCTACTAAATATGATCGATGAAAATATATAAAAGTTTCATGAAAACAACTTCAATGGCTCCATTTCTCGGAATTTGTTAAAAAACACAAAAGACAGATGAACAGGAAGAGTAGAGAGGGGATCGTCTGGCCCTGGTCAGGTAATAAACGCATGTCATTTATTTGTATTTGATAAGCAGCACGTGATGGAGGTGCCACCTATCGGGAGATCACGTGATTTCAAAATTAATGTTATTAAAAGAGACAACAAATTAAGAAAACAAGTAAACTGACATAATGCGAACTGTCAACATAAAATACATCACACTCATGGCAATACAGGCTGCTACAGAACAAACTCTCACATGTTGTTCATTGAGTCTTTTGATATATGGAACCCATGACCTGTGACTTATTAGTTATTGCTAGAGGTCTCGGAAGTTGGATTCTTCTAATGTTTTTTTGAACTAGGAACTTTAACATAGGCTCAATTCTGCAAATACGTGCTATTATGCATTACAGAGACTCTTGACTTCCCAACTCCTTTCAAAAAACGTTAAACTGAAAATATATAAAACTATTATTCTACCAGTTATATTATATGGATGCGAAACATGGACTCTTACTTTAAGGGAGGAAAGGAGATTACGAGTATTTGAGAATAAAGTTCTTAGGAAAATTTTTGAACCAAAGAGAGATGAGCAGACAAGTGAATGGAGAAGACTACAAAATACTGAGCTACATGATATGTATGGGAAGCCAGATATAATAAGAACAGTTAAGTCTCGTAGACTGCGATGGGAAGGACATGTGGCATGTATGGGGAATGAAAGACGTGTTTGGAAACTTCTTGTAGGAAAACCAGAGGAAAAACACCCAGTTGGTAGACCAAGAATGAGGTGGGAGAATAACATTAACTATGATTTGAGGGAAGTTATATTATACAGGGAATGATTGCAAAACGTTAGCTCAGGATAGGAATGTATGGCGAGCTTATGTCCGCGCGACCATGAACCTATGGGTTCGATAGTGCCAGTGAGTTAGTTTAGGCCTCTGAAGTTGAGAACCTATAAAATGTCTAAAAATACCTTTTCAAAGACCTAAATATATCCTACAAAAGACCTAAAAACTGAAAAAAAAGACGTAAAAGTAAAAGTGTTGCAGTTGCTATCGAGTGGATAAAGACAACCTCGCTGCCTTCACCCTCTGCTCGAGGTAATTTTAGCAAAGTGGTAACTTCTTAGAAAATTTGAAGTTGAAATACAATAGTTCACTGATCACTCATCCAGGGGGGCTTTAAATAACCTTTTGTGGTAAAAAAAAAGTTTCTATGTGATATAAAACATGTCCTGACAGCTCTTGTCCCGGTAAGGCCCGGGTTCGAGAGGCAAGTAAAAGCACTTGCAATGGGAGACTTTAATCCAAGGAAAAGAAAGAAATATTATTATTATTATTATTATTATTATTATTATTATTATTATTATTATGCGCGGCCATTAACCTACGGGTTCGATAGTGCCAGTGAGTAAGTATTATTATTATTATTATTATTATTATTATTATTATTATTATTATTATTATTATTATTAGCCCTATGCCCTCTGTGACGTAATATTGAAAGAGAACCTCTGTTTCCTTGGAAACAAGGTCTCCTGTAACAGTAGTAAGCGCTCTTCTGTTCGCGAAAAAGTTGTCAATGCGAGCTATTCAACTGTTTAGTGTCCGAATCCTGTAAAAATCGTTGCCATAGCAACGGAATCAACAATTTTATAAGCTAAAGTGAATTTATTTTGCAGGTATAAGAACAGTTGAGTCTCGTAGACTGCTATGAGGAAGACATGTGGCACGAATGGGGAATAAAAGAGGTGCATGGAGTCTTCTTGTAGGAAAACCAGAGGGAAAACGCCCAGTTGGTAGACCAAGAATGAGGTGGGAAAATAGCATTAACTACGATTTGAGGGAAGTAGATTATTCAGGGAATGATTGGAAAACATTCGATCAGGATAGGGATGTTGGAGAGCTTACGTACGCGCGACCATGAACCTATAGGTTCGATAGTGCCAGGGAATTAGTTTAGATGTATGAATATGTATTAAAATTAACTTTTATGTATATTAAGCGTCTACCGCTGTGGTCTCGAGGTAGCGTACTGTCTTGTCATGCAACGGGTCCGGGTTCGATTCCCGGTAGGGACAGGCTCCTGGGTGAGGTTTTTTTTTCGGGATTTTTCCTCACCTGAAGACAAATGTCAGAAAGCTGGCCCAGTGGGCCCCGAAAAATCAACCGGCCATCATCATCCTTCACCGGTGTGGAAAGCAACGGGAAGCTATTTTTTATTCCATGACGGGACAGGCCTAGAAGGCCATAAGCCTACCAGCCGGCTGCTGGCCTCACATCCACGTGTGTTAATCATAGAGGTAGATGATCATCTAGCCAGTGTAGGTGTGACATGTGGTCAGCCGTTATAGCTGGTCTTCTCAACCTGGAACCGCTACTTATTGTAGCTACCCAAATGCCTCACGATGCTGGGTGGGCACCGGTCCCATACTGGCCGAGATACCATAAGAAAATGTCTTCCCCCATGGGGACTCGAACCAGCGCAAGTCCCGTAGCTCTGCGCCAAGGCTTCCTGCCTTAACCACTCGGCTGCGGCTCGGGACAACGGTAAGCTATCATACCCATTATTCCCTAGTAAAATTGCAAAGCATAATATGGAAATGCTATGTTTGCAGTGAAAGATCTGCCCTAGAGCAGAATTACTATGGATGTATGGATGGATATATTAAGCAAGGTTAGATTGTAAATTAAATTGTCATTTATATGTACGTATTCCAGTTTTTAAAATAAACGTGCTAGAGTGTTTTTCCGAGGCATGATGTTTGGTTTTTTAGCATTTTTTTCTTTTTATGATGAACGAGGAGCTGGCCCGATGCATCAACCCCCAACCTGGGGGACGGGTAATATTTGTTCAAGGTTTTCTTCCTCTAGCCTTTGATAGTCCAGTATCTTACTGCAAGGCAGCAGCGCTAGTTTTGGTCCGCATTCCCCTATCCGTCACCTGGGGAGTCGCCCGATGGGAGACTGACAACTCCACACGGAATGCCAGAACAAAGATTGCCTAAAATTGTTATGGAATGGATCCGAATGGAAAGGAGGAAGAGAGGAAGACTGAAGAAAACTTGTGATAGAACGGGTACAAGCCGCTATGAATATCAGAATGGAGGAAGATCAATGGATGGACAGAGAGGAATGGCGTTTGGTTTCCGGAAGACGGTGGCAGCTGCCATGATACCGGATGATGATGATAAAATAAACGCTTTAACATCTGAAGTCATTGTTCATCTTGAATATTTCGATCTATAAATACGAAAAAAAATAGTGAAACCGAGGGATAATGCAAACAGCAGCAATTTGGAGCCGGAAAATGCTAGTAAAAAGCCTAAACCGTGACGAAGAAGAAGAAACAGAAGGAGTTAGATCACGCGGTAGCGTTCGGGATGTCCTGGATTCAAATCGCAGTGCAGACTAACCTGACAGAGGATTTTTGATAGATTCCCTCAATCGCGAAGACGGATGCTGCTTGGAATTGCATTACCACTTCATAAAATAATTAACAACAAGTTTTTACAACGAACAAAAATGACACTGGTGGCATTCCAGTTATATGCTGATGCATATAGGAATAATAATCATCATCATCATCATCCATGCAAGCATTAGGCCGCGTGGCCTGTTACGGTCTCAAAGAGGAATTTTCCATCCAGCGCTTTTTTGGACGTCCCAGCGATCTTTTGCCTTGAGGGCAGTAGCGAAGTATGGCTTCTGGAATTCTATGAGACGGCATTCGTTGAAGATGTGCTTTCCAGTTGTTCTGGTAGTTTTGTATATGGTGAAGAATGGGTTCTACATCCAACTCTTCCATAATTTCTTCATTTCTTTTATGGTTCCACTTTGTGTAGCCTGCTGTACGGCGCATAAATCGCATCTCATTTGCTGTTATTCGGCTTTCATCTCTTCTTCGTATTGTCCATGCTTCACTACCATATCTTAATACTGGTCTTGCGAGAACCTTATAAAGCCGTAATCTTGTGTCCTTCTGTACTAAAGATGGTTTCATTATATTGTTAATTATCCCCGTTGTTTTTAGAACAAAATGTGATTTTAGGAATAAGTTACATAATATCAAGGGATCTCGTGTCGTAGATTTCTGGAACGTGAAAATCCTGTACTCTGGATGAAAAGACCTTTAAAAACGTGTCGGTCCTTTCACGCCCTGCTTTGAACAGCTACAAGTGGCTAAAAAAAAAAGGGACGAATGCCCAGAAAAAGCCCTTTTTTCACAAATTTGTAACCAGTTACATTTTCAAAGCGGCCAGAACTAGGCACAAAGTAGCTAAATTGGCAACCCTGATCGCTGGCTTTAAAAACATAAGAAAATAATGATCTTTATTTTGCATATTTCCAGTAGGCCTTGCGATATGCAATTAAAGATGCGATTTGCGCATGTGTGGTTGGTGATAACATTCCACGGCTCTTATCTCGAGTGTTGGCACAGCCGACTGTTAAAACCAATTGCGAGAGCTTCAAACAAAACAAGTGAATCTCTACAAACACTCTTCTTGCCGCTTGTCCGTCCGTTCATCCTTATCTAATTCACTTATATTCCAATGTTTTATTTTATTTTTTTATTTTACTGGTTGCCAACCCTGTGGCCTTGAGGCACCACAGCTGCCTCATTACGCAACAGGCCCGGGTTCGATCCCTGGCCGGGACGAGTTTAATAATAATAATAATAATAATAATAATAATAATAATAATAATAATAATAATAATAATAATAATAATAATAATAATAACAATTTTTTATTTACTCTGGCAGAGTTAAGGCCATAAGGCTCTCTCTTCCACTCAACCAGCACAAATTACAAATACGTATTTGACAATCCATCCACAGTAATTCTGCCCGAAGGCAGGTCCTTCACTGCAATCATAGCATTTTCATGCTATGTTTGTAGCTTTACTAGGGAATTGTAGGTGTGGTAGCTTGCCGTTGCTTTCCACACCGGTGAAGGATGATGATGATAATGATAAGAATGATGATGATGATGGCCACATGATTTCGGGGACCGTTTGGGCCTTAAAGTTTTCCTGACATTTGTCTTACAGGTGAGGAAAAAACCCCGATAAAACCTCACCCAGAAAAACTGCCCCGACCGGGGATCGAACCCCGGTCCGCTGCGTGACAAGGCAGCACGTAACCTCGAGACCACAGCGGTGGACTATAGGATATATATATATATATATATATATATATATATATATAATGGATAGAATACAAAATAAAGAAACAAGGGAAATTATGGGTGTACAAGAGGAGCCGGACATCATAGACATTATAGAAAAGAAAAGATTACAGTGGTAAAAAGATTGTCAAAAGAATGCCAGAGCAAAGATTGCCTAAAATTGTTATGGAATGGATCCCAATGGGAAGGAGGAAGAGAGGAAGACCGAAGAAAACTTGGATAGAAGTGGTACAAGCAGC
Source organism: Diploptera punctata (assembly GCA_030220185.1). NCBI lineage: Eukaryota > Metazoa > Arthropoda > Insecta > Blattodea > Blaberidae > Diploptera > Diploptera punctata. Next base: position 1,410,063 of record JASPKZ010003835.1, read on the forward strand.
TATGAATATCAGAGGAGTGGAGGAAGATCAATGGATGGACAGAGAGGAATGGTGTTTGGTTTCAGGAAGACGGCGGCAGCTGCCATGATATCGGATGATGATGATATATAATTTATATAGACTAGCTAATACCCGGTGTGCGTTGCTGCGTCTAAATAAATTAAATATTAAAGGCTAATTAAATTGTATGGTATACGCTGAGACGAACCAAACATGGCGGTTGCTAGCTTTTAATTTCGAATTTCAGGTAAACCTCCACTTCTAATTGTCAGATTTCGCTCATTTTTTGATAATACCTGCCTCGGTTTATTTTAATAGGATATACCGAGTTTCGTTGCGAAACAACGAAAAATGTGACCGTTAGAGCGATTTTTCAATTTTCACTTCAGGTGAACTCCTACACCTAATGGTTTTAGTGTGTCCTATTGTGAATCTAAACCATCCAGGGACCCACTTAGACACACACAAAAAATTCCATCAAAATCGGTCCAGTCATTTAGGAGGAATTCAGTGACAAACACAGGTAGGCCTATATATGCTTATACAAGCACATACACATTTTGGTTATGGACATTTTCGGTGTCTACTATATAAGATCGGTGAAGATCTGTAATTTAAAAACATATTTTTTCACGAAAACAACCTCAATAGCTCATTTCTCCGGTATTCGCTAAAATGTATATTTTACTATGCAGTGGTTCTGTCGAATGTATTACTTAGCGTCAAGTTAGGTATCTAATTGGCAGTGACTAAATAAATTATGTAAACATGTTAATTTCAAGTACAAAAGGCATTGATTGTGGCATTTCATTAAGGAACAAGAACTAATTCCGCCATTTTGCTTCATATTTGTATGAAAAATAATTCATGACGTCAAGGCATTAGCTAATAATGAGTAACAATGCATAATCCCGCCATTTTGTTAAGAAAATGGCGGGGATTTGCATGGCAAAAAAGAAGATTTGCCTGATCAGATGTAAATCTATTCTAGGCCGCGCTCTCGTTAACAATACACTATCAATGAATAATACACGAACATGACAAGGTTGTCTTGTTTACTGTTGTCCGGAAACGTCCACTTGTCTCTCTGCGGTTGTATTTCCTTTTTACTCCCAGCGCTGCGCTCTGTTTTCCCGGAACCATTCACACTACAGTTTTTCCCCTATCAGATCTAGGCCTACTATAAAACTGGAAAAATACTTTAAAAAATATGCTATAAAATAACTCACTGGCATTATATTCTCCATACATCCCTATCCTGATCTAATGTTTTCCAATCATCTCGCGGGCCTCATGGCCTAGTGATCGGCGTTTCTGACTACTGTTCATGAGGTCCCGGGTGCGATTCCCGGTCAAACCATAGGCATTCTTCCTTAAAGGGAATCATTCCTGTGGTTGCCCATGATCTGGGATTTAGGTTAAGAACTCTCCTGGCGTTTCGTTATCATTTATCACCCATCATATCGGGTCAACGTAACCCCGCCTTCCAGGCGCCCCAACCTCAGAAGTGGGTTACAAGTACGCCATGCCAGGAGAGAAGCCAGGAATGTCGAAAGACAAACCTGTGACATTAAAAAAAAAGAAAAGATTAGGGCCTATATTAAAACTCAGCAATTAAGATGGTACGGACATGTCCAGCGAATGGAAGAGGATCGGCTACCAAAATTTGTTTTGGAATGGAAACCTGAGGGAAGACGAGGCAGAGGAAGACCTAAAACCTCCTGGAGTCAGGGAATATGTTTATACATGAAGGAGAAACATCTACAACCAGGAGATTGGATGGAGCTTTTTACCTTTATCTTTAAATTATTTATTATTTTTTATGGGTTTTAAGCTTTTTTTTATTTCCCTTATTATTTAGTGAACATATTTAAGTAGTCACAAAGTTAAAAGAGGAATTTGACAAAATTGGCTATTAGGAATCGGACGATGTCAAAGACATTAATCAACCGATGATCTATCTATCTATTATATTATTATTATTATTATTATTATTATTATTATTATTATTATTATTAATGTTTTGTACCCTAATCAGTCCGTTACGGTCTTGTGTCAGTCCTTCTTATGTAGTCCAAAAAATGTCGAAGTCTATATCGGTTGATGTGGAGGTGAGTTATCAATTGTTTTTGAGTGTGTTCTTTTGTCTTGCTCATGTCAGCTGTTTATCGCGAAGGGGGGTCGTACGACTCGCTTGTCTGCCTTGCAATCTCGAGGGAGATATTTAATTTGTATTAAAACAGTTAGTTAATAACTCGTATTCTGTAGGAATTTCGAGTTGTTTGTATTTCAGTATCTTGATCATTTGTAGATATGATAAGTTGGATCACAGATAATTGAAACGTTCAGTTTGTTTGTTCGTGTAACGATTTTGACAGGAACTAGACACTTACTTCAAGGATTATATGTGATTATTATTATTTATTATTATTACTATTATTATTATTATTATTATTATTATGTATTTTGGACCAAAGACAGCTGAAGTCGATGACAGGTGAAGTGGAGGATATTGTCATACGATAATCAATGAAAGCTACCTGGTCTGTTCTAGGGAAGCCAGATAGTATATAAGAACAGTTAAGTCTCGGTTTAGACTGCGATAGGGTCAGGACATGTATGCACGTATGTAGGGAATGAAGTACTTGCATGGAAGCTTCTTGTAGTGATAAGCCAGAGTGGAAGATAAACGCCCAGTTGGCGTCGGACCAAGAATGAGGTGGCGAGTGAATAACATTGTAACTATGTATGGGAGGGGAAGTAGATTATTACAGGGAATGCAGACAGGAAAGCATTAGCTGATGGATATGGATGTATGGAGTAGCGTATGTCCGCCGCTGTGGCCTAATGAAGCTATTGGGATAGTGTCTAGTGAGTAATGTGAGTAAGTAATGCTAGTAGTAAGTATTATTATTATTATTATTATATATTATGTATTAATATGTATTATCATTATTATTATTATTATTTAATGATGCTGGGTTGTGAAATCTATATGGGAACCTATGATGAAGGCAGAGCAGATAGGAAGACCAAAGCTAAGATGGGAGGATGTACAGTAAATGAACGAGTTATATAAAGAAAATGAATAATGAAAATATGGCAAGTAGGGCAGTGATGGCATGGTGATAGGAGGAGGGATTGTTGAAGAAGGCCAAAACTGGTCATCCTTTGAAGTTGTCCCGCCTTAGGATGATGATGATGATGGCTGGATTGGAATGCTGAAGGCGGAAGGAGGAGGGAGAAACCCATGGAACAGTGGACGGATGAAGTGAAAACAAACATGATCAGCAGGGATCTCAAAGAAGATGATGCTGAAGATAGAAATCTGTGGCGGATCAAAATACATTTGGGCTTAAGAATAACTACTGTAATGTAGAAAAAATCGATAATAAAGTAAATTATTTATCTATTTTTTTTTTGATTGCGGATGAGCCCATGTAGGACTACGCAAAGTACTTAGAGGCGTGTTACCTTTGACACCACGATTTCTTTCATTCTTTTACTATGAGCTTGTGTTTCTATCATACTGTCCAAGTTGTTCCAGTGTTATTTTATTCGGTTTGTCCTCTTGGTCAACTTGCCACTTGTTTTGTGTTATTCACACTTAATTCGTAAATATATATTCTTTAGTAATTCCTGCCCATTTTTGAAGTACTTATTTGACTTCATCAAGTCACCTTCATAGCCATATCACTGGAGCTTTAGCGTGCTGTTTGCGTAGAAGTTCCATTATCTGTTTTGTAAGCCTATTTGAGTTCGATTGTTTTTCGTGTTAATATGGCCTAAACAGGGTTAACCTATCGTTTGTCTAATATCACTATGAATGTCTGTATATATATTGGTATTTCCTTTTTACTTATGAGTCTAAATGCTTAACCTTATGACTTGGTGGACCTAAAACGTTTTTTATAATTTTGCTATTCTTTTTCTGACTATAGTTTCCGATACTTTTTTTCTGTTCATAAATTTATTATTAATTATTATATATTATTATTATTATTATTATTATTATTATATTATTATTATTATTATATTATGATTATTTATAGTTTAGTTATTATGCAATGTCAAACTGGTCACATGAAGGAGTGAGTTGTTGCTGCGATGTGCAATAAACATGATTTATATGTTTCTTTATTTGTAATTAATAACTTTGGTATATTAGTTGTTTACGAAGGTTAATCTGTTTTTAAAGACAAGACGCTTCAGATGGCCGTGGTTATTGTTAGCGACCAAATGATAATGAAAACAACTGACAGAGATTCTGCTGTTCTCCAGACCCTAATCAACCGGTCAAACATTTCTAAAAACAACAATCTTAACCACATAACAGAGTTCCGACTACGCCAGTGTTTCCCAACTCCTGCTGGGGCCTAAACGCAGTCGCGGCCCGGGCCTCCCTCAAATTTTTATCAATAAAGAGGTTGTTTATACTCCACAAAGTTGAATTACTCACTGATCAAACAAAAATTAAACTTTTACCTTTTTTTGTCTCTCAGAAAGAAAAATATGTGATTGTGATAGTATTTGTTCTCCCTGACTTCAAATATGATATCGGGTTTTCTCCATCACGATGAAGGTTTCCGGGAGGAAAAGGCATTTATAATTTCAAACACATTTGATATATGCTACATTCGTAACTACACAATATTCGAACATTCGGACTCACTTTGCTTAGAAGAAGTAATGGGTAAAAATGACGGATTTCTGTCTATATTTCGCGTGTGGAGCATCCCTCTTGATGGTCCAACAATAATCGGCCAGAATATATTAGGATTTAAATTTGCCTTGATATCTCTTTTCCATAGCTGAAATATCCTGATGAAAAGTGTTCCCCGTGCTTATCGCTCACTGGCGCCAAGATGTTTTTCCGGGAAGAAGAGTCTAGGTTTGATTAAAAAAAAAAATTATTTAAATCCATTAATTGAAATTGAAATAAAGTAAAACTGGGGGTGATGGGGGTGATTGCGAAAGAAATTCCGAATACATATTTGAAAAGGACGATAAAAAACTGCATAGTACAGTACAACTATTGGTAGCTCATGAGACAAAAATATCATGTGTGACCAGGTGTATTTGTGCTCACTCAAGCACTCACTGCCACTATCGAATCCGTAGCTTCATGTCCGCATGAACATAAGCTTTCCATACATCCCTATCCTGAGCTAATATTTTTCCATCATCCCCTGTATAATATACCTCCTTCAAATCATGGTTAAGGTTATTATCCCACCTCATTCTTGTGCGTGCTGCTTTAGCGTGGCACGCTCTCCTTGTTTTCCTACAATGGATGTTCTATTATGCCCACTTTGTCAATCTTGCATTGTCGGGTGCCACATGTCCCCCACATCGCAGTCTACGAGACTTAACTGCCCTTATATCTGGTTTCCCGTAAAGATCGTGCAGCCCACTGTTATAGGCCTATAGGCATAGTCTTCTCCATTCGCATGTCTGTTCATCTCTCTTCGGCCGAAAAACTGTCGTACCAAAATCTCAATACGGTTCAACCATTTGATATTAGGCCGTCCAATTCTTGTTTTATCGTCTATTTTCGTTAATGTGACCTTTCCAATAAATTGGATCCAACTCTTTCAGAGAGAGACAAAAAAAACAATTCCGTCATCTTGTTCTTCTACTACAAGGTTTAGGCTATGCAGCCTGTTCCGGCGAAGTTAAAAGTGGAGTCCATCTTCTACATGGTCGGCCAACATCTCTTGTTCCTCTGGGATTATACAGGAAGGTTCTTTTTGGTATTCTTTCGTTGTTCATTCTCATTAAGTGTTCTGTCCATTTCTTATTATTTTCGCTGATTTTATCTTCAATTTTATATATATTTAATTCTTCTCGTATAGTTTCAATCCTTATTCTATCCGCTCTTGTGCATCCTTTCACATTACGTAAAAACAGCATTTCCGCAGTCTGTATCCTGCCTTTATCCCTTGATTTCATTATCCAATTTTCACTTCCATACAACAACAAAGGAACAACCATTGTTTTATGTAATTTAAGTTTCGTATCTTTCCTTGTTTTCCGACCTAAGGTTCTTTTTATGGTTCCACAAATAGCCTGAAATTTATTTACTTTATTTTCTTTCTACATCTTTATTTTCTCTATAAGTTATATCACATCCTAAATATTGGAAATGTGATACTTGTTCTATTATTTTGTTATCCAGTACAATTTTTGATCTAATTCCATATTTACCAATAAATGTCATTACTTTTGACTTATTTATTGATATTTTACAATTATATCTATTGGCTATTAATTTAAATTTATATGCTAACATTTGGAGCTCATTTTCAGATTCTGCTAAAAGTACAACATCGTCAGCGAATAATAAAGCATTTATTTTATCTTTATTATCAATTGATATTCCTTCATTAGTTAAAACCTTTTTCCATTCTTTTAGGATATCGTCCATATAAATATTAAATAATATAGGTGAGAGTGAACACCCTTGTCGTACTCCTTGGTTTATTTGAAAAAATATCTTATTTTTAGTCAACTGAGGGTCAATACAAATATTTGTTCCTTAGTACAAGCTCTTAACAGTTTCTACAATCTGAATTCCGTCATGAAATGAATAAACAGATGACAATCAAGGATATAAAACAATTCACAGTCTGTTACAATGAAGAAAAAATAGATCAGGGTAAGGGAAGAAGTCAAGAGAGTTTTTGGCAAAGAGTAGAGACACAGGTGACGTCAGGAGACAACGCAATGTGCGCGAATTAATTAACTCGGATTTTTTTGGTAACCCACACGTCACAGGAGGGCTAGCACATTGCCAAAAGCAATGCACTTGCTATGCACCTCTATTTTCTATGTCAACACAGTACAGATGACACTGGCAATGAGAGAGCATTTTGTGTCTGAAACATAATTTTCTAATTATTGGTTCGCAATATACTCTGTTTGACTAAGGGCAACTGGCACTAAAATGACATCGAGGTTCATGACTGCGCGGTCATACTTTACAGTACTTGTTAACTTAAAGGGTCATTACAAGTTTCAAGGTCATCCCTCCCGGTTCTTTTGTGTGAGTAGCGTATAAGTCGAGACATGTTTAGTATGGCCCACGGCTACAAAGGAGGTAAACAATGTATTGCTTTGAAATTCGTCTCAACAAATTTCAGCTGAGGCCTCTGTATTACTCGCCCAAGTTAAATCTGCACGTGGAAAATGTGCTAGGAACGTGCTGTCAATTCTCTTCCTTCTCTTACTATGTTGCCACTTCCTGTCCCCTGTGTTGTGTTATTTGATTGGGAGGGGAGCGCTGGTAAATAATGTGCTTTTAAATAATGTCATCTACAGCAGTCGTTGACCAAATGAATAATCCGGCAACCATGTTACTACTGGGTAACTGACTGTCTCTTCTTTATCTTCCTCATTACATGTTGCCAATTCCCGTCCCCTGTGTTGTGTTGTGAGGCTGACTTTAAGTCGTGGGTCCCGAGAATGAAACTTTTAAGGCTCCTAAAATAACCTCAATCACGAAAAAAGAGGCCTCTAAGCAAAATGTACAGATTTTCATAATCGAAGTGATGCCTTAGGTGTCTACTAGATGTCTCATTGGGTCGGTGTGCCGATCACATGCCAGTCATGACATCTGTAGCGAAATAATAGTAACTAAATCATGCTAACAAACGAGAAGCTGAAGCTAGACTCAAATAGCAAATGGTTATAATTTGATTCTCTCTAAAAGTAAAACTAAAATAATAAGTTCTGAAGGACAACACGCACACACTATTGAGTAACACTAAGAAATTAGGACTGGAAGTAAATATCAATAAAACTAAATACATGTTCACACGTAGAAATACATTATATAATGGAAATGGACAGCTAATGACAAATGAGGGAAATTTTGAGGAAGTGGCTGAATTCAAATACCTAGGAACAATAAATACAAATAGGAATGAGATGCACAAAGAAATTAAACATAGGCTCAATTTTGGAAATTCATGCTATTATGTCCCAACTCCTTTCAAAAGACGTTAAACTGAAAATATATAAAACTATTATTCTACCAGTTATATTATATATATAATCATCAACATCTGTATTATAAAGTCAGCTTCAAGTGACAAAAGGTAATTTGTTTTTATTTACTCAGTTTAGGTGCAATCTTGTTTTCTATGGCGACATTCATTTTTCTAATGAAAAATTGTATTCAACAAACATATTTATAGCTGTCACGTGTTTGTAATTATCATACGTCATGTCACGAGTGATTTCAAAATCACCAATAAATTCGCGAAGTGAGGAGTGAATTTATGTAGAGGATTTGAAAATGAAGAGTTTCATTTGTTAGAACTATTTAATGAATAAAATTTAAGCTGTTTACTCACAAATCATTATTTAAATATAGTTACCGGTATTTTAAAATATTAATATGTTTAATGTGAACGGCGATGTTTGAAAGCAAATTAGAAATGTTTGGTTATGTTTCATTTGTTCATTTACTACAACTTTATCATATAATTTATTGCCAAATAGGATCGCAATATTGTAAGAATGCACCCTCCATCCATCCATCTATAGTAATTCTGCCTGAAGGCAGGTCTTTCACTGCAATCATAGCATTTTCATGCTATACTTTGCAGCTTAACTAGGGAATTGTAGGTGTGGTAGCTTCCCGTTGCTTTCCACACCGGTGAAGGATGATGTCGATGATGATGATAATGATACGGATGATGATGATGGCCGTATGATTTCGGAGACCGTTTGGGTCTTAAAGTTTTTCCTGACATTTGTCTTACAGGTGAGGAAAAACCCAGATAAAAACCTCTCCCAGAAAAACTGTCTCGACCGGGGATCGAACCCGGGCCCGCTGCGTGACAAGGCAGCACGCTACCTCGAGACCACAGCGGTGGACTGAATGCACCCTAGTGGAGAAAAAATGAAACACATCAAACTGTACATTATAACTAACATTATAGGTTATTAATTTATTTTTTTAGTAAAACAACTCAGTAAAATCAGTGTTTAAAAACACAATTATTGAACACACAATTATCAAATGTGTACTTCGAAGGAATCTGTTCATTATTTGCTATATTCAATTCATTTGCTGGAGAGTCAGTCACTGCAAAATAATGCTCTGACCTGTTCAAAATATTAAAAAGGAGAAGCTTTCTTTATAACAAATGCAGGAGTTTTTAAGAGCGAGATGAAACACGACTGTGATTGGTTGTAAAACAAAATTCATTGAAACGTCATTGGTCATGACTCCCATTAAGGGGATGAGTTAAATAGTCAACTTATAGATAAATTCACGCAGAGTAAGTGCGCAGAATCTGAAGAAAATCCATTAAAAACAGTGGAATTATTAATTTTTTTTTGTAAAAAGGTGCATTCGTTACTGTATAAGCCCCTTTCAAACCAACAACGTAGGTCAGAAACGGCTGAGATGCAATTGATAAGATTCCTAGTGGGCTACATTATTTTTTATCATAAATGGATGTTAACATCCGAAAAGAATTAAACATTACAACCATCCATAAAAGTTCATTGAGGTATCTGGATGTCCAGAGAGGAGCTACCTCAAAAACTGTTTGTTTACAGACTTAACGATAGAAAGATCTGGGAAGGACGAACAAGCAAAGGAAAGATGAGCTCAACTGAGACAGAAGTACAGGTCCAAAAAATAACATAATTCGACGATTACTAGAATGTGTTCTGTCTTATTGTAAAAAAAATCACGTATACCACTTTTATATTCAATTCTCTCAACTGTTTTGCTTATAAAATTACAATTAAAATATTTCTCACCTCATATTTGGAATCGTAAAGGCAGCACGCACGCCTCTGTCTTGTGGTTTCCATAGCGACTGGGGAAATTCAATTGTTGTGAGCCTCACATATACCAATGATGTATTTGTTCAAATATCAGTGGCGTGCTACAGACTAATGGATACATTTCATTATAATGGTTTAATAGCGATTTTTAGCGGCACTGATGACAAAATTTATTATGTTTACCTCGCGTGACGCCATAGAAACTTTGTCGGCAGATCAACCTCGCTATTAATCCAAACAATAAATCGCAAACAAATGCAATCTTAAGAAATAATCCGGTTCGTTCTGCGCCTCCGTAATTAAAGCAGGGATTCAAACCCTGAACAGTTTTGTGGATTTTATATTTATAAATGCCAATGCGCCATCTCAACAAATAAAGGTCAATCACGTAGGAATTGCGTGAACTAAGCGAATTCCATTTCACGAATTCAAATAAATATTAATTTAAAATAAAGAATAACGAGTCTACGTTACATCTAAGGAAAATAAAGCAAAATAACATTCTTATAAAACGGGTTCTTGCATATTCAGCTAAAAAAATAATGCAAATCACTGTCTTCTGTATTCAATATTGAAACCAGACACCAATTCTGATTCCTCTTCAGCAAAATCAAAAGAGAGTTACGCTTAGTTTTGACTAAAAATAGAAATTATGGTCTGATTTTTCTAGTTTATTGATATGCATCTCGTCTACTAATCCTTACTTACTTACTTACTTAGTCACTGGCACTATCGAACCCGTAGGTTCATGGCCGCGCGGACATACGCTCTCATCCGTATCCTGAGCTAATAGTTTCCAATCATTCCCTGTATAATCTACTTCCCTCAAATCATAGTTAATGTTATTCTCCCACCTCATTCTTGGTCTACCAACTGGGCGTTTTCCCTCTGGCTTTCCTACAAGAACCTTCCATGCAAGTCTTTCATTCCCCATACGTGCGACATGTCCTGCCCAACGCAGTCTACGGGACTTAACTGTTCTTATTATATCTGGCTTCCTATAAAGACCACGTAGTTCACTGTTTAGTAGTCTTCTCCATTCACCTGTCTGTTCATCTCTCTTTGGTCCAAAAATTTTCCTAAGTACTTTATTCTCAAATACTTGTAATCTCCTTTCCTCCCTTAAAGTAAGAGTCCATGTTTCGCACCCATATAATATAACTGGTAGAATAATAGTTTTATATATTTTCAGTTTAACGTTTTTTGAAAGGAGTTGGGATATCAAGAGTCTCGGCAATGCATAATAGCACGCATTTCTTAATGTTATTCTCTCACCTCATTCTCGGTCTACCTACTGGACGTTTCGCTCCTGGTTTCCATATAAAGAGTTTCCACTCCCATATTTTATTCTCTATTCGTGCCACATGTCTTCCTACCGCAGTCGATCAACAGTTTTCTTAATATATCTGGTTTCCCATAAAGATAATATAGCTCACTGTTAGGTAGTCTTCTCCATTCGCCTATCTGTTCATCTCTCTTTGGTCCAAACATTTTCCTAAAAACTTTCAAATACCAGTAATCCGTCTTCCTCCCTTAAAGTGAGAGTCCATGTTTCACATTCAAATAACCTGGAGAATAAGTTATATATATATTTTTAGTTTAATGTCTTTTTGATAAGGCCCTAAGTTGGGACAAGAGTCCCTGTAACCTGTAGTGCATAATAACAGGCATTTGCAGAATTGAGCCTATGTTTAATTTCTTTCTGCACCTGTTTCTGTTAATAATAATAATAATAATAATAATAATAATAATAATAATATAATAATAATAATAATAATAATAATCTATCTATCTTCGGGTTTTTACAGCTGCTGCCGTCTTCCCGTGCCAAACCTCCAAACCCTACGTTCTTGTGCATCTTCAATGCTTAGCCCTCTTGCCTGCATTAATGTCTTCATGTTTTCCTTCCATGTTAACTTTGGTCTCCCTCTTTTCTTCTTTCTGGTCGGATGCCATTGATATAGTTGCTTCGGCCATCGCTCATCTTCCATTCTTAAAACATGTCCTAACCACGTTAATTCCTTCTCCTCAATTCTTTCAATGATGCTTTCTTCTGCTTCCATTATGTTTCTAATTTCCTTATTTGTGACATGTTCTAATCTAGACTTTCTGGCACTTCTGCGTAAATAATCCATTTCTAGAGCTATTAGTCTATTTTGTAGTACTTATTGATTGTCCATACCTCACTTCCATACATTGCAACAGATTCCACCAATGATAATAATAACAATAATAGTATAATATAATAATAATAATAATAATAAATAATAATAATAATAATAATAATAATAATAATAATTCATCCATAGTAATTCTGCCCGAAGGCAGGTCCTTCACTGCAATCATAGCATTTTCATGCTATGCTTGCAGCTTTTACTAGGGAATTGTGTAGGTGTGGTAGCTTCCCGTTGCTTTCCACACCGGTGAAGGATGATGATGATAATGATAATAGTAAGGATGATAATGATAAGGATGATGGCCATATGATTTCGGGGACCGTTTGGGCCTTAAAGTTTTCCTGACATTTGTCTTACAGGTGAGGAAAAACCCCGATAAAAACCTCACCCAGAAAAACTGCCCCGACCGGGGATCGAACCCGGGCCCGCTGCGTGACAAGGCAGCACGCTACCTCGAGATCACAGTGGTGGACATAATAATAATAATAATAATAATAATAATAATAATAATAATAATAATAATAATAATAATAATATGCTATTTTATTACATTTTCTAACTAGTTGAAGGTAAAGTTGGAGTTATTTAGCACAAGTAGGTCTGGCTAATAAAAAAAATTGCACAATATGGCGCTTGATATACACGGGAAGATGTTGGAAACAACTGAAAATATTGTAATTTACGAGTTAATCCGCCACTGGACGTGAAATTGTGACAATTTGGACAAGAACCAAACCTAAACAAAAGCTAGTTTGCCAGAGTGACCAACCTCGTCCTGGTTTTAAAATAATACAGCTAATTTTTATTAATTTGCGCTACTTTCATTTTCACAGAGAAAAAGTGTGCAATCTGATATTCATTTATTTCATTTCATATTGCATGTAACTTTAATGGTTTATTTAATTTACGTGTTGGCGATAAAACCGTAAGGTCTTCTCTTCCCCTGCACCAGGGTTAAATTATACAATTTCTATTCAGCAGTGTTCTGCCCTAGGGTCGGTCCTTCACTGCAATCACAGCATTATTTTGCTATGCTTTGCAGCTTTACTAGGGAATTATAGGTGTGGTAGCTTTCTGTTGTTTCCACACCGATGAAGGATTATGATGATGACTATTTAACTCATGCCCCAAATGGGAGTCAATGACCAATCACGTTTCAATGATTTTTGATTTACAACCAATCACAGTCATGTCTCGTCTCGAATTTATCAACTAAAGTTTATCATATTAAAGAGAGCACCTCCTTTTTAACGTTCTGAATAGGTCATAGCATTATTTTGCAGTGACTGACTCTGTGAGAAATGCGGCTCCCAGATTGTATGTAGACTGCATGGATGTCAACAGATAGAGCATGCGGGAGATAATAGAAAAACATTTGTAGCAATTTATTATACCACAAAAAAAACACTGTACTTTTCCTAAACGAATTATTTTCCAGGAAGTGACGTTGCAGAAACATATAATTGACATATTTACATCATAGAACATCAGAAATTAATTAATACCTTTATAGTAGTAGTAGTATTCAAATGTTCTGAAGCTCTTCATTTGTCATCATTCGCTTGTTAATACCTATAATGTTGGTTATAAATTTCTCCACTAGGGTGCATTCTTACTATATTGCGACCCTTTGGCAATAAATAATATGATGTGGTTGTAGTGATGAACAAAAGAAGCAAATTAAGCGTACCTATCGTTTCTCATTTGTTTTCAAACATCGCCGTTTACATTAAATATATAAATATTTTAAAATAACTATAGTTAAATAATGATTTGTGAGTAAACAGCTTAATTTTATTCGTTAAATAGTCCCAACAAATGCCACTCTTGATTTCCAAATTCTCTAGATAAATTGGAAATCACTCGTGGCATTACTTATGATAAAGGCCAGATGATGATCGGGACGTTTTGGGCCTTAAAGCTACCTGAAATTTGTCTTATAGGTAAGGAAAAACCTCACCTAGCAAGCTTCTCCCGACCGGGAATCGAGCCCGGACCCACTGTGTGACAAGGCAGCGGGCTACCTCCGATTCATAAATAGTTTTGTAACGTGTTGTCTACAATATTTTATCTACGTTCAGAATGTTTTAATATATGTTGTATATTTAATATATTTAATGAAATTTATTTGTTGCGGAAACAATATGTTTATAGAAAGAGTAATGTGGGCTTCGGAGAAAAAACAGAAGTCGCGATAAATCAATAAACATTGTTTTTACATTCTGCAAATTTTGAGTGCTAGTTTCATATCGCATCTTGGGAAGAAGACGGCCACAACTGTAAAAAGTTTAGTTGTGAGTTATTCGCAATTACCATCATCATCATAGTACATTCACGAATTTAGGCCATTTGTTGACCTGTTTCGGCCTCAAGAGAAACACCATCCAGAAGTCTTTTGAGTGGACGTCCTGGTCTTCTTCTTCCTGCAGGTTGATATCTTAACATTTGTTTTGGTATCCTGTGATCTTCCATTCGATGAACATGTTGCATCCATCTTGACGTATAATCAGAAATTTTGTTTTCTAAAGATTCCATGTGTAATTGTTCTAAGATGTCTCCATTTTTTTTTTGTGATCTAGTAGTGTGTATCCTGCAGTCCTCCGAAGGTATCTCATTTCAGCAGATCTAAGTCTCTGTATATCCTTCTGTTTCAACGTAATTATTCGCAATTAAAGTTTTAAAAAAGGTAGAGTACATTCAATGTTTGATACGTAGGCCTACACAATTTTATCCTGTCTCCATTTTCTTACACATGACTTGTGACCAAAAAGAAATAAATTTGTAACCATTTTTTCTAACAGATAGTAGTCTTAACTCAATTTAACCCATTCTCCTCAAAACGAGGTGACTCGCCGGCAGTTAAATGACCTTCAACTCAGAAGACGAGGTACACTCGCTTAACTCTGCTGTTATATATTTTGCAATATTTTGTACATCCCTTGGCAGGGTAATATTTTGTTAACATTTATGAATAGCAGAGGAATGTGCTTTTACTTTCACCCTTATTGTGATCTCAAGTGCCGTTATATTTTGTTTGTTTTGAATGTCTGAAAATTGACAATATAGTTTACTGTAACTTAAATCCGGTTTCTGAGAAAATGCATTGAGCATTTGAACTTGAAGCGAATGGGTTAAGACATTTTTACACTTGTGGCCTTCTTCTTCCCAAGGTGTGAGGTGTGAACTTAAAGAGGAGAAGGTGATTTTCACGGTTCATCAGGAAAAATGTTAAAAGCAGTCCAAGATGCAACTGTTAATATACTTCAACAAAACGTTTATTTATGTAGTTACACGAAATCATCATTAAAGAGTATTTTACGTTTTGTTCAACCTGTATTTTACGTTTTTGATAGCGTGTTTTGTTAGAATATAAAGTATAGGTTTTGTTGCCTAGTAACTACGTCACTGATTGTTGTACTAGTATATGACAATACGAGGTTGGGAAGTGGTTTTTACAGAAGCGAGGATAGGATTAAAAACCTCGCTATCGCTCGGTTTTTAATTTCCGAGATTCTGTAAAACACTTCACACACGTGCATTGTACTCTATTTTTTGCTGTTTTAAAAATAATAAATATTAGTAAAATAATTGGTTAAGGCACTGCGCTACAAGCCGGAAGGTCGAGGGTTCAAGTCCCGGTGGGCTCAGGATTTTTAAAACTGACCCAAACCTTCTGGCGGCACTATAGCCCTGGGGTCGACTCAGCCTCTAACGGAAATGAGTACCAGATGCTTGTTCTGGGGGTAAAGGCGGCCGTCACGCACGGCTGACATCAAGTGTCGATTGTCCAGAAAAAGTGGGAGCCTTAACCCTTAAATTGGCAAAAACTGACTGTGACTGTTTTGTGGCAATGACTAGCATTGCCCAGTGTGCCGCTTTTTGGGAACCAGTTGAGGTCCCTTGGCGGCCAAACACCATTGTGTTTATTCAGTAGGGGTTTTGTTCCTTAGCCTTGCTGTCTCGCGGCTTATGTGTTCATTACCGTAGCAGGTATGGATGATATGAGGATGGTCCCTCACCAGAGCAGGGTCATCATAAACCATAGTCGCCGGACAAGCAGAGAGTCCGAAAGCCGGCGACATGGAGTGAGCCACACTACTCTAGCTGGAATCCAGCACACATATCATGGAAGTGGACCGTCATCGGGGTCTCTGGTGAATATGTTTCGGTGTACAGCACGTTGCTGTAGCATATGCCCTATATTGCGAACAATTGGATTCTCATGATTTTCTATATGTTGCAACATGTGCACAACCCTTTTTTCAATTGTATCAGCAATATAGGGCATCTGTGCTTGGTCGTGAAAACAAATTTATTCTGTTAGATATTTTAATGTGGCGGACCGCAGTGAAAACGGAATCTTGTATGACTGTTATTATATATATATATATATATATATATATATATATATATAAGAAAAATAAATGTTTGTGTTAGAATTCCTGAGTAGCTCAGATGGTTAGAGCACTAAACGTACAAAGTTTAGAAACTCGGGTTCAAATCCCGACTCAGGTATTTATTTTTCTTTTCATGTCACACACACACACACATACACACACATATATAATATAGGTATATGTAATATAGTATAATATAGAAATAGTAATAGAAATAGTATAGTGTAAAGTAATGTAATGCGGTGCGCGTTGCGTGATGAGGTGCGCGGTGCGGTGCGCGAGGTGAGGTGCGATGTGCGGTGCGCGGTGCGGTGCACGGTGCGGGGCGTGGTGCGGGGCGCGGTGCGGGGCGCGAGGTGCGGTGCGACGTGCGCGGTGCGGTGCGGTGCGCGTTGAGGTGCGCGGTGCGGGGCGAGAGGTGCGGGGCGCGAGGTGCGGTGCGCCGTTAGGTGCGCGGTGCGGTGCGCGAGGTGCAGTGCGCCGTGAGGTGCGCGGTGCGGTGCACGGTGCGGGGCGCGGTGCGGGGCGCGAGGTGCGTTGCGACGTGCGCGGTGCGGTGCGACGTGCGCGGTGCGGTGCGCGAGGTGAGGTGCGCGGTGCGGGGCGCCGTTAGGTGCGCGGAGCGGTGCGCGGTGCGGGGCGCGAGGTGCGGTGCGCGGTGCGGGGCGCGAGGTGCGGTGCGGTGCGCGTGGTGCGTGGCGAGGTGCTGTGCGCGGTGCGCCGTGAGGTGAGCCGTGAGGTGCGCGGTGCGGGGCGCGAGGTGAGGTGCGAGGTGCAGTGTACGGTGCGGTGCGCGGTGTTGTGCGGTGCGAGGTGCGTTGCGCGATAATGTAATTGATGTAATGTAATGTAATGTAATATAATATAGTAATAGTAATAGTAAGAGTATAGTGAAATGTAATGTAATAATATAATGTAATATAAAATATAATAGGCCTATATTGTATAATTAGACACACATTTAAGTGGTTTCCTTTTGTTCGTTTTCTTCTGATTTATTTAAAATATTAAATTAACTGAACCAACTGATGTATCCAAAAGGATGCATTACGAATTTAAGGTAAACCTCCTACTACCCCAAGGGCCTCCTGAGGCCTGTAGAGGGATCACTTTCAATCTTAGTAAAATAATAACATATTTGTTGGAAATGTTTGTGATCATTATAAACATGTGACTAACGCTAACAGTGTGGCCAATGTTTAAACGGTAAATACCGACAATAATATATTGAAACTACAACAGACCGTGACAACAATCAGCCAAACATAAAATGGCGGCAAGTACGTATTTATTGTTTTATATTGTTTCAAATAAAGTTCAGTTCATTTAAAATGCTGTGATTTGTTTCGTATAATGTATATTAACACTACCTTTTGGATATATTTTTGTATATACATTGTACGTAGTATACATAAAGGGCAGTACTTTTACTTCCCACACGGGGTTTTGTAATATGTAACATTACAGTATAGTTATTTAGGTTGGCAACTCTGAAATATAGGAAGTTGAACTTTCATCCATGGTCACCATTGCTGTAAGTACGACAAAAAGCACAATCGCGCAAAAAAAGTGGTCTCTAGGTAGCATGTTGCCTTGTCACGTAACAGGGGGGCTTTTCCTCACCAGTAAGACAAATGTCAGGAAACTTTAAGGCCCAAACAGTCCCCGAACACAATCTGGTCATCATTATCATGAATATCATATTCGCCTAATTACTTTAAGTTTAGTTTAAGGCCTCTCCTGGCGCATCATTATCATCATCAACTCTCATATCATCGGGGTAACGTAACCGCGTCTTATAGGCGCCCCAACCTCAGAAATGAGCTGCAAGTACGCCGTGCCAGGAGAGAACACCATAAATGTCGAAATGACAGTAAAGTAAAGTGATCCCACAACAGACCCGGAGGCCCTTGGGGTAGTAGGAGGTTAGGGCTCCCACTTTTTCTAGACAATCGGCATTTTATGTCAGCCTGGTTGTCAGCCCTGCGTGACGGCCGCCTTTACCCCGAGAACAAGCGTCTGGTACTCATTTACGTTAGAGGCTGAGTCGACCCCAGGGGCATAGTGTCGCCTGAGGGTTTGGGTCAGTTTAAAAATCCTGACCCCAACGGGACTTGAACCCTCGACCCTCCGGCTTGTAGCTCAGTGCCTTAACCACTACGCTACGGACAACCTGGGGTATTTAAAAAAAAATCTCATTGTAGATGTACAAAATCGTGCAGCTAAAATTCACTGGGACCTAATATACCCGATCAGATGTCGCCCCAGTTCCAACCTTCGCCTTTGAACCTCTCAAAAAAAAAAAAAAAAAAAAAAAAACCAGCAGCTTTACACGAGTTTTGGCGTCATTATCGGGAACCGGAACAACCTTGGTCCACGTGATGGTGCATTTCCCTCGATACAATCACTTCCGGCTTATCACACAATCGTTACATGAGCTACCAGCTCTAAGGAGGCTCCCAGCTACAGGTGATTTGGCCGACACCAAGAGATATGATCCGAGTACCTTAACTCACTGCCACTATCGAACCCGGAGGTTCATCGTCATAAGCTCTCCATACTTCCCTATAACTCACCTCCCTCAAAACATTGTTAATGCTGTGATCCTAATGTATTCTTACTCTACCTTCTGGGCGCTTTTCCTTATGTTTTTCCTTCAAGTTTCCATGCCCCTCTTTGATTCCCCATGTCATTATTAGTGTTATTATTATTACAATCATAATATTAAAAAATTCCGGGCTATGTGGCCGTGGTCTGAACACCACCTAGAGGCACTCGCCACTGAAGATGCCCTTCGCAGTTGAGGGAGAAACGTCTGGAAGAAACACCAGTTATAGACCATGGCCACATAGCCCGGAATCTTTTAACATTATGATTACTGGCTGTGAAATACTGCATTCCACAATTATTATTATTATTATTATTATTATTATTATTATTATTATTATTATTATTATTATTATTATTATTATTATTATTATTATTATGTTTACTATTAGGATGTAGGAAGAGACGGAAGGAATCATTGTGAATTCGTAACAGGCGAATAGCCTAAACACTGAAGTGAAGATGATGATTATTATTATAAATAATAATAATAATAATAATAATAATAATAATAATAATAATAATGAACATTGGTTATTCAATAGTAGATTATATACGGTATAAGCAATTAAATTGGTATGGGCACGTACGACGAATGCAAGAAGAAAGATTACCCAGGAAAACATTGGAATGGTGTCCACCTGGAAGAAGGAGGACAGGAAGACCTCGAAACTGGTGGATGCAGGAAATAAGAACTGGAATGAAAGCAAGAGGACTGGAGGATATGGATTGGATGGAGAGAGACGAGTGGAGAAGAAAAATAAAACTTTAAGCACAGAAAGATGTGTTAACATTAAAATACTGTATATAAATAAAGTATTATTATTCTGAAAGTCTTGAGGTCAATACCTTCTGGGCGCTTTTCCTTCGTTTCCATGCCCCTCTTTGATTCTCCATTTCATTATTTTGTTATTATTATTACAATCATAATATTAAAATATTGCGGGGTATGTGGCCGTGGTCTGAACAGCACCTAGAAGCACTCACCACTGAAGATGCCCTCCGCAGTTGAGGGAGAAACATGTGGAAGTAACACCAGTTATATAGACCACGGCCACATAGCCCGGAATCTTTTAAGATTGTGAATTATCATTACCGGCCGTGGAATTCTGCATTCCACAATTATTATTATTATTATTATTATTATTATTATTATTATTATTATTATTATTATTATTATTATTATTATTATTATTATTATTATAAAACAGGAATGAGATGCACAAACAAATTAAACATAGCCTCAATTCTGGAAATGCGTGCTATTATGCATTGCAGAGACTCTTGATGTGCCAACTCCTTTCAAAAAACGTTAAACTGATAATATATAAAACTATTATTCTACCAGTTATATTATATGGGTGCGAAACATGGACTCTTACTTTAAGGGAGGAAAGGAGATTACGAGTTTTTGAGAATAAAGTACTTAGGAAAATTTTTGGACCAAAGAGAGATGAACAGGCAGGTGAATGGAGAAGACTACATAACAATGAACTACATGGTCTTTATAGGAAGCCAGATATAATAAGAACAGTTAAGTCTCGTAGACTGCGATGGGCAGGACATGTTGCACGTATGGGGAATGAAAGACGTGCATGGAAACTTCTTGTAGGAAAGCCAGAAGGAAAACGCCCAGTTGGTAGACCAAGAATGAGGTGGGAGAACAACATTAACTATGATTTGAGGGAAGTAGATTATACAGGGAATGATTGGAAAGCATTAGCTCAGGATAGGGATGTATGGAGGGCTTATGTCCGCGCGGCCATGAACCTACGGGTTCGATAGTTCCAGTGAGTAAGTAAGTAAGTCAAGTTTAAGAACTCTGCTTGCGCTTCGCTATGCATTGAGACACGCGTTAAGATATTTTCTTCCAAGCTGTCATAAATCTATCTCCCTAAGCCGCTCCTAGTGGAGAGATCATTGAACAAAAGCGACATGCCGCCAGAACCCTCATTAGTGTCAGTCACTGAAATTTTGCGAGGTTGTCAGTGTTTCTCATTTAATAATAATAATAATAATAAATAATAATAATAATAATAATAATAATAATAATAATAATAATAGCTTTATTTTACCTGGCAGAGTTAAGGCCTTAAGGCCTTGTCTACCACTCAACCAGGTTAAAAAAAACAAAAAGAATAGTCTTAAATCTAAATTACAATATATATATATATATATATATATATATATATGGGGGCACGCCGTAGCGTAGTGGTTAAAGCACTGAGCTACAAGCCGGAGGGTCGAGGGTTCAAGTCCCGTTGGGGTCAGGATTTTTAAACTATCCCAAACCCTCTGGCGGCACTATGGCCCTGGAGTCGACTCAGCCTTTAACGGAAATGAGTACCAGACGCTTGTTCTGGGGGTAAAGGCGGCCGTCACGCAGGGCTGACATAAAGTGCCGATTATCTAGAAAAAAGTGGGAGCCTTAACCTCCTACTACCCCAAGGGCCTCCGGGCCTGTTGTGGGATCACTTTACTTATATATATATATATAGGCCCCTATATATATATATATATATATATATATAAACGATTACAAGTTATGAATACAATACAATTAATATTTATAATGTATTTTGATTTACTCTAAATTTAACGAATTAAATATATAATATGTACAATATATATTAAAAACACGAGGAAAAGATTATTAATGGCATAGTATAAAATTAAATAAATAGAGAAAAAATAATTATTAGACAACAGGTAACTGTATAAGCGTGACTTAAAGGTGCCAAGTGTGCGGCACCTCGATTTTGTCAGTGTTTATTTGTAAACTCTGGCAACTCTGTCAATTTTTTTTTTGCCACGTGCTTAGGAGGGTGTGAGTTGGGTTTAGCTAGAGCTGCCTGTTAATAAGTGCTCATTCCTGTTCAACCTACTGACACTGCTGCTCACTTGTCAGTTGTATTGTTTCATTAGGAGTGTGCTTGGAGGGGGGGGGCGAGCCTTTTCACTTATATAATTGTAGTTATTAACAGCAGCGAACTGGAGGAAAGAGAACGCTTAGCAGAAAATATTTTAAAACCTGACTTTCACTAAACAATTTATCATAAGTGATGTCACGAGTGATTTCCAATTTATCTAGAAGATTTAGAAATCAAGAGTGGCATTTGTTAGGACTATTTAACGAATACAATTAAGCTGTTTACTCACAAACCATTATTTAAATATAGTTATTTTAAAATATGTATATATTTAATGTAAACGGCGATGTTTGAAAACAAATTAGAAACGTTTGGTTATGTTTCATTTGTTCATCACTGCAACTTGATCATGTTATTTATTGCCAAATAAGATCGCAATATTGTAAGAATGCACCCTAGTGGAGAAATTGAAACACATCAAACTGTATATTATAATCAACATTATAGGTTAATATTTTTTTTTTAGTAAACAACTCAGTAAAATCAAGGAATCTGTTCATTATATACTATATCCAATGTATTTGTTGGAGAAAAATAATGCTTTGACCTGTTCAGAATACTAAAAGGAGGAGCTTTCTTTATCACAAAATCAAGAGCTGATAAAGAGAAATCGATAAAGAGCTGGTTGAAACACGGCTGTCATTGGCTGTAAGAGAAAATTAATTGAAACGTGATTGGTCATTGACTACCATTTGGGGCATGAGTTAGGCCTAAATAGTCACCAGCATATCATCGGAGAAACGTAATTCCGTCTCCCAGGTGCCCAAACCACACGCCATTGCGTAGTGGTTAAGGCACTGCGCTACAAGCCGGAAGGTCGAGGGTTCGAGCCCCGTGGGGGTTTGGATTTTTAAACTGACGGAAACCCTCTGGCGGCACTATGGCCCTGGGGTCGACTCAGCCTCTAATGTAAATGAGTACCAGACGCTTGTTCTAGGTTAAAGGCGGTCGTCACGCAGGGCTGACAACCCGGCTGACATCAAGTGCCGATTGTCTAGAAAAGTGGGAGCCTTAACCTCCTACTACCCCAAGGGCCTCCTGAGGCCTGTCGTGGGAACGCTTTAGGTGCCCAAACCTCAGAACTGGGTTATAATCCCGTGAATGTCAGGAGAGAACACCAGAAATGTCGTAAGACTGGCTGATGACATTGGACTAAAACAATGTTATAGTATCGCGGCGAAATGTAACCAATAGCAAAACAATATCGATGCAGTGGGAACGTTTCCCATGAGCCATGAGTAATCGAGCATAAGACAGAAGAAAAGCAGTGAACGAACCGAGTTTCAAGGTGGCCAGGATTTAATGCGCTTGTGTTGTGTAACAGCGCTATTAAATAAACTATGTTAACATTATCTAACAATTAAACGCAATCATATTTGGTTTCTTACTTCTTATATCATTCTCTTGTTTTTATTTATCTAACAAATAAGGAAACATAAAAAGGAACATCGTATCTATTTGAAAAACTTTTTTTTGCGCGATAGTTCGTTCTGTCGTACTTACAGCAATGGCGACCATAAATGAAAGTTCAACTTCCTACTTTTCGGGGTTGCCAACCTAAATAACTATACTGTAATAAAATAACTATACTGTAATATTACATATTACAAACACGCGTGTGGGAAGTAAAACCACTGCCCTCTATGTATTCTACGTACAATGTATATACAAAAAATATCCAAAAGGTAGTGTTAATATACATTATACGATACAAATCACTGCATTTTAAATGAACTCAACTTTATTTGAAACAATAAATATGTAGTTTCGCCATTTTATCACTAAATTGGTCTCGCGGTCTCCTGTTATTTCAACTAATAAACATTGCCCACACTGTTAGCGTTAGTAAGTTGTTTATATTGAACGCAAATATTTCCGATATATATATATATACACACACACACACCAACTCAGAGTCGGGTTGAGGGATGAGATGAGATGAAGTCCCTATATAGGTCTGTGAGTGATAAGGGTGCCGATCCACCACGCCTGACGCACCATCACGGGGCAGATCCTTAGTAATTCTGCCCGAAGGCAGGTCCTTCACTGCAATCCTAGCATTTTCATGCTATGCTTGCAGCTTTACTAGGGAATTGTGTAGGTGTGATAGCTTCCCGTTGCTTTCCACACCGGTGAAGGATGATGATAATGATAAGGATGATGATGTTGATGATGGCCATAAATTATATATATATGTGTGTGTGTGTGTGTGTGTGTGTGTGTGTGTGTGTGTGTATCCACCGCTATGGTCTCGAGGTAGCGTGCTGCCTTATCGCAGCGGCGGGCCCGGGTTCGATCGCCGGTCGGGACAGTTTTTCTGGGTGAGGTTTTTATCGGGGTTTTTCCTCACCTGTAAGACAAATGTCAGGAAAACTTTTAAGGCCCAAACGGTCCCCGAAATGATATGGCCATCATCATCATCATTCATATTCATCTTAGATGAAGCTTAGGATTAGGGACTCTCCTGGCGCACCACTATCATCCATCATCATCATCACCCATCATATCATCGGGGCAACGTAACCCCGCCTTCCAGGCGCCCCAACCCCAGATGTGGGTTACAAGTACGCCATGCCAGGAGAGAAACCAGGAATTTCGAAAGACAACCTGGGGCATTTGCAAAAAAAAAAAGAAATATATATGTTTGTCCGATGCCAACAGTTTGTTTTTATGACAACTATGTAATCCATTTCTTAGGTTGGGGCACCTGGAAGGCGGAGTTACGTTACACCGATGACATGATGGGCGATAAATGATAAAAGCGCCAGGAGTGTTCATAACCTAAATTCCAGACCATGGGCAACCACAGGAATAATTCCCTTTAAGGAAAAAATCCTATGGTTCGACCGAGAATCGAACCCGGGACCTCATGAACAGTAGTCAGTAACTAGCCCATGATGCTGGTTATATATATATATATATATATATCATGGTCGTTCTTGGTAAAAGATTGGTAAAATACTTTAAAACACATTTTCATGAGAAAAACCTCAATAGCTCCACTCCTTGGATATTCTCTATAATTAAATGCAAGGTTGAGGGATTGAGTAACGCTAAGCAGCACGAGGCTGGATAGTAACAGCAAACACTTGGCTCTCTGTCATGAAGCAGTTTCTATGAATGAGGAATGTAAATGACAGTTGTGATTAGAGTGCAAGAGTGGCATAATGACGTGTGATTGAAATGGGATTGTCATGGTCGTGTTACACAATCCACACATACATCATTATTCCAGTCAGTAACTCACCATTCAAATAAATAAATGTCCTCAACTCGTGTCCAACTCAGAGTCGGGTCGAGGGATGAGATGAGATGAAGCCCCCTATATACAAGCTCTGTGAATGACCTGACGCACCATCACGGGGGCAGAGGAATCAAATGAAACGAAATGGATGAGATGAGTATCAAGAAAAGGTGGAATGAAATCGTGTCAGGGGAGAACGGGACAAAACCTCTATGGGTTCGATAGTGTCAGTGAGTTACGCAGTTTCTGCTTGACGAATTTTCGTTATCTTGAAATTGTGATAATAACTCCAACCTTACTCATGGCCAAATATTTCATGTTTATATTAGAGGTGTATTTTTATATCCATCCATTCATAGTACTTCTGCCCGAGGGCAGGTCCTTCACTGCAATCATAGCATTTTCATGCTATGCTTGCAGCTTTACTAGGGAATTGTAGGTGTGGTAGCTTCCTGTTGCTTTCCACACCGGTGATGGATGATGATGATGATGGCCATATGATTTCGGGGACCATTTGGGCTTTAAAGTTTTCCTGACATTTGTCTTACAGGTGAGAAAAAACCCCGATAAAAACCTCACCCAGAAAAACTGCCCCGACCGGGGATCGAACCCGGACCCGCTGCATGACAAGGCAGCACGCTACCTCGAGACCACAGCGGTTAATTTTATATATGATTTTGAATATATATATATATATATATATATATATATATATATATATATAACAGCTTTATTTAACCTGGCAGAGTTAAGGCCTTAAGGCCTTGTCTGCCACTCAACCAGGTTTTAAAAAATACAAAAAAAAAAGTCTTACATCTAAATTACAATAAACATAAACAATTACATGTTATAAATACAATACAATTAATATTTATAATGTATTTTGATTTACTCTAAATTTAACGAATTAAATATATAATACGTACAAGATATATAAAAAATGAGAAAAAATATTAATGACATAGTATACATTTAAATAAATAGAGAAAAATTAATTATTAGACAACAGGTAACTGTATAAGCGTGACTTAAAAGTGCCAAGTGTGCGGCAACACCTGATATCTTGAAGAAGGAAATTCCAGGAGCGGGCAGAGGCTACTGTGAAGGAAGTAGAACAAGAGGAAGTGCTATGAAGAGGAATAGTTTTGTCTCCCCGCATCAGTTATATATAATTAAATACAAAAATGCCAACTACCGCCATTATAATAATTCCGCATGTTAATAATTTTCAAGCATTGTCGCGCGGCTCCCGCTTTTATATAAACGGACAACCATCATAGTAAGGCGATTATATGACAATATTTTTATTAATTAAAAATATTAAAAAAATGCACATATTATTTTTGTTTAATCCTGGATTCGCGAAAATTCTGGGCGAACTAAGCCCTTTATATAAGATAATAATGATTGTTGTTTATTTTCTGAAAATGGCGTTTCCGCGTGCGTCATAATGCCTGCCAATAAGCATTAAAATGATCCCAATTGCGCACGTATTGCAGATAAATGAAGATCTCTAACTGATTTATTGTCACGGTTTTCTTTTGTTCTCAGGTTTGTTATCGGTTTTCAATTAAACCTCAATTACTTGAGATAACAGCCAATAACAAGACATTTAATTGATTGTTCCCCTCCCCTCCTTAATAGGCTCCTCTTTTAAACAGATTTACGTAAGACATCTGTCACAGCACGTTGGATACTTCTTGTCAAATCGTTCGGCTCAATGTAAAAAACAGGGATATACAGTAAAGCACCTAAATCGCGGGATACGTTCCGTAAATACGCCGCGAATACAGAAATCGCGAATATGGAATGCTAGTTTGTATGAGTATATAGGGGATATGTCAATAAAACTAAATATATGGTCACACGTAGAAATTCATTAAATAATGGAAATGGACAGGTAATGACAAATGAGGGAAATTTTGGGGAAGTGGCTGAATTCAAATACCTAGGAACAATAATCACAAATAGGAATGAGATGCACAAAGAAATTAAAGATAGGCTCAATTCTGGAAATGCGTGCTATTATGCATTGCAGAGACTCTTGATGTCCCAACTCCTTTCAAAAAACGTTAAACTGAAAATATATAAAACTATTATTCTACCAGTTATATTATATGGGTGCGAAACATGGGCTCTTACTTTAAGGGAGGAAAGGAGATTACGAGTATTTGAGAATAAAGTACTTAGGAAAATTTTTGGACCAACGAGAGATGAACAGACAGGTGAATGGAGAAGACTTCATAACAATGAACTACATGGTCTTTATAGGAAGCCAGATATAGTAAGAACAGTTAAGTCTCGTAGGCTGCGATGGGCAGGACATGTGGCACGTATGGGGAATGAAAGACTTGCATGGAAGCTTCTTGTAGGAAAGGCAGAGGGAAAACGCCCAGTTGGTAGACCAAGAATGAGGTGGGAGAATAACATTAACTATGATTTGGGGGAGGTAGATTGTACGGGGAATGATTGGAAAGTATTAGTTCAGGATAGGGATGTATGGAGAGCTTATGTCCGTGCGGCCATGAACCTACGGGTTCGATAGTGCCAGTGAGTAAGTAAGTAAGTAAGTATATAGGGGATATGTTCCTAGGTTCCGAAATAAAATTAAAATTATCAAAACAAAATCAATTAATGAGAGAATTTTAACAATTTCTATTAATTACACTGTTCAACAGTGGTTTTGTTGCCCTTGATATAAGATTAATTTCCGATATATTTATGCTCACAATTCTTGAAACTATCAATGATTTTGGAAGATTTGCTCTGTTTTTTTTTTCAAATCTTTATTTTCATTTTACACTACAAAAATCGGAAAATATGAAAAAATATAACAGATATATTTATAATGTCAATTGTTTTTTGAAAAATTAGTATGCACCGACGAAAATAGAAAGAAAAATATTAAAAACCCATGTTATACTTCAGTGAAATGCCTTTTATAAGATTTTCTTCTATAATTTTTTAGGGGACAATCTCTTTTTAAAGACCAGCAGTAATCTGCCATCATGTAACGGGCCCATCTACCCTGATACCTTTCCTCCATCACTTTTAGATCCTAGTGAAAGCGCACTCCCTGTTCGTCGCTATAATTTCTTAAATTATCCGCAAATATATTCAGGTGAGTGTGGAGAAAGTGTAACTTTATACTCATATTTGCTCCCAGAACCGCTGTGGTCTTGAGGTAGCGTGCTGCCTTGTCACGCAGCGGGCCCGGGTTCGATCCCCGGTCGGGGCAGTTTTTCTGGGTGAGGTTTTTATCGGGGTTTTTCCTCACCTATAAGACAAATGTCAGGAAAACTTTAAGGCCCAAACGGTCCCCGAAATCATATGGCCATCATCACCATCATCATCCTTACCATTATCATCATCACCATCATCCTTCACTGGTGTGGAAAGCAACGGGAAGCTACCACACCTACACAATTCCCTAGTAAATCTGCAAGCATAGAATGGAAATGCTATGATTGCAGTGAAGGGCCTGCCTTCGGGCAGAATTACTATGGATGGAATCTTGAAGCTTATCAACATGTTTTGCACAATTTCTTTATAATTTGGTGCTTTATAGTTACCTAGGAAATTTTCTACTACCAATACAAAACACTTCCAAGCTTTACTTTCCAGAACAGTCATAACTTTGATAAAATTTGCATCTTACATCAATTGCCGAATTTGAGGATCATCAAATATTCCGCCTTTTAACTTTTACATACTGAGCTTAGGAAATTTTCTACAAAAGTATTTGAAACATTTTCCTTCCTTGTCCAACGCTTTGTGAATTGTTTTGTCATATCAAGATGCACGCCGGAATCGTTGGATTTTAGGACGGAAAAATCCATGGCATAAATTCTTCGGGAGTGACTCTAAACCGTGGGTGCGTAACTGAAAATGTTCGGGCTTCACGTCTGAATAAATTAATTGCAGTTTATTCTTCATATGTTAAAGAAATGGTTTATTTGTATACATTTTTACAAAACACATTCGCAGAACACAGTTGGTATGACTGGGGGAACATACTCACATTCATTGCTCCAAGGCATCGCACTCCAATGTAATTAATGTTGCGAATTTAAATTGAAAACACGGCGACCTAGATTCCTTTAATTCTCTAAGTTGTAATTATCATTCAATTACACGGATATGTGCGGTCATAAGTAATGGGACGTGACCCACTGTTTCAATAAAATTATTATTATTATTATTATATTATTATATTATTATTATTATTATTATTATTATTAACGAGAAAATTTGCAGCAATGGCCAAACTCCGTATTTTGAGATGTCAAATCTGTATTATTAAGTAGGTACGAAACCTGGGAAGTGACTGCCGTAAAGTTATGAGCTTTCAGATCTTCATAAACAGGTGCCTTAGGAAGATTCTGAAATTCTCGTAATCTTTCTCCCTCCCTTAAAGTAAGAGCCCATGTTTCGCATCCACGTAATATAATTGGGAGAATAACAGTTTAATAGGCTATATTTTCAATTGTGGAAAGCAACGGGAAGCTACCACACCTGTAATTTCCCTAGTAAAACTGCAAAGCATAGCATGAAAATGCTATGATTGCAGTGAAAGACCTGCCCTCGGGCAGAGCAGTATAGAATAGAATACTTTCATTTGAATGTTTTTTGAGAGAACTTGGGACGACAAGAGTCCCTGTATTGCATAACAACATATATTTCTGGAGTTAAGCCTATGTTTAATGTTTCTTCTGCATCTCATTCTTCTTCTTCTTCTTCATCGCGGTTTAGGCTTATTTACTAGCCTGTTCCGGCTCCAAATTGCTGCTGTTTCCATCTTTTCTTTGATCTTCCCAAACTTCTTTTTCCTCGTGGTGAATAGTTGTATGCTGCTTTTTTGTATTCTATTCTCAGTCATCCTTGCCAAGTGTTCTTTCCAGTTTGTTCTGTGTTTCACTATTGTTGTGTTTAATTCCTCTGCTTTTAGTTGTTGTCTTATTTCTGTGTTATGTTTTTTTGTCTGTTCTTTGATATCCTGCTATTGGTCTGAGGAATCTCATTTCAGCAGCTTGTATTCTGGCTGATTGTTGTGTTGTCACTGTCCATGTTTCGGATCCATAAGTAATAATAGGCAATTTGTAATTATTGTTCCTAGGTATTTGAATACAGCCATATCTTCAAAATTTCCCTCATTTGTCATTAAATGCCCATTTCCATTATATAATATATTTGTATGTGTGATACGATTAAGGTTTGGAAAGTATTAAAATATATATAGAGGAACTTCGGGTAATTTGGACCTCTGTTTTAAATTTGTTGTTTTTCTTCTTTTAATTAAGGGATTTGAATTTTGTTTAATTACAGTGATTATCATTAGTGTGTCCACCGCTGTGGTCTCGAGGTAGCGTGCTGCCTTGTCACGCAGCGGGCCGGGTTCGATCCCCGGTCGGGGCAGTTTTTCTGGGTGAGGTTTTTATCGGGGTTTTTCCTCACCTGTAAGACAAATGTCAGGAAAACTTTAAGGCCCAAACGGTCCCCGAAATCATATGGCCATCATCCTTATCATTATCATCGTTACCATTATCATTATCATCATCATCATCCTTCACCGGTGTGGAAAGCAACGGGAAGCTACCACACCTACACAATTCCCTAGTAAAGGTGCAACATAGCATGAAAATGCTATGATTGCAGTGAAGGACCTGCCCTCGGGCAGAATTACTATGGATGGATGGATCATTAGTGTTGTAGCTATGAAATAGCATTGTTATTTTATTCAAATATGGAAACATGTTTGTAATGAGAAGCTCATCCGGGTGACGTGAAGGGAGTAATTTCTAGAAGGTGATTAGGTACGATTTTTCTAAAGTATTGGAAAAAGTTGAAGGTTTAGGAATTGCGCCTTGAAGTTAGGTTTTATGAAAATATTCGAAGGACTCATTTACTGGATTCAATAGGTTGGGGGTTCAAATCTAAGTCTGAACTTAGGAAAAAGATAACTGAGTGACGCAGTCGGTGACTGATCTATTTTAAAAGAAAACTTTAATGAGACAGATACAGGGGTCGTCGAAGATGTTTAAGTCTGTCTAATTTTGGTTAAAAGACTGCTCCGTATTTATACATAAAATTACATCAGTCATTTTGAATCATAGAATATTCCAGATGGTCTGCATACATTAAAATATTCATACACATTTCCTTATTAATTTGTATTCCTATTGGACTTGATTTTTTTCCATTTTCGTATAACCTCGTCAAAATATACACTATATTAAACAATGTAGGTGATGTCCGGGTTTCGTATTCGCACTTAAGACTTCTGAGTGATATTTTTTTTTTACTTGGATGAGTTACCAGCCCAACCGCACCATATGTGTGGCACCATAAGAAGAACCCTCCGAAAGACTCGAAGAAAAACTCAGCTCAGGTTTTATAAAATTATGGCTGTTCCTGTTCTTTTATATGGATCTGAATCTTGGGTACTTACAAAAAAAATATATCTCACACATTCAAGCCACTGAAATGAAATTTTTAAGATCTGTAAAAGGATGTACACGCATGGATAGATTACACAATGAATCAATAAGAAATGAACTGGAGATATTTTCAATAGTTGATAAACTAGAAGAGCACAAATACCAATGGAAAGAACATTTAGACAGAATGGACAATACAAGATTACCCAAAAAGATCAACGCCTACAAACCACATGGGAAAAGATCTTTGGGACGGCCAAGGAAATGATGGACTTGAGACCGGAACAGGTCGCATTGACCTAATCCTGGAAAGGAAGAAGAAGAAGAATATGCCAGGACATGCGTAACACAGATATCACTGAGAAGAGTTTAAAGTCCAGTTCATGCAACATTTGAAACTTTACAATAATATTTACTTTTTCAGAGTCATCTGCTTGACTTTACCTCTTATGACTAATAAATCTGTGTACACTGATATAGGCTAAGAGTACATATTACGTTATTTCTAGATTCATTAATATAAAGGAACTAGCGTGACACCCGGCAGACGTTGTCCTGCCCGAACGTTCAATTCTCATGTCATGGGCGGATGATAAAAATGTTACTTTTTTAACATAAAATTCAGCAATTAGGACATAATTAGATATTATTAAATAAGTTCGCAAGAAAACCTCTTACACCCTTCTGTTGTGGCTCAAGAAGTGTGCATGATGACGTCACATAGTCATGTCGGAACGTAACGATAATGCAGATGACTACGCATCTGACATAAAAAAATCCTATAACCCGATCGCCGCGCCACCTACCAACTACAATTGTGAATCTAAACCATCCAGGGACCCACTCAAACACACACAAAAAAAAAAATCAAATCGGTCCAGTCGATATACAGGAGTTTTTAATTTCGAATTTCAACTAAACCTCCACTTCTAAATTGTACCCTCCTTTGCAGATAAGTTAAGAACCGTCATATAGCAATTATATTAGAGTGAAAAAAAGAAGATAAATTGATGAGAGTGAGTCAAAACAGGTGTATATTAATTCATTTCTGATGTCCTATGATGTAAATATGACAATTATATTTTTCTAGGAAAAATATATTTAAGTAAGTGCAAACAGTGGTTTCTTTTTTTGTGGTATAATCAATTGCTGCAAATGTTTTTATATTAACTCCCGCATGCGGTATGTGTTGACATTCATGAACTATATATACAATCTGGTAGCCGTATTTCTTACTGAATCAGTCACTGCAAAATAATGCTTATGACCTATTCAGAATGTTAAAAAGGAGGTGCTTTCTTTATTATGATAAACTTTAGTTGGTAAATTCTATGCGAAACACGACTGTGATTGGTCTTAAATAAAAAAAATAATTGTAACGTGATTGGTCATTGACTCCCATTTGGGTCACGAGTTAAATAGTCCTTGTAAAGTTTTATTTTTAACCCTTAAATTCGTAATGTATCCTTTTGGATACATCCGTTGGTTCAATTAATTTAATATTTTAAATAAATCAGAAGAAAACGAACAAAAATAAATCACTTAAATGTGTGTCTAATTATACAATATACATAATAATAACAGTTATACAAGATTCCGTTTTCACTGCGGTCCGCCACATTCAAATAACTAACAGAAGAAATTTGTGTTTGCGAATTTAAGGGTTAAGGGGGGTAGCATTTAACTTGGAATATATCTAATTTGCAGTTATCAATAATTGTAAATGTTTAGCATTTAATAGAGTCAATCACATTTGTCGAGATGTAAATTATGGTTGGCTTCTACGGACATTACATGCAAATGGAGCTTAATACGAGCATATGTCGGCCGCAGTGGACTAGTGGTTATGCTACTTGCCTCTGGTCCCGAGGGTCGCGGGTTCAAACCCGGCCGGGGTCGATGGATTTTTTAGGAC
The DNA here is from genome assembly GCA_030220185.1 of Diploptera punctata. Lineage (NCBI taxonomy): Eukaryota > Metazoa > Arthropoda > Insecta > Blattodea > Blaberidae > Diploptera > Diploptera punctata. Next base: position 1,443,577 of record JASPKZ010003835.1, read on the forward strand.
GGAAAAATCCAAGGAGCAAGTCCTCCGGGAGGGACTTTAAACCGTGGGTCCCGAGTCTGAAGATTTTCAGGCTCGTAAAAAAATCCTTAAGCCTGAATGAAATGGCCTCTAAGCAAAATTTACCGAATTTTCCCGTCCTAGTACTACCTTGGTTTCCTAGATGTCAGTATGAGGCGGAACGCTGACCACGGACCACTCAAAATGACATCTAAACGAAAACAAGTGTAACTAAATTAGTATGGTTCAAATTCTTCCCTGTAGGGGGAGAGCGCCTAAATTTCTGTAAAGGGAAAACATAGGCTTACAATACAATATATATATTAATAAGTAAAGTGTTTAATGTAGGTCATGCACAACAGTTGTGAAACAAGAGTATTAAAACAATGTAGTTGTTAATTAAAAGCTTGCGACATCTTTTAAAGTTTACATGAAGTGTCTGAACGCATGATACTGCAGATACATTATAAAACTTTCAACATTGTAATTTAGGATCAAATTTGTCTGTTCACGGTCTTCCCCTCCTGCTGATCCCTTTAATCACGATGATACATCAAACAGAGAGTGACGTCACAGAGATGAAAGAAACATTTGACAGTCTGACGGAGGAAATTACGCAAATTCGATAAATCAAACCACAAAATGTCATAAATAAACATATGCGCAGTCTTGCCAACCCAGCGGATTTCCCTCCAACGTCCGCATTTACATTAACTACAAACACATGCAGTACGTTGAATGTAATTCGTATGTTTGCAGGCCAATGCCTGCGACATCACTGAAATTTTCTCCTGATTTTTCTCAGTTGTACAGACAAATTCTGAGTTGGAATTTAAATAATACGATCTCTATAACTAACTAACTAACTAACTAATGGCACTTTCGAACCCGTACGTTTATGGCCGCGCGGACATTAGCTCTCCATACATCTCTATCCTAAGTTAATGCTTTCCAATCATTCCCTGTATAAACTACTCAAACTGGACGTTTTCCCTCTGGCTTTCCTTCAAGAAGCTTCCATGCACGTCTTTCATTCCCCATACGTGCCACATGTCCTGCCCATCGCAGTCTACGAGACTTAACTGTTCTTATTATATCTGGCTTCCTATAAAGACCATGTAGTTCATTCTTATGTAGTCTTCTCCATTCACCTGTCTGTTCACCTCTCTTCGGTCAAAAAATTTTCCTAAAAACTTTATTCTCAAATACTTGTAATCTCCTTTCCTCCCTTAAAGTAAGAGTCCATGTTTCGCATCCATATAATATAACTCGTAGAATAATAGTTTTATATATTTTCAGTTTAATGTTTCTTGAAAGCAGTTGGGACATCAAGAGTCTCTGTAATACATAATAGCACGCATTTCCAGAATTGAGCCTATGTTTAATTTCTTTGTGCATCTCATTCTATTTGTAATTATTGTTCCTAGGTATTTGAATTCAGCCACTTCCTCAAAATTTCTCTCATTTGTCATTAGCTGTCCATTTCCATTATATAATGTATTTCTACGTGTGACCATATATTTAGTTTTATTGATATTTACTTCCAGTCCCAATTGCTTAGTGTTACTCAATAGTGTGTGCAATGTTCCCTCCTGTCACGCGCCAAGACTGCTACAGTTAGCAGAACTGGGGATAAAGGCGGTCGTTACGTATGCAGGGTTGGCAACTGTGCTTGTGTCTAGAAAAGTGGGAGGTTAAAGCAGAATTTTAATATCATAATAAATATGAAAGTTACAGTTAATAATTTTGTATTTTAAAATTCCTTTAATATTTAAATATAACTTAAATAGAGAAAAACATCTAAATAATTCATGTTGGTTATTGTTGAATAAAAATGTCTCAGTAACAATTAAAGAAATTGTATTACATAACAGTCTTTCTTAATAATGCTTTTAAAATTGTTTTAAGTCATTGTTGTCAGAATTATAAAAAGCCTTCTATTATAACTGTAATAAGAACACCTGCTTTACAACATATTTTTAAATAAAAGTATACTAAATTCTGATTGGATGTTAACAATTAACTCTTTGATTTAACAAATCAAATTTAAATCTTATATTTAATGGACTATTAACCAATAGAATTTAAAATTACCATCATGTGATGTAATAATGTTCTTCAAATTTATAAAAGAATTACACTAGTCATTCTGCATATAACTTACCACAAAGATAGAAGCAAGAAGAGTTCTCAAGATAAAATGTAATATTTAATACAAGAATAATTGATTCAAGAAAAGAAAATAATTTATTTTAATTGATAGTGAAGAATAATACCACTTACATTTACTTAATCTGCTGGGAACCTACAAAGTGAATAAATTTGTGATTATTTCTACAAGAAACAATTTTTAGTGATTTTTAAAGTGTTTTCCTATCCAGTGTACCAACTTCCGACCTTGAGAAGAGAATCAGGCTCTACCGAAAATTAAACTCAACCTGATTCAGTAAATTATTTTTTGACATAAATCCTTCTTCCAAATATTACTACAACATCGGCCACGAAGAGAATTACTGCTTCAAAATGTCACCACAACATGGGACAGCAATTTACTTCTTCAAGGTCCATAACCTCCCACTACCCAAGGGTCTGCTAAGGGCTGTAATAGGTTCACATTACATTTCTACCACTTCAACCGCTTCTTAAGGCAAGTACGAGCCCATGTCCGCCATGACCTTGAAACAGTGAGTAACTTAATGCTATGTAAGAAGCACCTTATTAATTTAATGATGTAATAAGAACAGTTGAGTCTAGTGACACGTGTGGTAACTTCTTGTGGAAACTCTGCATGGCGCGGCAGACCACATTTACATGTGTTAAACACAGAAATAGACCATCAACCAGTCAGTGTAGGGTCCCATACTGGCCCAAATTCCATGAGAAAATGCATCTCCTATGGAGGACTCGAACCTGCGCAAGTTTCTTACCTCTGCACAAAGACAATGCTCGGCTACGGCGCGGGACTTCTTCTAGGAAAATCAGAGGGAAAACGGCCACTGTGAGACTCGAGGGTAACATTAGATATGATTTGAGGAGATGAATTACACAGGGAACGATTGGAAAACATTCGCTAAGGATATGGATGCATGGAGAGCTTACGTTCGCGCGTCCTTCAACCTCAAGGTACGATATTGCCAAGGAATTGCTAGTACATTACTTAAATACTTACTAACTGGCACTATCGAACCCGTAGGTTCATGGCCGCGCGGACATAAGCTCTCCATACATCCCTCTCCTGAGCTAATGCTTTCAAATCATTCCCTGTATAATCTACTTCCGTCAAATCATAGTTAATGTTATTCTCCCGCCACATTCTTGGTCTACCAACTGGGAGTTTTCCCTCTGGCTTTCCTACAAGAACATTACTTAAATATATTCACTAAATTAAAACATCCATCCGTTCATAGTAATTCTGCCCGAAGGCAGGTCCTTGACTGCAATCATAGCATTTTCATGCTATGCTTGCAGCTTTACTAGGGAACTGTAGGTGTGATAGCTTCCCGTTGCTTTCCACACCGGTGAAGGATGATGATGATGGTGATGATAATGATAAGGATGATGATAATGATGGCTATATGATTTCGGGGACCGTTTGGGCCTTAAAGTTTTCCTGACATTTGTCTTACAGGTGAGGAAAAAACCCGATAAAAACCTCACCCAGAAAAACTGCCCCGACCGGGGATCAAACCCGGGCCTGCTGCGTGACAAGGCAGCACGCTACCTCGAGACCACAGCGGTGGACTAAAAACATATAAAAAAACACAAAAAATCATAACTAATAAATGAATTAGGTCCACCGCTGTGGTCTCGAAGTAGCGTGCTGACTTGTCACGCAGCGGGCCCGGGTTCGATTTCCGGTCGGGACAAGCTTCCTGGGTGAGGCTTTTTTCGGGATTTTTCCTCACCTGTAAGACAAATGTCGGGAAGCTTTGAGGTCCAAAATGTCCCCGAGTATCATCCGGCCATCATCATGATTCTTAGCATCATCATCCTTCACCGGTGTGGAAAGCAATGGGAAGCTACCACACCTATAATTCCCTAGTAACTATAGAATAGAATAAAAATAATTTAAAGACTTTCTTCTTCTTCTTCTTCACAGTTTGGGCTTATTTACTAGCCTGTTCCGGCTCCAAATTGCTGCTCTTTCCATCTTTTCCTTGGTCTTCCCAAACTTCTTCTTCCTCGTGGTGAATAGTTGTATGCTGCTTTGGGTATTCTATTCTCAGTCATCCGTGCCAAGTGTTCTTTCCAGTTTGTTCTGTATTTCTCTATTGTTGTGTTTAATTCCTCTACTTTTAGTTGCTGTCTTATTTCTGTGTTGTGTTTTTGTCTGTTCTTTGATATCATGCTATTGGTCTGAGGAATCTCATTTCAGCAGCTTGTATTCTGGCAGATTGTTGTGTTGTCACTGTCCATGTTTCGGATCCATAATTTAAAGACAAAGGGGGGGGAACTTTAATTAAATAACGTCGATTGATGGTGTTTGAGCAGCATGAAGATAAAAGGATTGGAAGATGGAGATTGGAATGACAGAGAGATGTGGATGTGGAGGAGAATGGCAATATATTAATTGGGCGGAGGAATATTATGCAAAACATTGTGAAATCCGATAAAAAATAAATTCTGATAGCGTCAGAGAATCTCTAATGGAACGTAGAATTTTAAGGAATCTTACAATAAAAATGAATTTCCTGGTGGGGACAAGAGATTAGAAAAGTTGAAGCTATTAATAAAAAGTATAAAGTACGGGTTTATCATTCCGCGAACATCTCAGATATCAACTTTTATCAAACAATACACATATCTGTGTTTCTATCATTTTCAACAGAAATGGAGAAATAAAATAATTTCCATGAATTAAATACAAAAATATCGAGTCTACGTAATTCTTCTTCTTGTCATCTCTGATCATTTTAATGCATTAAAAGTTAAGATTGCAACACTGTGTATTATTCAATTGTTTGTGTGTGAAACCAAGACAAAACACAGTCAGAAGTCTAACTTCTCATTACATTATTCAACGCTTTGTGTGTGAAACAAAGACAAAAGCACTCAGAAGTCTAACTTCTCATTGTATTATTCAATTGTTTGAGTGTGAAACCAAGACAAAACAGTCAGAAGTGTAACTTCTCATTGCATTATTCAACTGTTTGTGTGTGAAACAAAGACAAAAGCACTCAGAAGTCTAACTTCTCATTGTATTATTAAATTGTTTGTGTGTGAAACCAAGACAAAACACAGTCAGAAGTCTAACTTCTCATTGCATTATTCAACTGTTTGTGTGTGAAACAAAGACAAAAGCACTCTGAAGTCTAACTTCTCATTGTATTATTCAATTGTTTGTGTGTGAAACCAAGACAAAACACAGTCAGAAGTCTAACTTCTCATTATACTATTCAACGGTTTGTGTGTGAAACCAAGACAAAACACAGTCAGAAGTCTAACTTCTCATTATACTATTCAACGGTTTGTGTGTGAAACCAAGACAAAACACAGTCAGAAGTCTAACTTCTCATTACATTATTCAACTCTTTGTGTGTGAAACAAAGACAAAAGCACTCAGAAGTCTAACTTCTCATTGTATTATTCAATTGTTTGTGTGTGAAACCAAGACAAAACACAGTCAGAAGTCTAACTTCTCATTACATTATTCAACAACTGTTTGTGTGAGAAACCAAGACAAAACAAAGTCAGAAGTCTAACTTCTCATTGTATTATTCAATTGTTTGTGTGTGAAACCAAGATAAAATACAGTCAGAAGTCTAACTTCTCATTACATTATTCAACTGTTTGTGTGTGAAACAAAGACAAAAGCACTCAGAGGTCTAACTTCTCATTGTATTATTCAATTGTTTCTGTGTGAAACCAAGATAAAATACAGTCAGAAGTCTAACTTCTCATTACATTATTCAACTGTTTGTGTGTGAAACAAAGACAAAAGCACTCAGAAGTCTAACTTCTCATTGTATTATTCAATTGTTTGTGTGTGAAACCAAGACAAAACACAGTCAGAAGTCTAACTTCTCATTACTTACTTCTCATTACTATGGAAAGGATATTGAGGTGCGGCATCTTTCCAAAAATATAGCTATTTTCATACCAATAGTTCAATACATGTAAATAAAATGAAGTGAAATGAACACACTTTGTTGCACCTTTTACGTGAGATTACTATATTTTGCCCCTTTTTCTTATTTTTTATGCTTCATCACCTTTTCCTCTACTCTTTTCTGCATTTTTAAAATATATGACAGAAATGTATTATAGATAGACGAAAATATTGGAAGGGTCATATAGAAAGAATGGAAGAAAACCGGCTTGCAAAAAGAGATAAAGAAGATAGACCAATGGACGGGAGAAGAACAAGAGGAAGACCAGCCAAGAGATGGATAGACAGTGAATGCACATCCAATACGTCTTCCTCCGAGGAGTGATTTTGGAAATAACAGGATGAAAATCCTACAAATTAAGTTTAAGAAGAAGAAGAAGACAGAAAATGTATTTTTTTCTTCTTGAACAGCGTTTTAAAATCTCAATCAAAAGTTTATGAGATTTTAAAACGTAAAGAAAAAATAACGAATGAATGAACGCAAGGAAATGGTCAAATGAAGAGGAAAACAAATTATCTCCAAATGTCCGGACCGATGCCCCAAAGTCAAGCTCTAGATGTTGCTATATCCCTGGGGAATAACAATTTAAAGGCATCTTCAGGTTGGTTGTGGACAGTTTTAGAAGACGTCACAATGTAGTGTGGAATGAATTTTTGCGGGGAATCAAAGGATGTGGATGAAAGTATAGTTAGTTAGTGGAAACCGAAACTGCATACTTTAATTTCAGGATACGCGCCTAAGAGACATTTTTAACGCTGACGAAACGGCACTGTTTTTTCGCGCGTTACCATCGAAGTCTCTCATACATACTATACTTCACCTTCCAACGGCAGCGGAACTACAATTAATCCAAGGTACATGGACTCTTGTCCCGCGCCGTAGCCCAGTGGTTAAGGCAGGAAGCCTTGGCGCAGAGCTACGGGACTTGCGCTGGTTCGAGTCTCCATGGGCGAAGAAATTTTCTCATGGTATTTCGGTCAGTATGGGACCGGTGTCCACCCAGCATCGTGATACATTTGGGTAGCTACAATAAGTAGCGGCTCCAGGTTGAGAAAACCAGCTATAACGGCTGGGGGACTTTACATGCTGACCACATTTCACCCCTACACTGGCTGATAAGCATCTACCTCTGTGAGTGACACATGTGGATGTTAGGCCAGCAGCCGGCTGGTAGGGTAAGGGCCATCTAGGCCTGTCGCGCCAGGAGTATTAGTACATGGACTCTTACTTTAAGGGAGGAAAGGAGATTACAAGTATTTTAGAATAAAGTTCTTAGGAAAATTTTTGGACCAAAGGGAGATGAACAAACAGGTGAATGGAGAAGACTACTTAACAATGAACTACATGGTCTTTATTCGGAAGCCAGATATAATACGAACAGTTAAGTCTCGTAGACTGCGATAGGCAGGACATGTTGCACGTATGGGGAATGAAAGACTTGCATGGAAGCTTCTTGTAGGAAAGCCAGAGGGAAAACGTCCAGTTGGTAGACCAAGAATGAGGTGGGAGAATAACATTAATTATGATTTGAGGGAAGTAGATTATACAGGGAATGATTGGAAAGCATTAGCTCAGGATAGGGATGTATGGAGAGCTTATGTCCGCGCGGCCATGAACCTACGGGTTCGATAGTGCCAGTGAGTTAGTAAGTAAGCACATAAAAAGTGCTCTGTAATCTAAGATTGGTTAATAATTTGATTTATTTTATAATGCGGAATGTTGTCTAATGTGGAAAAAAATGGCCCCATGCGATTCCGCTTTGAACAAGTTTCGCTGTATTACCATGTGTTAGCGAACTTTTTTTCTGTTAAATTCACATTTCATTCGAGAACGAATGTATAGTCTTAATTAGTAAGTTATTAATTGCGGCACAACAGGAGTTGCCGGCTAATTGCATTGATTTAATTGCGGTCAATGACGTGTACACTTTACATTTGTTGCCATGGTTACGTTTTATGATCTGTAGAAACAGAAGAGAATCAAACCATGTTACAATAAAAGCTATTGTATTGTTTCATTGTTGTTTTAGTGGCGCATTATTCCGGTAAATGTATAGCTAATTCCATGTTTATGGTTATTTCTGTCGCTTTAATAGCTAATGTTATTTTCGTTCTTTTTATTCTGTCTTCATTCATGGAGGAGTAAATCGCCGCGCCGGTAGGCAGGAACAGCAGTTCTGAATCACACATTAGATAGGCACACAGACAGTGCAAAGATATCCCTAAGTAGTATTTTTTCATGACCACCGTCCAAGATAGCACAAACAAGAACACATATCCACATGCAAGGTGTCCGTGCCACTCTCGTCTTTGGTTTCGGGGTCCATGAGTTCAAACCCGGTCAGGGTCGATGGTTTTTTCAGCGTGTGAAAATCCTGTCTATAGATTTTTATTTTTATCTTTTATTTAACCATGTCACTGACATTAACAAGCCCGGAGGTTCATAGCCGTGGGGACATAAGCACTCTCGTCTTTGGTTTCGGGGTCCACGGGTTCAAACCCGGTCAGGGTCGATGGATTTTTCAGCGTGTGAAAATCCTGTCTATAGATTTTTATTTTTATCTTTTATTTAACCATCTCACTGACATTAACAAGCCCGGTGGTTCATAGCCGTGGGTACATAAGCTCTCCAAAATCCCTATTATTAGTTACTGTTTTCTAATCATCCTCTGTATAATTTAGCTCTCCCAAATCATAATTAATGTTATTCTCCCACCTCATTCTTGGTCTATCTATTAGGCGCTTTTCCTCTGATTTTTCTACATTAAGTTTCCATGCGTCTCTTTCATTCCACATTCGTGCCACATGTCCTACCCATCTCAGTATATTAGACTTAACTGTTCTTCCTATAACTGGTTTCCTATAAAGACCAGTAGCTTACTGTTATGTAGTCTTCTCCATTCGCCTGTCTGTTCATCTCTCTTTGGTCCAAAGTTTTTCCTAAGGACTTTATTCTCAAATACTCACACTACCTTAAAGTAAGAGGCCATGATTTGTAATCTATGGAAGAATAGACTAACCGTCTCATATGATTTTGGTTTAACTTTTTTTGAGATTTTATCGTTTATAATTTTTATTTAGGTACTTCTTTATTTTTAAATTTTATTTTTATTTATTGATTTTTCTTCTATTTTTATATAGGCTTATTACTTACTTCAATTTTTATTTCCTTTTTATTTTTATCCTTTCTTTATTTATATTCACTTTTTTGTTTTATTCTTATGTATTTATTTATATTTATTAATATTTACTTGACTGTTCTTTACGACTTGTGAAAATATGTTTTAATTGCTTCATAAACTCCTGTCATATTTTATTCTTAGGGTTCCATTTTTCAAATTATTTCCCACCATTTACAATGATTTTTACATTTTTTCTAACGATTATTTCAATATATTTTTCTATATTTATCTACATGAAAACATAGCAGCCATATTGATTTTAACGAATATTCTGTGCAGCCAACATAGGGTATACTAATTAACTGTACACATATATTTCAGAATTTCAGAACTTACTATTTATTTTTGGGAGTTGCATTCTTTCACAGGTTAGAGTGCTTAAATTGCATTAGGTTAGCTTTTATGTTCAACACTTTTGAAATTCATATTAAAGCACCGTTGAGGTTATGTAACAAGATATCAAATATAAAATTGGTACCTGGTAAGTCAGTCGTCCTCAACTAATTATTAAACTTCATCAAGTAGTTCCAATATGGAGGCCTTTCAAAATCAATATTTCATCTTCTGCATTTTAACTGGTACCAATTAAAATGCAGAAGATTAAACACTGATTTTGAAAGGCCTCCATTTTGAAATTACTTGATGAAGTAAAATAATTTAGTTGAGGACGACTGACTTACCAGGTACCAATTTTATATTTAATATCTTTTAGGTATCGGCAGCGGTGGACTAGTGGTTATGCTCCTTGCCTCTGGTCGCGAGGGAGGCGGGTTCAAACCCGGCCGGGGTCGATGGATTTTTTAGGACGGAAAAATCCAAGGAGCAAGTCCTCCGGGAGGGACTTTAAGCCGTAGGTCCCAAGTCTGAAGATTTTCAGGCTCGTAAAAGATCCTTAAGCCTGAATGAAAAGGCCTCTAAGGAAAATTTACCGAATTTTCCCGTCCTAGTACTACCTTGGTTTCCTAGATGCCAGTATGTGGCGGAACGCTGACCACGGACCACTCGAAATAACATCTATACGAAAACAAGTGTAACTAAATTAGTATGGTTCAAATTCTTCCCTGTAGGGGGAGAGCGCCTAAATCTCTGTAAAGGGAAAACATGGGCTTACAAGAACAAGAGGATATCTTTTAAGTTCGTTAAATATCGTGTGTATGTTGGCTGCAACCCTGATTCCATAGTGTAAACCGCTTGGCGTTTGTTGGCGCATGCGCATGGTGTACGATCGGACCATAACATTTTTCGCGTCACATGTTGTAAAGAATCCCCATTTATTTAAGAAGTAAAGCTGGCATGTTGTACATTCAAGGAACATAAAATAACTTCGAAACTGAAATATGAGGTTTGACAAAATTTGTTAGCAGTTTGACGCCCAGCTTGGAAACTAAGCAAACATGTAATTGCAGTAGAAAACATGTGCATTATATTTTTACATAACTACTGTTTGATTTTACAACAAACTAGAGCATTAAAGGACGTGTGTTGGCAGGCTGCCCGCACCTGGTGTCACTTGTGCCAAACCAATCATTAACTGCATCACGTGTCACAAAATCTAGCGATCACCTGGTGATTTGTTCAAGTAACTTTCTTCAGCAAGATAAAAGCGGCAGTAACGGAGAGGAGAATCCAACATCGCAAGAGGAAATATCAAGAGAAAGTCATGGAAAACATTGACAGCGCAACTTGTGTAATAGTAGCTTGTATAGGTCTGCAAAAAACGTGCAAAATAATAATAATAATAATAATAATAATAATAATAATAATAATAATAATAATAAAATAATAATAATTCACTGGCCTATCTAATCTGCGAGGACATGAGCGCTCTCTATACATCCCTATCCTGAACAAATATTTTCCAATTCTCTCCATATAATTTACTTCCCTCAAATCATGATTAACGATATTCTCCCACCTCGTTTTTGGGCTACCTACTTGGCGCTCACCTCTGATTTTCTTACAAGGAGTTTCCACGCCCTTCGTTCATTCCTCACTCGTGCCACATGTCCTGCCCATCGCAGTCTATGAGACTTAACTGTTCTTATTGCATGTGGCTTCCCATAAAGATCATGTAGTTCACAGTTATGTAGTCTTCTCCATTCACCGGTCTGTTCATCTCTCGTAAGCAGTAATAATAATAATAATAATAATAATAGTAATAATAATAATCATCATGAACAAATTCGTTTTAGGCCATGTGGCCTTACGGTAAACCTAGCGAAGATGGTCTTGATCTTTCCACCGATGTTTTGGTCTTCCTTGGTCCCTATGTCCAGTTGGGGTATATTGGAATGCCAATTTTGGAAGTCTATTTCTTGCCATTCTCCTCAGATGATTTTTCCATTCTTGTTGGTATCTTTGTAGTATATCTTCATTTAAACTTGTTACTCCAAGTTTTCCTCTGATAATAGTGTTCCTTTGGTGATCCAGTCTATTAACTCCTAACAATGATCGTAAGAAGCGCATTTGGCTTACTTGAAGTTTATGAGAGTTTCTTTTATTTAAAATCCAAATTTCACTTCCGTATTTCAGGGCAGCTTTTGATGTGATGTTATGTAATCTTAGTGTTGTCTCTGTCCTCATCTGTTTACCAAAATGTCTTCGTATTACCCCATTCATTTTATTATATTTTTGAAATTTTGAATCAATGTCACTCTTATACTCTGCAAATACACTTCCTAAGTAAGAGAAATCTGACACTTGTTCTATAATTTTTCCATCAATCTCAATTTTCACCCGTTGTATGTTTTTTCCACACATTGCCATTGTTTTGGATTTTGAAATGGAAATTTTCATATTATATTTGCTGGCAATAATAATAATAATAATAATAATAATAATAATAATAATAATAATAATAGTAATAATAATAATAATAATAATAATAATTCAATATCTGGTTAAGTTGGAGGTGAACGTGTACCCATCCAATTTGTACCGGAGTGTGAGTTGCTTAACCCCGTAGAGTGATGTGTGCCAGGTGTTTGATAATGCTGTAATTATTGTAATAAATATGTAAAACAGAGTGTGGCCAGACCTCGTGCTGCATCCTACACTACGTGCTCAGGAATTTCATCGGAACTCCTCTGCCCCACTCATTACGTCATCTCAATAAACCTGTTGTAGCGCTTCTTCTGTCACCACATTGTTGTAAACCATCCTGTTGTAAATCGTTATAAACTCCACAATTGTAAATTTTAACCAACGACATTGTTGAAAATCTTAATAAATTCTATTGTTGAAAATAGTAAAAATCCATTGTTGTAGACCTAAATTTTAACAAAATAGGCTACATTGCATATACTCTTAACAAATTCTATTGTTTAAAAGTAGTAATAAGTTCCATTGTTGTAATATTAACAAACTGCATTGTTGAACATCTTAAATCTTATTATTGAAAATCTTAATAATAATCCTTGTTGTCAATTTTAACAAATGGCGCAGAACTTAGCAAATTCTATTCTTGAAAATCGCAATAAAATATTTTTTTGTAGATTTTAACAAAATACATTGTTGAAAATCTTAAATTATAATGTTGAAAACCGTAATAAAGTTCATTGTTGTAGATTTTCTTCTTCTTCTTCCTTTCATGTGATAGACCTAGTGGTCTGTTACGGTCTCAATCCAACGTTTGAAGGGTCTGCCCAAAGATCTCTTGCCTGGTGGCTGACGTGGTATTCTTGTTCTGCTCATTCTTCTTACTTGAGATTTCCAGTTGTTTCTGTATTTTTTGTACATATTCCATGACTGATTCTATTTGTAATTCTTTGAGAATCTCAGAATTCCTTTTATGGTCTGTTCTTGAGTAGCCTGCAGTACGTCTCATAAATTTCATTTCTGCCGCAGTTAGTCTTTGTTCATCTACACTGCGAATTGTCCAGGCCTCACTGCCGTAACATAATATGGGTCTGGCCAGTGTTTTATAAATTCTAGTTCGTGTGTGTTGTTGTATTGTGTTTGTAGATTTTAAGAAACGAAATTATTGAAAATCTTAACAGATTCTAGTGTTGAATATCGTAAAAAAATATTGTTTCTAAATTTTGACAAAAGGGATTATTGAAACAATAAACAAATCATATTGTTGAGAAATCGTTAAAACGCCGTTGTAAACTTTAACAAGCAACACTGTTGAACATCTTAAATATATTCTAGAAAATAGTAATACATTTTATTGTATCTTTTTTTTTTGTCTAATGCCACCAGGTTATCTTTTATGACATCTTTTTGTCCCCTGACATTGGTGGAATTGTAATCCATTCCTTAGGTTGGTGCACCTGGAAGGCGGAGTTACGTTACTCCGATGAAATGATGGGTGATAAATGATAATGAAGCGCCAGGAGAGTTCTTAACCTAAATTCCAGATCATGGGCAACCACAGGAATAATTCCCTTTAAGGAAACATTTCTATGGTTTGACCGGGAAACGAACCCGGCTCCTCATGAAGTATAGTCAGAAACTCTGACCATTAGAGCATGAGGCTGGTCATTGTTGTAAAATTTGGCAAATAGAATCGTTGTACATCTTTAAAAAATATACTGTTTAAATTCCTAGTCAAGTCAAATTTTTACAAATTTTAACAAAAAAAAAAGAACATCGTCGTAAATCAGCAAATAGGCGTCGAATAACACTGAGCAACAAAAAATAAACTTTTTTTTGTCTTAGAAAGAAAAATATGTGATTCTGATAGTATTTTTTCTCCTCAATTCAAATATGATATCGGTTTATCACGCAAGGTTTCCGAGAGACAGGAATTTATAATTTCAAACATTTTTATATTTTCTACATTCGTAACTACACAATATTCGAACATTCGGACTCACGTAGAAAGTAAGAAATTACGATTTTCTGCTATATTTCGCCTGTGTAGCATCCCTCTTGATGGTCCAACAATAATCGGCCAGCATATTAGGATTCCATTTGCCTTGATATCTCTTTTCCATAGCTGAAATCTCCTGATGAAAGTGTTCCCCGTTTTATTTTACAATGGACAAATGGACGAAAAAACGTTTATTAAAAAAGAATTATTTAAAAATCCATTAATTGAAATTGAAATTTAAAAAAAACTGTGGGTGATGGAGAAATTCCGAATACATATTTGAAAACACGATAAAAAACTATATTAAGTACAACTATTGGTATTCATGAGACAAAAATCATGTTGACCAGTGTTAATAAAATCCATTTCAGCAAACTACATTGTTGTAACAATTAAGTCCTAACAAATAGAGTCGGTCTTTATTCTAGATTTAAAATGTCATTATTTGGAATTATTGACTATCTGAGGGGGCACTTACACAAAACACTGCCGCTAGTAGAAATGAAATTTGTAGCAGAAAATGAAGGGATACAGACAAAACAAGGAATAAGATAAATGTAGAATAATATTTAAATAATGATAAATAGCATTGAAGGCAGATAACCAAGAGATAGACCACGATACAGATGGGAAAATATGTGACATGTGAAGACGGAAATGCATCAGCGAATGTGCTGAAAACTCGATGCATCCAGTTGTCTACCGTGACCTCAAGGTACTTCAAGGTCATCTTGATCCTTAATTCATGTCATCTCTTCTTCGAATTTTAAAGATATTTGAATTGCAAATTTATATTTCTAACTTACTGGTACTATCTAACCCAGATGACATAAGTTCTCCATACATCCTTATCCTGAGCTAATATTTTCCAATCATCCCCTGCATAAATTATCTCCTTCAAATCACGGTTAATGTTATTCTCCTACCTCATTCTTGACCTTAATTTCTCTCGCTCATAGTAGAAGACATGTTTGACGTCCAAATGATACAACTAGAAGAATAACAATTCTAGTTTTGTTACTAGTTTTGTTGTCTTTTATCACATTTATGGTTTTTCCCCTGGCATTGGTGGACGGAATTGTACTTCATCTCTTAGGTTGGGGCACCTTGAAGGCGGAGTTACGTTACCCCGATGATATCCATCCATCCATAGTAATTCTGCCCGAAGGCAGGTCCTTCACTGAAATCATAGCATTTGCATGCTATGCTTGCAGCTTTACTAGGGAATTGTAGGTGCGGTAGCTTCCCGCTGTTTTCCACCCCGCTGAAGGATGATGATGGCCATATGATTTCGGGGACCATTTGGGTCTTAAAGTTTTCCTGACATTTGTCTTACAGGTGAGGAAAAACCCCGATAAAAACCTCACCCAGAAAAAACTGCCCCGACCGGGATCGAACCCGAGCCCTCTGCGTGACAAGGCAGCACGCTACCTCGAGACCACAGCGGTGGACCCCGATGATATGATGTGTGATAAATGATAATGAAGCGCCTGGAGAGTTCTTAACCTAAATTCCAGACCATGGGCAACCACAGGAACCAACATTTGAACAAAAGTGTCTATGGTCTGACCGGGAATCGAACCAGGTACCTCATGAACTGCAGTCAGAAACTCTGACCACTAACTCCTGAGGCTGGTCTTTTTTTGGGAGGCATGGATCACAGTAATGCGTAATGACATGTGTTTCTAGAGATGACGTCATGCCATTTTTTTCTGCAACTCATTTCTGTTTTTATTATCGTTTCTAGGTATTTTGGTCCCGCGCCGTAGCAGAGATGTTAAGACACTTGTACTGGTTCGAGTCTCCATGGGGGAAGAAATCTTCTTCTTCTTCTTTTCTAGGATTAGGTCAATGCGACCTGTTCCGGTCTCAAGTCCATCGTTTCCTTGGCCGTTCCAAAGTTCTTTTTCCATGCGGTTTGTAGGTGTTGATCTTTTTGGGTAATCTTGCATTGTCCATTCTGTCTAAATGTTCTTTCCATTGGTATTTGTGCTCTTCTAGTTTATCAACTATTGAAAATATCTCCAGTTCATTTCTTATTGATTCATTGTGTAATCTATCCATGCGTGTACATCCTTTTTAGGATCTTAAAAATTTCATTTCAGCTGCTTGAATGCGTGAGATATATTTTTTTGTAAGTACCCAAGATTCAGATCCATATAAAAGAACAGGAACAGCCATAATTTTATAAAACCTGAGCTGAGTTTCTCTTCGAGTCTTTCGGAGGGTTCTTCTTATGGTGCCGCACATCATTTGATATCGGTTTAATTTATTATGTATATCCCAATCATAGCTGTATGTTATATCTGAACCAAGATAATTAAAGTGTGCTATCTGTTCTATTATTTCATTATTGATCACTATTTTTGCTCTGACTGGCACTTTGCCCTGAAAAGCCATAATTTTAGTTTTTGAAGTTGAGACTTTGAGATTATGATAGAGTCCTAATTGATTCAACATGTAAATGAGTCTTTGTAAATCATCCTCTGACTTCTGTATAATTACCAGATCGTCTGCATACATTAAAATATTCATATACATTTCCTTATTAATTTGTATTCTTATTGTACTTGATTTGTTTTTCATTTTTTGTATAACCTCGTCAAAATATATATTAAACAACGTGGGTGATAATGTACACCCTTGTCGAACTAGGAATAAATTTTTCTCGTGGAATTTCGGCCAGTATGGGACCGGTGGTCATCCAGCATCATGGGGCATTTGTGTAGCTACAATAAGTAGCGACTCCAGATTGAGAAGACCAGCTATAACGGCTGGGGGGATCCGACATAGTGACCACATGTCACCCCTACACTGGCTCGATGATCGTCTGTCTTCCTCTGTGATTAGCAGATGTGGATGTGAAGCCAGGAACCGGCTGGTAGGCCAAGGGCCTTCTAGGCATGTCGCGCTTGGAGTTTCTAGATATTTGAATTCCGTCCTTTTTTGAAAATATCCCTCATTTGTTGTTTAGTGCCCATTTCGAAATTAACCTGTGAATATATGTTCTTATATTTTTAATTATAAATCTACGACTCAGCGTCCGAGACTTTCCTTCAGTTCATAATCAGAATATTTACTTCCTTAAAAAGCAACCGACATTACCCTGACTTGAACAGCAATCTCGGAGTCATATGAGATTATGGTAACCACCAATGTATGTAATTACGTATTTTTAAATTTATTTCGATTACTAACAAGCGATAAACAAGTGAAGGGCGATGAATTTTACATAAGAGGAGAGTAAATAGTTACCATGGCAACACATGATGACGCAATAACTACAATATAATGAGATTTCCATTTTATTTCTTATCTAACTTGAAGAAGTTCTTTGACTTTGTCCTACTTGCAGTCTTGACACCATTTACATTAAAAAACCGCTATCCTGAGCAAGGTCCAACATTATCTCCCTTCTAGCACTTATTCAGATATAGATATATTTACATCCCAAATTATCTCTTGCTTTAATTAGCTCATTTTCCTTATAAATAACTTATTTTGGATAACAAACCATTCTACGACTCGAACGATGAATTCCACACTCAGTTTTAAGTCTTTGACGCTGATTTTTCGGCAGTTTTTGTCAATTTTTAGCGAAATTTTGGAACATTTTGTTCATTTTTAGGGTTTGCTCCGTATACTCTAACTAACTCACTGGCACTATCGAACCCGTATGTTCATGTTCGCGAGGACATAAGCTCTCCATACATCCCTATCCTGAGTTAATATTTCCCAATCAACCCCTGTATAATCTACTTTCCTCAAATCATGGTTAGTGCTATTCTCCCACCTCATTCTTTGTCGACCAACTGGGCGCTTTCTTCTCGTTTTCCTATAATAATCTTCCATGCACATATTTTATTCCCCATTCGTGCCACATGTCCTGCCCATCGCAGCCTACGAGACTTAACTGTTTTTATTATATTTGGTTTCCTATAAAGATTATGTAGCTTACAGTTATGTAGCTTTCTCCATTCACCTGTCTGTTCATCTCTCTTTGGTCCAAAAAAAATTCTAAGAACTTTATTCTCAAACATTCGTAAAATATGCTCTTCTCTTAAGAGCAGTTCACCGCTGTGGTCTCGAGGTAGCGTGCTGCCTTGTCACGCAGCGGGGGTTCGATTCCCGATCGGGACAGGCTCCTGGATGAGTTTTTTCGGGGTTTTTCCTCACCTGTAAGACAAATGTCAGGAAGCTTAAGATCCAACGGTCCTCGAAAATACCATCCGGCCATCATCATCATCAACAACAACCTTCACCGGTGTGGAAAGCAACAGGAAGCTACCACACCTACAATTCCGTAGTAAAGCTGCAAAGCATAGCATGAAAACGCTATGACTACAGTGAACGACCTGTCCTCGGGCAGAATTACTATGTATGGAAAGTAAGAGTCCATGTTTCGCATCCATAGAATATAACTGGTGGAATAACAGTTTTATGTATTTTCAGATTTACGTTTTTTTTTTTGACGTTCGCATCTAAGTTCTTCCTCGTAGTGTTTTAACTATTTGAAAGTTATTCTACGTTGAGTTAAATAACCTGAACATCTCAATCTCCTAGACTTACACTGCAAATATGGCGATTTTAGATTAATTTAAGCTCATTATAATTGCAAAGAAATAAACGTTATGTCAGTCAAAACATAAATTTATTGTGTCGACGTTTCAATCTCCTGTTGTGACATCATTTCCAAGACGTGGTTGTTTATAAATTTATTATACATAATTACCATCACCAAGACAATTTTAATATATTTTTATATATGTATACACATTTGTTTTTGCTCATAGTGTTCCTAATAGACTTGAGAGAAATTTAATAAAAACTGGCAAAGAGAAAATCGATACTTGTAAATTGACAGATGCTGTATACAAAATCCAATGTGGTGATTGTGAAAAGTCTTATGTAGGCCAAACAAAAAGATTTATAAGAAAAAGAATCGACGAACATAAAAAGAATATCAGTTCACCAGGTGCAGGACTTTCAGTAATCAGTGAACACAGAATTAATCAAAATCATAAAATGAAATGGAATGACATAACAATTTTACAGAAATAAAATAATTACCAAAAAATATTAATAGCACAAATGGCCTGTATAAAAAAAGAACAAAATAATGCATTAAATAAACAAAAAGATTTAAATGAATGGTGTGGAACATATGATTCCTTGCTAAAATATTTTCAATTATAAATTGGAATTTTAAATTTATTCATATAAATTTATATATATATATATATATATATATATATATATATATATATAAATGTCTTGGTGATGGAACTATGTACAATAAATGTATGTTTTGACTGAGATACCGTTTATTTCTTCTTCTTCTTCTTCTTCACTTCACGGGCTAGGCAAATTGCCTGTTCCGCCTCAAAGTTGTTCTGTCCATCTTTTCACTTGCCTTCCTACATTCCTTGAACCTCTTGGCTTGTAGTTGAATGCTGCTCTTGGTAATCTTGATGTCCCGCGCCGTAGCCGAGCGGTTAAGGTAGGAAGTCTTGGCGCAGAGCTACGGGACTTGCGCTGGTTCGAGTCTCCATGGGGAAAGAAATTTTCTCATGGTATTTCGGCCAGTATGGGACTGATGCCCACCCAGCATCGTGAGGCAATTGGGTAGCTACAATAAGTAGCGGCTCCAGGTTGAGGAACCAGCTATAACGGCTGGGGGACTCGACATGCTAACCACATGTCACCCCTACACTGGCTGCTGATCATCTACCTCTGTGATTGACACATGTGGATGTGAAGGGCCTGCAGCCGGCTGGTAAAAGGGCAACCGCTGAAAAGTGGAAAGACCCTCAATCGGTAATCTTGATACATTCATTCTTTCCACATGTGTAGACCATTTCTCTCTATATTCTCTGATTTTCTCATCCAATGGATATATATTTAACTGTTCTTATATCTTCATTCCTTATCCGATCCAATCTTGTGCAGTCTTTTGTTCTTCTAAGGAAGTTCATTTCTGCGCTTTGTTTTCTACTTTGCAGTTTTTTTGGTCATTACCCAAGTTTCGCTCCCATAAAGTAATGCAGGAACTGCATTCTAGTATATCTTCTTGTTTTATTCTTTAATGTTTTATGTATGGTTCCGCATATCATTTGAAATTTCGACAGTTTCATATGTATGTCTCTTTCAGTTTTTGTGTTTGTAGTAAAATTGCAACCCAAATAATTAAAATTTGTTACTTGTTCCAGAGGTTTGTTTATTTCTTTGTAATTATAATATTAATGACTCTCAGTGAAAAAAAAACTTTAAATATATCCAACTTCTCACTTCACTTTAAGAATTTTTTTTTGTGGAAAAAATCAACATGCACATTTCTCTCAGATAATTACCTACTTAGGGCCAACTGCAACAATATTTTTTTGTGTTTTTCCATTTTCTATATTTTAATTCTTGTAGCTGGCATACAATCCCCGTTTTCTGCATCCAATGTATGATTTTTATTGGTATGTATGTACAGTTATTGGAAAGAGAGAGCACAGCACGTCTAGGCTAGATGGAGCCCAGTTAAGTAGCGGTTCTGAAAATGTCCCAAGTAAATCCCTAAAATGACGTAAAAAGACTAGATGTAAACGCCAGAACGTCTGTTTAGAGCGCTTCCTTGAGACGAACTTAGATAAACTCAAGTTTCACAGAAATTGGAAAGATAAGACAGCTGACTGTCACAGCTAACAATACAAAAATAACCACTGTGCAGTGTGTTACATCATCGGAAAAAAACACTTGAGTTAAAAACTGTGATTTTTGGGTTTTTTTTATGACATATTAATCTAAGAGATTAGATATAAAATCAAAGATACAAATAAGAGAAGCTGTGGTACAAGATACCGCACTGTGGCCGAGTGGTCTAAGTCAGCATGACTTGGCGCAGATCTAGGTCACTTACGTTCTTTGGGGATCTAATGGAAGAAGAAATTTACTCATGGAATTTATAGTACGGAACCGGTGCCCGGCCAGCATCGTGAGGAATTTGGGTAACTACAATAAGTAGTGGCTCCGTATTGAGAAGACCAGCTATAACGGCCGGAGGATTCCATATGCCGAACACATATCATATGCAATGTTTGGATAATCGTACACCCCTAACATGCACATATGGATGTGAGGCCAGGAGCTGGATTATAGACCAAGATTATTCTAGGCTTGTCCAGTCATGGAGCTATGGGAGGAGATATAATTGAAGATGAAATAAACAAGCGACAGTTAATATGGTGCGGACACACAGGATGGATAACAAGAGACGGTCAAACAAAGTTTTAGAATGGGTACCACCGGGGAGAAAGAGATTGGGACGACCAAAACACACTTGAAAGAATAATACCCAGAAAGGTATAAAAGGAAGAGGATTAGAAGAGAAGGACTGCTTAGACAGAAAAAAATGGAAATTGCGAAACAGAGAAACAACGCCAGTTACAAGAATCTGCCTAATAATAATAATAATAATAATAATAATAATAATAATAATAATAATAATAATAATAATAATAATAATATAATAATAATAATAACAGGAATAATAATAATAATAATAATAATAATAATAATAATAATAATAATAATAATAATAATAATAATAATAATAACAGGAATAATAATAATAATAATAATAATAATAATAATAATAATAATAATAAATGTAACTAGTTAACTTTAATCGGCCGCGGTGGACTAGTGGTTATGCTCCTTGCCTCTGGTCCCGAGGGTCGCGGGTTCAAACCCGGCCGGGGTCGATGGACTTTTTAGGACGGAAAAATCCAAGGAACAAGTCCTCCGGGAGGGACTTCAAGCCGTGGGTCCCGAGTCTGAAGATTTTCAGGCTTGTAATAAAATCCATCAGCCTTAATGAAAAGGCCTCTAAGCAAAATTTACCGAATTTTCCCGTCCTAGTACTACCTTGGTTTCCTAGATGTCAGTATGAGGCGGAACGCTGACCGCGAACCACTCAAAATGACATCTATACGAAAACAAGTGTAACTAAATTAGTGTGGTTCAAATTCTTCCCTGTAGGGGGAGAGCGCCTAAATCTCTGTAAAGGGAAACATGGGCTTGCAAAAAAAAAATAGTTAATTTTATTTATTTATAGTGTTCTGCACTAGAGTAGGTTTTTCACATAGCATTTTCATGCTATGTTTGCAGCTTTACTAGGGAATTGTAGGTGTGGTAGCTTCCTGTTGCCTTCCACACCGGTGAAGGATGATGATGATGAATGATGATGGCCGTATGATTTTCGGGGACCGTTGGGCCTTAAGCTTCCTGACATTTGTCTTTCAGGTGAGTAAAAACCCCAAAAAAAAAACAAAAAAAAAGTCATCCAGGAGCCTGTCCCGACCGGGAATTGAACCCGGACCCGCTGCGTGACAAGGCAGCACGTTACCTGGAGATCACAGCGGTGGACATAATAGTTAATAATGTGATAGTTATGGTTTAAGATCTCAGTGCCTAAAACTAAAATCATGGCTTTTAAGGGCAATTACCCGATTCTGTTGAAAATTACATTAGATGATAAAACATGTTTGGAACAAATCTGTATTTTGAATTACTTTGCATATGACAAGGGTAAATATATAACCAATAAGCTAAATTACACCGAGCAACAAAAAAGAAACTTCTTTTTGTCTCAGAAAGAAAAAAATGCGATTCTGATAGTATTTTTTCTCCTGATTTCAAATATGATATCGGGTTTCTCCATCATGCAAGGTTTCCGAGAGGCAGGAATTTATAATTTCAAACACTTTAATACTTTCTACATTCGTAACCGCACAATATTCGAACATTCGGACTCACCTAGAAAGTAAGAAATGACGATTTTCTCCTATATTTCGCCTGTGGAGCATCCCTCTTGATGGTCCAACAATAATCGGCCAGCATATTAGGATTCCATTTGCCTTGATATCTCTTTTCCATAGCTGAAATCTCCTGAGTTAGCTCATTTGGTTTTATTTTACAATGGACAAATGGACGAAAAAAAAGTTTATTCAAAAAATAATTATTTAAATCCATTAATTGAAATTGAAATAAAAAAACTGTGGGTGATGGAGAAATTCCGAATACATATTTGAAAACACGATAAAAAACTGCATTAAGTACAACTATTGGTACTCATGAGTAGAGTCCCGATGTAGGCACTTACAAAATTCAAAATAGGCTCTTACAAAAATGGACTACAACATAACTTTTTACAGTCTTATGTTAAGAATATAAACATATGCTATCAATAGCTTGGGAAGATATCAGAGATGCTTTTGGATTTGTTTTGCCTTTTTACAAAGAGCAGAACCGTCACTTGAGAATATTTCCGCGCCAAATTCTTTCGCGAAATTTGTCAATTTCTCTTTTACTGTTGTCCGCTCTTTAGGTATCTTAAAAAAACTGCTCTATAAAAAAAAAAGCAAGCCACATACGCTTGCCGCACTACTTTGTCTTTCAAGCACCTTTCTGTGAATGAGGACTGCAGACTGAATTCAGTGTTACCAACATCAAAAATAATATTCCCAGTCACTAAAGGTTTCAGCACCAGGTGTGAGACAGAGAAAGAAAGCTTAAGTCATCTACCCTCTGTATCACCCAGCAATATTTGTATTAAAAAGAAGCAAAGAACTTTTCTGCAAGCCTTAGAGCCGGAGCATAATACCGGGTCATAGCATTGGGCTATTTCGCTTAACGGGAATGCTTGAGGTGGAGAAATACAATTTTTACCTAATGGGAGTGCATTGAGGGCGAAACCATCTACCTACAAGGTTACTGGGTTATTGCCACCCTTATTCTAAAATATTCTAAGGGAATTTATAAAAAGAACACTTGAAAACTTCTATGAGATGATTTGTGCCATGAAGCTTGTCCATTTGAATTAGGCCTAATTTAATTGAAATACTGAGTTAATTTCGAGAAAAACATTGCAAATAGGCTTTTTATGCTGAAATAGGCATTTATAGGCAAAATGAACTTCATGGAAAACAACTCTAGGGTCGTCGGTATGAACTTATATGAAGTCACTTTTACAATATCTATAATAAATAACTACAGGCATTTTTCCTAACATCCGGTCTATACTCATGAGACAAAAATCATGTTGACCAGTGTTATCACAGGAATTATAGTTACAAGATCAACAAAGGAAACAATTCCTATTCCGTGTGTTGTGGTTGGTGATACAAATATGACAAACACGGTGATTTAAAATGATGCAAAGCTTTCAGCAATCATCAATTAAATGACTAATTTAACAACTATGTAATGATTTTCACACGTGTTTAGGGATTCTTGCTTCCATAGAGAAATAGTTTTGCGACACTAGCGCTAATACACTTCCCTCTAGCCGTGCAGTAATACCTATTTTATCTTCGGGTTTTTACAGCTGCTGCCGTCTTCCCGTGCCAAACCTCCAAAGCCTACGGCCTTGGACATCTTCAATGCTTAGCCCTCTTGCTTGCATTAATGTCTTCATGTTTTCCTTCCATGTTAGCTTTGGTCTCCCTCTCTTCCCACCTTCTGGTCGGATGTCATTGATATAGTTGCTTTGGCCATCGCTCATCTTCCATTCTTAAAACATGTCCTAACCACTTTAATTCCTTCTCCTCAATTCTTTCAATTATGTTTTCTTCTGCTTCCATTATATTTCTAATTTCCTTATTTGTGACATGTTCTAATTTTGACTTTCTGGCACTTCTGTGTAAATAATCCATTTCTAGAGCTATTAGTCTATTCTTGTAGTACTTATTGATTGTCCATACCTCACTTCCGTACATTGCAACAGATTCCACCAATGTTTTACCAATATATTTTTTTGTGTCTTTCCAAATATGCTTATCCCACCATATGAAATTTAACGATGATATTATTTTGCTACTCAATTCAATTCTATGTTTTATGTTCTCTTTGCCTATACCTTCAATGTTATCCATAATTATTCCCAAATATTTAGTTTGTTTCACTTGATTTATTTGGATTCCTTCCTCCAATATTAAATTTTCTCTTTCATTGCTACTTATTGCCAGATATTCTGTTTTTTTGTAAATTTACTGTGAGACCCCCTGGCTCTTTTATAATAGACACTTTTACATGCCCCATGTCACCTGGTCCTTACAGCCTTTGGGAAACGGTTTTTGAACCAAGGAACACGCATACACTCTTTTTGAACACATAAGGATATGGAGAACCTCCCTGAATGAAGGATAGCTCAAAGAATGTCATTTTTTCAACCTTAAGTAGCCCTAAAACAATATCAATTTGAATCAGTGCACAGATTTACATATTTGGGATCAGAGGTAATATTACTACAAAAGGGAGATTGGAATAAAATACAGCCAGTAGAAACGACATTTTTAAGATCCATTAAGGTGTGTTCTATTCGCAAATCAGATAAAATAAGAAACGAAGATATCCACGACGATCCCAACATCTTTCTCCTCCATGAAAAAAATGTATTACAGAAGTAGATGGAATTCCCATGTATTGACCACATTCCAAGACAAGTTTATAACTACTAAGCAACAGGATAACGGAATTTGGGAGACCAAGGAAGCGTTGGAAAGAGTCAATTTAGCTGAACTATAGGCCGGAACAGGAGATTATCCTAAACCTTGGAGTAATGATGATTGCGATAAAAAAGTAAATTTATACCTTATGATCTAAGCACGTAAGTGGAATCTGATAATCTGTCTCCCTGATAGTCGAATAATGATAAAAATAATACTTGCATTGTTATCGCATTTGAATTGTATTGAAGACAGTTAAAAAAAAGTTTTTCCTCAAAAACTGACCCATGGTCAAAGATATAAACTATATTATAGAAAAACTAGCACTACTTTCTTTCCCGGAAAGTACAAATATATTATATATTTTTATCGGTTTCATGCAAACACTCAATTAGCGATCGTAACTTGTTAAACCAGTCTAATTTTTAAAAATAGAGTCTTACACATCGATCGCATTTTGTTGATTTGCACCGCAAATATTAAATAAATCCCTTAGAAGGAAGCTATCGTCATTTTTTATTCTAAAATTGCATTAAACTTATGTAAAACCATAGATAGCGTTCGTTTTTTTTTTTGCAGAATATAAAACTTTTTAAAATGATTTAATTGCCAAATTAAAAAATAAAACAAATAATGTAAAAAATAAATAAACAATTGAATTATGAAACAAAAGAATCTTATAAAGCGATCGTACAAAAAATATTAAAATTAACACACGTTGATGAAATCTTAGAAACTGTCATTTGTTAATTCCTGAAAAATTTAAAACGCGAAATGTTCTAATGTTTTAACAAATATTATTTTGTGATGAAAGGTACACTGGCACAATATAAAAAATAATCTATTAATTACAAACAAATAATCTAAAACTCCATAGTTTTCGATTCATTTCTAAAAACAATGAGGATTCTGGTCGTCGCAACATTATCTTAAATTATATGAATATTTGGTCTAAATTTATATATCGTGTTTCTAAACAAAATATGTTGTTTTCAAAGCTGGGCCTTGGCACCGAAGCCATTAGCGTTCTTGCTCTCCAATATTTCTCTATGGTGGATCCAACAGGTAATACTTCACAGGTTTGTAGATGTTCTTCATCTTTGTTGCATAGAGGACAATTTGGATTCATGTGGATTCCTATTTTATATAAATGTTTGGCCAAATAGTCATGTTCTGTAAGCAGTCTAAATTTTGCTACTGTAGTTTTACGTGGATCTAAACAAAATATTAAATTCATTTAAAAAATATAATTTTTAAAGAAAAAGTAGAAATTGTAGAGTCTTCTAAGTCCACAAATATAGTATTTGTTTCCAAATAAAAAATCAATTTAATTAAAATTGCATTATTCCCAGGAAAAACTTGTTAAAATATATTAAATGTATATTATATTAAGAAATTCATGCATGGCTATACTTTCATGAAATAATGATTTAAAAAGATAGAATCTTAGAAAACGCTCGTTTTTGTTTAAAATAACATTGTTTGAATTGTAACATACACAATACCAACTATTTGTTTTAAGAAGGTGTAATTTTGTTACATTCATATATTTTGTTAATGTTATTTATAACAATTTCTAAAATTATTCACGTAATAAAAACTATTTTAATGACTGGCAAAACTTAACACAACAGCTATTCATTATTATCTGCAAGTTGAATAAACAGATTAAGTATAAAATCCGAACTGAAAAGTTAGAAAAAACAGTCTTTTGTTAAAAAAACAAGTCTTTTGTTAAATCACAAATCCAATAAGAAATGTAAAATCCAAACTGAAATGTTAGAAAAAAGTCTTTTGTTAAACAGTTTTTTGTTAAATCACAAATCCAATAAGAAATTTAAAATTTAATAGTGTTTAAGCACATTTTTGTAAAATACCACCTTAAGACTGTTATCTTAAAAGAACTGGGTATTGTATCACAATTTTTAATTCGACAAGCGGTATTTCTTTACAAAGACTGGACCAACTGGGAATTAGTAATACTGTATTAATCAATCTTGAACAATAAAAGTTAACGAAAATTATTGACTCTTTTCTTATAGTTGTCCTAGGTTAGTATTTAGTACACATTTCGGTTAGGAATAAAGGAGTAAACATGGAAGCAAAGTATGATCACAGATACTTGTAAATATGACCACATTTTGATTAATAATTGGCGCACCTCATAGCACAGTTGGTTAAGGCAATACGCTACGATCAAGAAAGTCGAGGGTTCGAGTCACGGTGGGGTCAGAATTTTTAATTTGTCCAAGGCCCTGAGGTTGACTCAGCCTCTAACAGAAATTAACACCAGATGCTTGTTCTGGGGGCAAAGGCGGTCGTCATACAGGGCTGACATCCGAACCGACATTATGTACCGATTTTTTTTAGAAAACTAGGGGGTTCCCAAGGCCTGTAGTCGTATCACTTTATTTTTATATTTAATTCTACAATGCTTTTGCATTTCTCCCAGCAGGACATGTGGCACGAATGGGGAATTAAAGATGTACATGGAAGCTTCTTCTAGGAAAACCAGAGGGAAAACGCCCAGTTGGTAAATCAAGAATGAGGTAGAAGGTTAACATTATTCATGATTTGAGGGAAGTAGATAATACAGGGGATGATTGGAAAACATTTGCTCAGGATAGGGCTGTATGGAGAGCTTATATCTGCGCGGCCATGAACCTACGGGTTCGATAGAGCCAGTGAGTTAGTTAGTTAATGATTTTGCATATTTCGGCTCACCTGTTGATGCAACAAGAAATTAAAAAATAATTTTTCAAGCAAACAGAGACCTCTTTATGGGCTAAGAAAACAAATATTAGTAAAATTGATTGTATAAAACTCTGATTAAACATATACTAACGTATGGATCTGAGATTTGGGTCCCAGCAAAAATAATGAAAAATAGCTTAGTGTTTTTTAAGAGAAAATTCTGACAATCATATTTGGTTGAATAAACATAGATGTAGAATGGTGTATAACATACAAAAAGCAGCTATAATAAAGATGTAAAAATTGTCACCCATATAAAAAAAAAACAGATTGAAATAGGCTGGACATGTGAAAAGATCTAGTGTTCACTTGCCTTTATGTAAAATATTACAAATTTCGAAGGAAAAAGACTTAAAGGAAGACCTAAACTTAATATGGGAAGATGAAATACTAAAGGGTATAATGACTCGGGTGAAGACTAGGTCTCGATAGAGGAGCTTGGAGGGACTTTAGAAGAAGAATGTGGCCCAAAGAAGGCTGTTGTGCCAACAATGATCAGGATGATAAGGTACTTTCTACTGTACTGTATTTTTATGATTTTTCTGTGACCCAGTCTTTGTATTTTATTAAAATCACATAAAAACATGTAATAAAATGTTAGAAAAAAATTGTTAGCATTTCTATTATAAATTTAAACATAATGTTAAAAAAGGTTATTTTTAAATCGCGTGAAATAAATTCTCAGAAATTTCAGTCTTTTTTATTACAAATTTGAGCGTAATGTTGAAAAAATGTCTTATTTTTAAATCGCATGAAACCAAATCCTACTACAAATTCGAACATTGCCGCTATGTTTTTAAAGATCTCATTTTTGTTTAAATCAAGCAGAATGTGGAATAAACCTCTGGAATGTATAGTTTTTTTGTTTCAAATCTAAATAAAATAGAAAGTGACCATATAAAAAAAGACATGCAATCTTGGAAGAATTTTTTTCTTCCATTTTTTCTTAGAAAACGTTGTTTTGTTAAAATAAGGTAAATATTGTGAAATAACACATTCTAAGATTTTTTTTTACAATTTGAAGAGAATGTTACAAAACGGTCTAATTTTTCTTAGAATCGTGCAAAATGTGGTATAATACCCTGAAACTCTTATTTTTTAAAAATAAATTTCTAGGGAATATTACCAGGCCATGGATTTTTGTCAAAAAATCACTCTAAAAAATTAATTAGAACCTCAGAAGTAATTTTTTGTTACAAATTTTAACAATGTTACAACACGATAGTGTTTTATTAAAATCACATAGAAAGTGAAATAAATATATTATAAATTTTACTTTTTATACAAATTAGGTCAGCATGTTAGAAAAAGGTGTCATTTTGTAAAAATCGTTCAAAATGTAGCGCAGAAAAGTAGTTGTTTTGTTACGAATTTGAAGAGAATGTTAGAAAGCGATAGCATTTTGTTTAAAATGTGACAGAACAAGTTTGTGAACAGCTGACTGCGGTGTGATGACCTTCCCCACAGTGTGAAAGTAATAGCGACTTACCAAAGTGTGTTGATATCCCAGTTCATTTTCGGATGTTGTTTGTCCCGGCACGTTGAGTTCAGACATTGTTGTCACTTATTCAAACATCACCACAACCACTCAGAAGCTCCTCTTGTTGGCAACTGTTTTAACACGGCGCGCGATCTTAACCCCACCTGTTGACATCACCGCTTACTAAATACAGCGCACGCGCCACACACACATTGTTGAGTAACAATATGTCATGTCGCCCTGTAACAAACATAAATACATTCATCAGTCCTGGTGGTCCAGGGATCCTCACTTACATCTTTCTCAACAGCACTGGAATTTTTCCTGTGAGGAAAATTTGTAAGAAGTAGGGAAGATGAAAGTAGGCCTACAGACGATGAAGGATCAATATAATATTTAAAATACATTATTATATCCACAATTTTTTATTAACAAATGATCCATGTTTGTTAGTTCAGGGCAAGAGTAAATTAATAATAATAATAATAATAACAATAATAAAATAATAATAATAACAATAAAAATAATAATAATAACAATAATAATAAAATAATAAATAATAATAATAATAAAAATAAAAATAATAATAATAACAATAATAATAAATAGTAAAAATAATAATATTTAAAAAATATTAATAATAATAAAAATAATAACATTTAAAAAATATTAATAATAATAAAAATAATAATAACATTTAAAAAATATTAATAATAATAATAATAATAAAGTAATCCCACTACAGGCCTCAGGAGGTCCTTGGGGTAGTAGGAGGTTAAGGCTCCCACTTTTTCTAGACAATCGGCACTTTATGTCAGCCGGGTTGTCAGCCCTGCGTGACGGCCGCCTTTACCCCCAGAACAAGCGTCTGGTACTCATTTCCGTTAGAGGCTGAGTCGACCCCAGGGCCATAGTGCCGCCAGGGTGTTTGGGCCAGTTTAAAAATCCTGCCCCCAACGGGACTTGAACCCTCGACCCTCCGGCTTGTAGCCCAGTGCCTTAACCACTACGCTACGGCGTGCCCCCAAAAGTATTAATAATAATACAAATAATAGAATGAGTGTCACTTCGTAGAAGAAGAGGAAGGGGGTGGCCAAAAATAACGTGGATTGATGGTGTTTTGAGCCGCATGTGAGAAAAAAGGATTGGACGATGTAGATTGGAATGACAGAGAGATGTGGAGGAGAATGACATTAGATTAATTGGGCGCAGGAAGATGTCAAACTGCTAAATAAATAAATATAATAATAATACCAATAATAACAACAATAATAATAACAATAATAACAATAACAATAATAATAATAATAATAATAATAGTCGTGTGCCGTACTCGAGTGATTTAAGACAAGATGCTTTGGTACAGAGTTACGGGAAATCTAATGGTTCGAGTCTCCACGGGGAAAGAAATTCCGTCATGGAATTTCAGCCAGTATAGGACGGTGTCCACCCAGCATCATTAGAAATTTGGGTAGCTACAATGAATAGCGGCTCCAGGTTGAGAAAACGAGTATAACGGCTGGGGACTCGACATACTGTCCACAAGTCACCCATATACTGGCTAGCATCCACCTCTGTGATTAACACATGCGGATGTGAAGCCAGGAGCCGGATAGTAAGTTTCTCAAGCCATGCAGTGTTTAAAATAATAATAATAATAATAATAATAATAATAATAATAATAATAATAACAATAATTTTGTAAGCCCATATTTTCCCTTTACAGAGATTCCCCTACAGGGAAGAATTTGAACCATATTAATTTTGTTACACTTGTTTTCGTATAGATGTCACTTGAGTAGTCCGTGGTCAGCGTTCCGCCTCATACTGACATCTAGGAAACCAAGGTAGTACTAGGACGGTAAATTTTGCTTAGAGGCCTTTTCATTCAGGTTTAAGGATTTTTACGAGCCCGAAAATCTTCAGACTCGGGACCCACGGCTTAAAGTCCCTCCCGGAGGAGTTGCCCCTTGGATTTTTCCATCCTAAAAAATCCATCGACCCCGGTCGGGTTTGAACCCGCGACCCTCGGAACCAGAGGCAAGGAGCATAACCACTAGTCCACCGCGGCCGATTAATAATAATAATAATAATAATAATAATAATAATAATAATAATAATAATAATAATAATAATAATGTAGAGAGTTTTATGTGAGACACGGACAATTAACAGGTGCCAAGCTAACACGTTTATTAGCAACAGAGATGGATTACTGGAGAGGATCATCGCAGATTAGAAAAAATTAGAAACATTGAAGTTAGGAAAATTATGAAAGTTGAAAGAAACGTGTAACTGACAATTGAAGAGAGACGGTTAAGATGGTGCGCATAGAGAAGCTTTCGATGGTACGGACATCTCACGAGGATGACGTCTGATTATGATATAATCTCTAAGGATATCTTGAAATGGTGAATAGATGGGGAAAGAAGAAGATTGGATGCATGGGATGGGAAGAAGTATGGGTGAACTAGGACTTACAAATGAAGGGTACAGGGAAACAACCAGGTAAATATTTTTTTCCTTTCAAACCTGAACTACTTTTTTTTTAAGAGTCTTCATATGACAGCATGCTCCACTACAGTTTTCTGCAGTACTACATGCTTTGGTTTAGCAATATTAAAACATCTCTATCATTTTATGTGTGTTGGTGTTCCTGACTATGCATTTATAGTGTTATTTACTAGTTCTAAAGTGTGAAATTATTTTTCTATTTTCGATTCCTTGGATTCTTCACTCTAAAACTACTATTAGAAAAGCACAAGGAATTCAATATAGAAACTCATATCGCCTTCATTGACTTCATAAAGGTTTTTGACAAAGTAGACAGAAATATATTACTACACATTTTAGCTGATGATAACGTTCCACAACAATATATTACTAATATCTTCAACATATATAAAGCTAATGAAATCTCTGTTAAACAAGATGGCAAATTATCTTCTTGGGAAAAGACAGGGATGTGGACTTTCACCGGTGCTTTTCATTATATACATTAATAAATTAATAAATGAATGGAGGAAAACACAACGAGGATATATACCCATCAACAGGAACCTCAAACTCGATGCTATTCTTTTTGCAGACGATTTAGCTCTTCTGGCACTTTCTGAAAATGATTTGCAACGATCAATTTATAATTTACAAAAAATAGGTGCCAAATTTAATATGGAAATATCAATTAACAAAACTAAAATAATGGCATTTCATGGGAAGGACCCCATACAGAGTAAAATCTGTCTCCAGAATAAAATTTTAGAGAGATCTAATCAATTTAAATATCTTGGATATTATCTCTCTATCTGGGATGAAAAGGATATTCCTGAAAAAATTACTAGTTATAATAAAAGTTTGGGAATTATTAATCAAGTTATGAAACCATCCCTTGTACAAAAAAACACCAGATTACGTTTATATAACACTTTGGCTAGACCAGTGTTGACCTATGCTAGTGAAGCATGGACACTAAAAAAACAACATGAAAGCAAAATAACGGCTTGTGAAATGAGATTCATGCGCAGAACAGCGGGTTACACCAGATGGGATCGGAAAAGGAACACCGATATCTTAAAAGAATTGAAGACTACGCCAATATTGGAATATATTAAACAGTACCAACTAAATTGGAAACACCATCTTGAAAGAATGAGTTCAAATCGGATCCCCAAAGCTGTTTATAATTATATACCAAGAGGACGAAGATCACTGGGCCGTCCTATGAAACGCTGGAGGGAAAATTTTCTATAGGATCATAACAGGCCTTGGCCTAATACTTGGAAGGAAGAAGAAGAAGAAGAAAATATAATTTTGAATTATTGTGACGCTAAATTGTTCTATTTCGTTGTGGTTGTTATTTGCATTTCAAACAATGCTCTCTATTAATTATACTTAAGTAAGTTACGGTTCCTCTTATCACAACCTGAACTACTTTCGGTTGTACAACATACTCCCCTACCTATATGTCTAGTTTTGGAGATAAATAAACCCATGGCTGAAATGTATATTTTACTCTTTCTCACGTCTAAATTAAGTTTCCACTAGAGGAGCACCATGTCCCGAGCGGAACGAGAAGGGCCGTGATGTAACAAATACGTGTCCAAAAAATTATCTTCCGTTTTTACCTGCAAGGCACAGAAAACAAAATCAAAATTCAGCAATGGCAACCCACTGTGCAAAGCAGATGGACACTCTACATGAATAATATTCTACAGGGTGATTCACAATAAGTATTACAGACTTCTAGGGGATGAAGAGGGCACTTTGTAGATAAAGTTTTGATAAGGAAGCAGCTGAGATGAGGTTTTTAAAAAACATAGCAGGATATACTCTGCTGGATAAGAAAAGAAATGAAGATATAAGAAAGGAACTAAATATTTTCAAACTTACAGACTTCTTCTTCTTCTTAAACATAATTTGTAGGATTTTCACCCTGTTTATTTCCAAAATCACTACTCGGAGGAAGACGTATTGGACTTGCAGACCGAATAATTAAATATAGGAACGACTGGAAAGAACATATTGATAGAATGCCAGAAAGAAGATTTCCAAAATTATTGCTAAATTGTAAACCGCACGGAAGGAGACATGTTGGACGCCCACACAGAAGATGTTCTTCTTCTTCTTCCTTTCCAGGATTAGGTCAATGTGACCTAGTTCCGGTCTCAAGTCCATCGTTTCCTTGGCCGTCCCAAATATCTTTTTCCATGTTGTTTCTAGGTGTTGATCTTTTTGGGTAATCTTGTATTGTCCATTCTGTCTAAATGTTCTTTCCATTGGTATTTGTGCTCTTCTAGTTTATCAACTATTGAAAATATCTCCAGTTCATTTCTTATTGATTCATTGTGTAATCTATCCATGCGTGTACATCCTTTTTAGGATCTTAAAAATTTCATTTCAGCTGCTTGAATGTGTGAGATATATTTTTTTGTAAGTACCCAAGATTCAGATCCATATAAAAGAACAGGAACAGCCATAATTTTATAAAACCTGAGCTGAGTTTCTCTTCGAGTCTTTCGGAGGGTTCTTCTTATGGTGCCACACATCATTTGATATCAGTTTAATTTATTATGTATATCCCAATCATAGCTGTATGTTATATCTGAACCAAGATAATTAAAGTGTGCTATCTGTTCTATTATTTCATTATTGATCACTATTTTTGCTCTGACTGACACTTTGCCCTGAAAAGCCATAATTTTAGTTTTTGAAGTTGAGACTTTGAGAAGATGGTCTGAACAATTTTAACAATTGTAGCTTCCATGAAACCGGAACGATCCAACAGGCTTAATCCCTGGATGATGATAATGATAAGGAATCCATGTCCGGAAACGTACCACTTCCATGTAAAATAGGTTTGAAGATCGGAACACACTGGACTGGTATCGCGTGTCTTGTTTTTCAGAATAAGTATTACAGACGTTTAAATTTCAATATTTTACAAGCCCACAGTAACACCTGTTAAGAAACCAAAGGCACAGTAGGTGGTCTCAAGGGCGGAAAGGTTATTGACATCTAAGCACCACTAAAACTTGAGAAATGTCATATAACTTAATCCTGCCAGGTACAATCCATGCACGTCCTGGGCAAAATTCTATGGCTAAGCATACAAGACCAAACAGAGATGAAACAGACAGGTGAATGGAGAAGAATGTTTAACAGTGAACTATATGATCTTTATCCATCCATAGTAATTCTGCCCGAAGGCAGGTCTTTCACTGCAATCATAGCATTTTCATGCTATGCTTGCAGCTTTACTAGGGAATTGTAGGTGTGGTAGCTTCCCGTTGCTTCGGTGAAGGATGATGATGATAAAGATGATGGCTATATGATTTCGGGGACCGTTTGGGCCTTAAAGTTTTCCTGACATTTGTCTTATAGGTGAGGAAAAACCCCGATAAAAACTCACCTAGAAAAACTGCCCCGACCGGGGATCGAACCCGGGCCCGCTACCTCGAGACCACAGCGGTGGACATGATCTTTATAGGAAGCCAGATATAATAAGAACAGTTAAGTCTCGTAGACTGCGATGGGCAGGACATGTTGCGCGTATGGGGAATGAAAAACATGCATGGAAGCTTCTTGTAGGAAAGCCAGAGGGGAAAACGCCCAGTTGATAAACCAAGAATGAGGTGAGAGAATAACATTAACTACGATTTGAGGGAAGTAGATTATACAGCAAATTGCTCGAAATCATTAGCTCAGGATAGGTATGTATGGAGAGCTTATGTCCTCGCGGCCATGAAGCTACGGGTTCGATAGTGCCAGTGAGTAAGTAAGTAAGTAAGTAAGTAAGTAAGTAAGTAAGTAAGTAAGTAAGTAAGTAAGTAAGTAAGTAAGTAAGTAAGTAAGTAAGCATACAAGAGCGAATGGTCAAATACCTGAAACTTTAATTGTTACTTGTCAAGTATGGAAGACAACCCTCCCAGAAAATCCACTCTCCTGACTACGTCACAGGCGCTATTGAACCAGTAGGCCCATTGCCACGCGGACATAAGCTCTCTATACATCAATAACATGTGCTAATGTTTTCCAAATCATCCCCTGCATAATTCACCTTCCTCAAATAATGATATTCTCCCACCTCATTCTTGGTCTACCTACTGGACACGTTCCTTCTTGATTTTCCCACCCCTCTCTGTAATGCTTACCTGTTCTTATTATATCTGGTTTCCCATAAATATCATTCAATTCATTGTTATGTAGTCTTCTCCACTCACCTGCCTGTTCATTTCTCTTGGGTCCAATAAAAAGTCTTGAAGAAGTTAATTCTCAAATACTCGTAATCTTTTCCCTTCCCTTAAAGTAAGAGTCCAAATTTCGAATAAATATAACCTAACAGGAAATATATCAGTTTTATAAATTTTCGGTTTATTTATTTATTTATTTTTTTTCAGAAGTTGGGTTGAAAAAAGTCTATCCATCCATAGTAATTCTGTCCGAAAGCAGGTCCTTCACTACAATAATAGCATTTTCATGCTATGCTTGCAGCTTTACTAGGGAATTATAGGTGTGGTAGCTTCCCGTTGCTTTCCACACCGGTGAAGGATGATGATGATGATGATAATGATAAGGATGATGATGGCCATATGATTTCGCGGACCGTTTGGGCCTTAAAGTTTTCCTGACTTTGTCTTACAGGTGAGGAAAAACCCCGATAAAAACCTCACCCAGAAAAACTGC
This sequence comes from Diploptera punctata, assembly GCA_030220185.1. Classification (NCBI taxonomy): domain Eukaryota; kingdom Metazoa; phylum Arthropoda; class Insecta; order Blattodea; family Blaberidae; genus Diploptera; species Diploptera punctata. The sequence continues at coordinate 1,480,589 of JASPKZ010003835.1, forward strand.
CCCGACCGGGGATCGAACCCAGGCCCGCTGCGTGACAAGGCAGCACGCTACCTCAAGACCACAGCGGGTCACTGCTATGTGTAATAGCATACATTTCCAGAATTGAGCCTATATTTAATTTACTTGTGCATCTCATTCCTGTTTCTAATTATTGTTCCTAGGTATTTAAGCAATTTAAGCCACTTCTTCAAAATCTCCCTCATTTGTCATTAACTAAGTTACTGATACTATCGAACCCGTAGGTTCATGACCGCGCTGACATAAGCTCTCTACACATCCCTATCCTGAGCTAATGTTTTCCAATCATCCCCTGTATAATCTACTTCCCTAAAATGATAGTTAATGTTATTCTTCCACCTCATTCTTGGTCTACCAACTGGGCGTTTTCCCTCTGGTTTTCCTACAAGAAGCTTCCATGCACGACTTTCATTCCCAATTTGTGCCACATGTCCTGCCCATCTCAGTCTACGAGACTTAACTGTTATTATATCTGGCTTCCTATAAAGACCATGTAGTTCATTGTTATGTAGTCTTCTCCATTTCACCTGTCTGTTCATCTCTCTTTGATCCAAAAATTTTCCTAAGAACTTCATTCTTGAATACTCGTAATCTCTTTTCCTCTCTTAAATTAAGAGTGGTATAATATATTTGTCCACCGCTGTGATCTCGAGGTAGCGTGCTGCCTTGTCACGCAGCTGGCCTGGGTTCGATCCCCGGTCAGGACAGTTTTTCTGGGTGAGGTTTTTATCGGGGTTTTTCCTCACCTGTAAGACAAATGTCAGGAAAACTTTAAGACCCAAACGGTCCCCGAAATCATATGGCCCCATCATAATCATCCTTCACGAGTGTGAAAAGCAACGGGAAGCTACCACACCTACAATTCCCTATTAAAGCTACAAAGCATAGCATGAAAATGCTATGTTTGCAGTGAAAGACCTGCTTTCGAGCAGAATTACTATGGATGGATGGATAATCTATTTCTATGTGTGACCATATATTTAGTTTTGTTGAATGAACACCCTGTATAACGTAAACCTAAATATGAGATGAAAGTTTTCCAAAATTACTAGATTTCCCATAGTTAATTTAGTGATTTTGTAGTTGTTACGTTGGATTTATTGACGGAAAGACGTATTTGTTCCCCTCTATCACCTAAGTGATATATGTCCAGAATTATGTGCAACAGTAAATTACTTAAGTCTAGTTTATTGCTCTTCAAATGTTTATGTTTCTATCTTAACGACAGATGAGAATACTTTAGAGCGTTTCTAAACCCATTGTTACTTTTGGTTCATAATTTATTTTCTTGCAAGTGCTTCCATCTATGAATGACTTTGGTTTTAGCGAATTTCGAAGGATTTTTTTTTTTGTTCAATGTCACCACCTTGTCATTTAGTCATTCTGGTATTCTCTCCTGGCATGACGTCATTGTAACCCACTTCTGAGGTTGGGGCGTCTGGAAGCCGGAGTTACTCTGCCTCAACATGATTTTTGTCTCATGAGTACCAATAGTTGTACTTAATGCAGTTTTTTTATCGTGTTTTCAAATATGTATTCGGAATTTCTCCATCACCCACAGTTTTTTTTATTTCAATTTCAATTAATGGATTTAAATAATTATTTCTTTAATAAACGTTTTTTCGTCCATTTCTCCATTGTAAAATAACACCAAATGAGCTAACTCAGGAGATTCCAGCTATGGAAAAGAGATATCAAGGAAAATGGAATCATAATATGCTGGCCGATTATTGTTGGATCATCTAGAGGGATGCTCCACAGGCGAAATATAGCACAAAATCGCAATTTCTTACTTTCTAGGCGAGTCCGAATGTTCGAATATTGTGTAGTTACGAATGTAGAAAATATTAAGTATTAGGTCCCATACTGGCCGAAATACCATGAGAAAATTTCTTCCACCATGGAGACTCGAACCAGCGCAAGTCCCGTAGCTCTGCGCCAAGGCTTCTAATACTATTCAATTGCTCCAAATTTACCTGATTTGGCTCGTGTAACCATTTCATTTCATTTCAATGTCGGCACATTCCTTATCAAACAATTTGTTTTGCCTCTTTTTTAAATAACCAATATTTTCTGATGCTGACAATTTAATAGTATCTCTTATAGCCTCCTATTCTTTATTTATATCCGTTCTTTCCTCGTTTGCCACATTGTCATCTGAAGATTTCAGTACTTCAAATCTATTAGCAATTTTGATTTGGTATTCTTGCCGCATTTCATCGTTTTGCAAGGTTTTTAATTCAAAAATTTTCAGAATCATCTTTAGCGTTTGTTCCTCTCATAAGCGATAGCCGTTGTCTGATTTTCACCCTGACCAGATGATGATCCGAATTGCAGTCTGTCCCTCTAACTGATCTAACATCGATAATGCTACTGTGCCAGCGTTTATCCACTAATACATGATCTATCTGGTTCCGAGTTTCTCCATCTGGGGACGTCCAGGTGTATTTATGAATATCCTTATGCTGAAATGTTGTGCTCTCAACAATGAGATTCTTTGATGTGGCAAAGGTGACTAATCTAACCCCATTGTCGTTACTATCTTCATGAAGACTGAATTTGCCTATTGTTGGTTTGAATATTCTTCCCGCCCCACTTTTGTATTAAAATCTAAGACAATTTTCATATGATATCGTGAAAGGCTATCAAATACGCATTCTAATTCTTCATAGAACTCATCCTTGATCTTGTCATCTTTATCTTCTGTGGGGGCATGTACATTTACAATTATAAAATCATGTAATTTACCCTTTAGAATTATGTATGATATCCTATCACTGACAAACTTAATATCTCGGATAGCGGACAGAATCCTCCTTCGGCCTAAAAAACCCGTTCCAAATCCAGGTCTTTCTGCACCCCCGTAGTATAATGCAAATCTTCTTGATTGCTGTCTGCCATCTCCTGGCCATCTAACTTCCTGTAAAGCGACTATATCCAAGGGTGATTTATCTAATTCACGGGCTTAATTCCTCTAGCGCCCCGCTATTGTATAAAGTCCTAACATTCCATGTTCTTATGAACATGTCCCTATGTTTGAGCCTTTGGCATGGGTTCCCTGAAGTAGTCCATGCGCGGAAAACCGAATGAGGGACCATTTGACCTCCGCAAAACTTTACCCCAGTTGAACCCATGTCCGCATTTCTTGACGGTTGTATTTTTACGGTGAAAGATCGCCTCTCTTTTGACCAAGGTACTTTTTTCGTCTGGCTTATCACCTTCGACCAGTTCGGCATGGGTAAGCCTATCGGCAGCAATGCTACCGCCGGCATAGCTATCGGGATCATTTAAGCACGCAAGCTACTCCACCACGACAAGGCAAAGATACCATGGAGGGATGTAGGTGACCCTATATTGTTAATAATGGGCCTCATTTTATCTCCACTCTTATGAGTTTTTGGGAGACCATGGATTTGGGATTTTTAGGGTTTGAAATCTTCTGCTTAATTTTTTCTTGTTTTAGTAAAATATTATTTAAGTTTTTCAAAGTGTTGTCAAGTTCTTTAATACTTTTGGGAATGTTCGGATTTTATTACAGTGTATTCTGTAGATTCCAAAACTTTGTCCATTCTATTTTTATAATCTTCACTATCCATAATTACTAGCTGATTGCCTTTATCTGCTTTTGTGATTGCATTTTTCTTAATGATTTCTTTAATTACACTGAGCAACAAAAAATATATTTTTTTTTTGTCTCAGAAAGAAAAATATGTGATTCTGATAGTACTTTTTCTCCTGAATTCAAATATTGATCGGTCTTTCTCCATCACGCAAGGTTTCCGAGAGACAGGAATTTATAATTTCAAACACTTTAATATTTTCTACATTCGTAACTACACAATATTCGAACATTCGGACTCACATAGAAAGTAAGAAATGACGATTTTATGCTATATTTCGCCTGTGGAGCATCCCTCTTGATGGTCCAACAATAATCGGCCAGCATATTAGGATTCCATTTGCCTTGATATCTCTTTTCCATAGCTGAAATATCCTGAGTTAGCTCATTTGGTTTTATTTTACAATGGACAAATGGACGAAAAAACTTTTATTAAAAATAATTATTTAAATCCATTAATTGAAATTGAAATAAAAAAACTGTGGGCGATGGAGAAATTCCGAATACACATTTGAAAACACGATAAAAAAAACTGCATTAAGTACAACTATTGGTACTCATGAGACAAAAATCATGTTGACCAGTGTTATTTTCATGTTTCCCAGTCCCGTTTTATTCCGCGGAATTTCCTTAATTTCTTCTATTTTTTCCCCCACATCATTCACGCCTAAAGAAAATTTCTTTCTTCTGTTTCCAAATCATCTATTATTACTTCAACGTCCGCCACATAACCTACAATTTTGTTTGAATAGTCCACACATGTTTAAAACCTTTTTCTAAAATTTCTATTCCCGTTGGTTGATAGTTTTAGAAGACATGTTAATTATATTATTTCCACTATTTTCTCTGCATTTGGCTGTTTTCCTTATTTTTCTTGATATCGATTTTTAATTTTTCTTATTTTGTCTAGTTATTTTTTCTTTTATACTTTTGTTTAGTTTGTTGAACATTTTTTCTTCTTTAAAAATTGCCTACATTTTTAGAGATCTTTAAATGTAGAAAATATAATTTTGTGTCCAAATTACTAATAATTTCGTAATGTTTATTTTGTGCAATTTTTTTTTTTCATGTTTAACATTTTCTTCTCCACTGTCTTCAGTTCTTTGGAAGCATTGTTATCCTTAACGGTCTTCATGAAAAATCTAGGTGTTATATCCAGATTCAGTCCACCGCTGTGGTCTCGAGGTAGCGTGCTGCCTTGTCACGTAGCGGGCCCGGTTTCGATCCCTGGTCGGGGCAGTTTTTCTGGGTGAGGTTTGTATCGGAGTTTTTCCTCACCTGTAAGACAAACTTTAAGGCCCAAACGGTCCCCGAAATTATATGGCCACCACCATCATCATCATCATCATCATCCTTCATCGGTGTGGAAAGCAACGGGAAGCTACCACACCTACAATTCCCTAGTAAAGCTGCAAGCATAGCATGAAAATGCTATGATTGCAGTGAAGCACCGCCTTCGGGCAGAATTACTAAGGATGGATGGACCCAGATCCAAATATTTTTTAATAAATTTGACATCCATCTTTTCCTTTCTTCCTTTTTCTCTTAATTAATTGCGAGCGAAGCGATGTCCAGGCGACCCGACACAAACCGAAAAGGGTTAAGATGAATAGACCAATTCTAACATGAGATCAGAACAGACCAACAGGTCGAATCCTTGATGCTGCTGATGATGATTATACTTAAGACATTCTTTGTTAAAGAATATATTCGCGGTTGTTTGTGTAATGTCAGTTTATGCTTAAAATAATTGTAGTAGATTTTTGCTTCACTGACCAAACAAACAACACTTTGAAAATTTATTTCAAGCACCGTAGAGGTTATGTAATAATAGGGCAAGGCATTTAATGACCTATAAATTGATAAAAAATGCAAAATAAAAAATGCATTTATGACCTAAAAAATGCAAAAAATGACCAATAAAAAATGACGAATGAAAAGTTAAGAATTACCAATAAAAATACTATTTATTAGATTAAGTACTCACTTGATTACTGAATTACATAAAATTTAACTTAACATCAAAATATTAAAAGAAAAGTATTTAAAAATACATGTTACAGTACCTTTTATTGCAGAAAATCCATTTCAATTACACAGTGCACTTTTACAGCAATTTTGAATTGCAGTTAACAATCAGAATAAGGGTAGAAGCTAGCATAAGCTCTAAGAAATTGAATAAAATTCCTAGAAGTGGACAAGTTCATTATGCACATACTTTGAAAAATAGGGGTAGTAGTTAGTAAAACATCTACTTAATTCCAAGAAATTGTATTGACAAGGAAAAATACTGAATTATAATAAAAATCTTAAATCAAATACACATAATGTCACAGCCTTCTGCAAAAGTGTAAAAAAATGCTCAAAATGACCTAAAAATTGCCAAAAAAAATTACCCATTCCTAAAAAAGTTAAGAAAATGCAAAAAAATGCACTAACGAATTGCTTTTATTTAATCCGTTTTTTAATGCCGTACATTTTCATATATGCAAGCAATGTTTCAGCCTCCATAAGAAAAAGGTGCAAAATCATTAATTGCCTTGCCCTAGTATCATCATCATCATCATGGTACATTCACGAATTTAAGCCATTTGTTGATCTGTTTCGGCCTCAAGAGAAACACCATCCAAAAGTCTTTTGAGTGGACGTCCTGGTCTTCTTCTTCCTGCAGGTTGATATCTTAACATTTGTTTCGGTATCCTGTGATCTTCCATTCGATGAACATGTTGTATCCATCTTGACTTATAATCAGAAATTTTGTTTTCTAAAGATTCCATGTGTAATTCTTCTAAGACGTCTTCATTTTTTTGTGATCTAGTAGTGTGTGCTTTGCCCTAGTAATAAGATATTAAATACAAAATTGGTACCTGCTAAATCAGTCAAAGGCTTTCTTTGTGAAAGTCCTCCATATTGGAACAACTTAATTAAGTTTAATAATTTATTTGAGGACGACTGACTTACCAGGATAACAATTTTGTATTTAACAACTTAATATGCAGACTCAAGTCAGTGATAAAGTCTAGGGTGAAGTGAAGGAAGCAGAAAATTTTGAAGAACAATAAACTACGCTTACAGAACACAATGATTTACTGACGCACATAAATTAACACCCTGACACTAATAAATCAAACATAACAACTATAAAATTACTAAATGTAATTAAGAAATCATGTAACGGTGGAAAAGTTTCGAAGTTGGTATTTAGGAACCAAACATCGCAATAACTCATGGCATTTTTCATCGATTTCTTTAAACTTACTTTATTTTTTTTTCGTAATGAAAGAAATTTCAATACCCAGGAACAATAACTACAAACAAGAATGAGGTGCAGAAAGAAATTAAACATAGGATCTACGTCGGATATCACTGGGCAAGAAAAAAGAAACTTTTTTTTTTTGTTTCAGAAAGAAAAATATGTGATTCTGATAGTTTTTTTTTTCCTGAATTCAAATATCATATCGGGTTTTCTCCATCACGCAAGGTTTCCGAGAGACAGTAATCTAGCAGTCTCTAAATTCACTCCCTCGAGACTGGTCTATGTACTAGCAAGAGAACAATTCTTCCTGGAAGACCTCAGAATGCGCTACTATCTGACATCCACTAAAGCTTACGAACAACAGATGCAAGAGAGAAGACAGAAGCGGGATGCCATTCCTGAAGCATTCTACGGTACGCCTGCCATGATAGATAGGAGCTGGTGTGGACCAAACAAGGAACTAAGGCACCAGATGCAGTCCACAAACTGTGTGTGAATGTCACTCACCATCAAATGGAAGACAGCTGCAGATGTAAACTGTGCGGACTAAAGTGTACAAGATATCATCTGGAATTGTGTTCCAAAGTGACAATGTCATTAGCGCAATACACCAATTAATTAGTTTTGCACGATTGTGCGCAATTATATTAATATTATAATTTCAAACACTTTAATATTTTCTACATTCGTAACTACACAATAATCGAACATTCGGACTCACCTAGAAAGTAAGAAACGACGATTTTCTGCTATATTTCGCCTGTGGAGCATCCCTCTTGATGGTCCAACAATAATCGGCCAGCATATTAGGATTCGTCCCGCGCCGTAGCCGAGCGGTTAAGGTAGGCAGCCTTGGCGCAGAGCTACGGGACTTGCGCTGGTTCGAGTCTCCATGGGGGAAGAAATTTTCTCATGGTATTTCGGCCAGTAGGGGACCGGTGCCCACCCAGCATCGTGAGGCATTTGTGTAGCTACAATAAGTAGCGGCTCCAGGTTGAGGAAACCAGCTATAACGGCTGGGGGACTCGACATGCTGACCACATGTCACCCCTAGACTGGCTCATGATCATCTACCTCTGTGATTGACACATGTGGATGTGAGGCCTGCAGCCGGCTGGTAGGCTAAGGTCCTTCTGAGCCTGTCGCGCCAGGAGTATATTAGGATTCAATTTGCCTTGATATCTTTTTTCCATAGCTGAAATCTCCTGAGTTAGCTCATTTGGTTTTATTTTACAATGGACAAATGGACGAAAAAACGTTTATTTAAAAAAAATAATTATTTAAACCATTAATTGAAATTGAAATAAGAAAAACTGTGGGTGATGGAGAAATTGCGAATACATATTTGAAACACGATAAAAACAACTGCATTAAGTACAACTATTGGTACTCATGAGAGAAAAATCATGTTGACCAGTGTTCTTTTTTTTTTTTTTTTTTTTTTTTTTTTAGCGTCTTGATACAACACAATGCTTTTCTGGGAGAAATGTTCAAGATAGGTATCGATGTGCAGTGGTTGGCAGTGACGTGTTAAAGAGCCCATCCTAGACGTAGTAATAAAATTAATTTTATTGCTTCTGGATTATTGATGATAATATTACGCTTAATGGATGACGCCTGGGGGATTAGTTCCTACATCTGATAATACATTCCACTGCGCAAATTTGCTCGTTATCTCAGGAATTCGTCATGTTACATAATTCCGAGGAAGTGGAAAAGTCACTTAATGCATGAGTTGTTTATTTTGAGAATCCAAACAACAAATAAACTATTTTACCTCCATTCAGTGGATGTGTGGCTAGCGCAATTGAGATCTTAGGTCCGAATCCTGGAGGTTCCAGAGGCGTATTGCTGATTGGCCACACTTGACTTTCCGGGTTCTCCCGTTACCCAATTTCATCCCATCAACACTTCTACAGAATGATTCACAATAAGTATTACATACTTCTAGGGGTTATAGAGGGGATTTAGTAGATAAAGTTTTGATAAGGAACCCATGTCCGGAAACGTACCATTTCGATGTAAAATAGCTTTGAATCGGAACACAGTGGGCTGATATCGCGTGTCTTGTGTTTCAGAATAAGTATTAGAGACTTCTAGGGATTGTACTACAAGTGTGGTGCCATGTGAGGACCCTGTTGTTCGTTGCACAACCCAATGAGTTAACTCAGTAGATTTCAGCTATGGAAAAGACATATCAAGGCAAATGGAATCCTAATATGCTGGCCGATTATTGTTGGACCATCAAGAGGGATGCTCCACAGGCAAAATATAGCAGAAAATCGTCATTTCTTACTTTCTAGGTGAGTCCGAATGTTCGAATATTGTGTAGTTACGAATGTAAAAAATATTAAAGTGTTTCAAATTATAAATTCCTGTCTCTCGGAAACCTTGCGCGATAGAGAAAAACTGACATCTTATTTGAATTCAGGAGAAAAAATACTATCAGAATCACATGTTTTTCTTTCTGAGACAAAACAAAAAAAAAGTTCTTTTCTGTTGCTCAGTATAATAAAAAAAAAATATATGCGCTTTCAATTGCGGGTTCGATCCCCGGTCGGCACAAGTTTTCTGGGTGATATTTTTTCTGGGTTTTTCCTCACCTGTAAGACAAATGTTTTATATTGTTTCAAATAAATTTCAGTTCATTTAAAATGCAGTGATTTGTTTCGTATAATGTATATTAACACTACCTTTTGGATATATTTTTGTATATACATTGTACGTAGTATACATAAAGGGCAGTGGTTTTACTTCCCGCTGCGAGGGAACAATATAAAGCAATACATACGTACTTGCCGCCGTTTTATTACTGATTGGTGTCACAGCCTGCTGTAGCCGCGAGGACGTTTACGGCGAAGTGTGCAATGGCAACCAAAACTTTTCAAGCTCTATACATCGATTTCTGCGAACTGGATTATAATTTATTTTAATAACGAGTGAATCAAATTATTTCGAATAAATAAATAAAATAAATTATATTTTAATTAGACATAGAAAAAACTAAGGTAATGGCATTCCAAGGGAAAAATCAAATCAGATCGAAAATAGTAATAGGAAACAAAATCATAGAACAGGTGAACCATCTCAATTATCTAGGATGTGACATTTCATTTAATTATGATAATGATATAAATAATAAAATAGCAAAATTCCAGGGAATATGTGGTACGATAAAACGATCACTAATTAACAAAACAACAAGAGAGACCCAATTGAAATTTCATAAAATGTTGGCAGTACCGGTACTGCTCTATGGATCAGAAGCCTGGATACATAAAAAACAAGATCTAAGTAGGATAACGGCGGCAGAAATGAAATTTTTGAGATCTGTTGAAGGGTGCACTAAGGAAGACAGAATCAAGAACACAGAAATAAGAGAGGAACTTGAAATATTTGCAATAACTGATAAAATAGATACATATAGACAAAAATGGAAGCAACACATAGACAGAATGAATGAAGATAGATATCTAAAACAAATAAAATACAAACCTAAAGGCACCCGAGATGTGGGCAGACCTAGAAAGAGATGGGCTGAAGTCGGAACGGGTCAACAGACCTAATCCATGAATGCAGATGATGATGATGATGATTAAACATACTGGCGACCGAATTTTAATAGGCAACTCGGGAAAAATGTATTCAGTCATTCACAATTTTATGAAAAAAAAAAGATTTTGTTCATCCGCTCGATGAACGTGGTGATCTTGCAGCCGGATCTTGGACTAATTGGAGTAAAAATATTACAAATAAAACCAAGACACTGATATTTAAATCATTAGTACAAAGTGTTATGTTGTGTGGTGCAGAGACCTGGACTTGCAAGCAGACAAATTATTGACAACAGAGGTGAATTTTTGGCGAAGGGCATCAAGAAAATCAAGAACAGAGAAAATTCGGAACCAAAAAATTAGAAAAATAATGAATGTTAAACATAATATTATAGAAGTAATAGAAGAACGAAGATTGAAAAGGTATGGTCATCTGAAGAGGATGGAGAATAAGGGGAAATAAGGGGCTGCCGGACATTGGAATCTTTTAAAAGAAATCTAAATTTATATTTGCTCTAACCTCGACTTCATTATTACCCAGTGTAAGGTATATATCCATCCATAGTAATTCTGCCCGAAGGCAGGTCCTTCACTGCAATCATAGCATTTTCATGCTATGCTTGCAGCTTTACTAGGGAATTGTGTAGGTGTGGTAGCTTCCCGTTGCTTTCCACACCGGTGAAGGATGATGATGATGGCCATATGATTTCGGGGACGTTTGGGCCTTAAAGTTTTCCTGACATGTGTCTTACAGGTGAGGAAAAACCCCGATAAAAACCTCACCCAGAAAACTGCCCCGACCGGGGATCGAACCCGGGCCCGCTGCGTGACAAGGCAGCACGCTACCTCGAGACCACCGCGGTGGACCATATATATATATATATATATATATATATATATATATATATATGTATATATTAATTGGTGTTTCTCGTATAATTTATCATATTATTATTATTATATTATTATCGTATTATTATTGTTTTTATCGTATAAAATGTTGTTTGTACATGACATTTACATTGCTACATTTATTGTACCTTTAACTGTTTATAATTAGTATAGTGTATATCTATATTTGTCAAATATTTATTTGTATTTGTGCTGGTTGAGTGGAAGAGAGGGCCTTATGGCCTTAACTCTGCCAGAATAAATAAAGTATTATTATTATTATTATTATTATTATTATAGAGAATAATAGAATCCCAAGAATGAAGCTGGATTGGAATGCTGAAGACAGGAGGAGGAGGGGGAAGCCCAGGGAACAGTGGATGGATGAAGTGAGAAGAAACATGATCAGCAGAGACCTCAAAGAAGAAGATGCTGAGGATAGAAATCTGTGGCGGAGAAAAATACATTTTGGCTGAAGGATAACTACTGTAATGTACACAAAATCTAATATATAAAAATGTTTGTTTGTTCGTACTTTATGCGCGGCCATACCGTTGATCAGATTGTGATGGGGCTTTTTGCAAAATGTTCAGGAGATTCCCGGGATGAACATAGGCTATAGGAGAGTTGTGATACTCAACTCCTACACCCTTAAAAATCGCCCTTTGTAGTGGAAAACGTGAAAAAAGAAGCTCTTTGGACGCTTAAATGGCTTGCGCTGCCTAAACCAAAACAAATACATAAAATTAATTTACACAGAATTGAATATCTCAAAAAGCTCTACAAAAAAGTCCAGGACAGCATATGTTTATCTCTTACGGATAACTCACAATAACCATTTTTGTCTTTCATTGATGCCAAGAAGATCGAGACAAGTACGTAGATTCCTGTGCAAGTATATCAACACATGGTGGGTATTCGTTTACGGAAAACTCACAATAACGAATTTTGTCTTTTAGCTCATTTACGCCAAGAAGATCGAGATAAGCAACGCCGGGTAATCAGCACGGGGAATCTTAAAATAATTACGATATACATTTATAATTAATTGTAATTTTAATTATTCAACTAAGAAGTACATTAATTTTCGTGTTTCAGCTCATTTATGCCAAGAAGATCGGGATGAGTAGATTCCCGGATAACGCCGGGTAATCAGCACGGGGTATCTAAAAAAATATAAATTTATAATTATTTTTCCTTTGACTTATTGAACTAAACATAAAAACACATTAATTTTCATTTATTTAGGCGTATTAGGACCTAGGTGCCGACTCCCTGACCTAGGTCAATGAACCAAGCAGTTCACCAGTTCGACCAATCCATCTTTCCTCGACGCTCATACGATATTTTGTCAGATGGCAAGTAAACAAATGCTACTGCACGCATATTTGTTCAAAAACGTCCAGTAGATCTTCCAAGAAGTCCAGCAGAACTTGTATCTCACTTCACACTGTAAACAACACATGACGTCACGTCGCTCTTTGCCAATGCGAGTGTCTACTGTGATGACAGGAGATATTAAATATTGATTGTCATCATTACACCACCAAAACTATGCATTTCCGGGATATGGGTTCATCAATATTATATAGGATTATACATCCTCCAGAATTGAGAAATAGGAAATTGAATCACTCTGTATTTCTGTACTATTATTGTGTAGTTCACTTGCTCAGTCATTTATTTAATTTAAAGATAGTTTGAAATTGTACTTACTTACTTACTCACTGGCACTATCGAACCCGTAGGTTCATGGCCGCACGGACATAAGCTCTCCATACATCCCTATCCTGAGCTAATGCTTTCCAATCATTCCCTGTATAATCTAATTCACTCAAATCATAGTTAATGTTATTCTCCCACCTCATTCTTGGTCTACGAACTGGGCTTTTTCCTTCTGGCTTTCCTACTAGAAGCTTCCATGCAAGTCTTTCATTCCCCATACGCGCAACATGTCCTGCCCATCGCAGTCTACGAGACTTAACTGTTCTTATTATATCTGGCTTCCTATAAAGACCATGTAGTTCATTGTTATGTAGTCTTCTCCATTCCCCTGTCTGTTCATCTCTCTTTGGTCCAAAAATTTTCCTAAGTACTTTATTCTCAAATACTTGTAATCTCCTTTCCTCTCTTAAAGTAAGAGTCCACGTTTCGCACCCGTATAATATAACTGGTAGAATAATAGTTTTATATATTTTCAGTTTAACGTTTTTTGAAAGGAGTTGGGACATCAAGAGTCTCTGCAATGCATAATAACATGCATTTTCAGAATTGAGCCTACGTTTAATTTCTTTCTGCATCTCATTCCTATTTGTGATTATTGTTCCTAGGTATTTGAATTCAGCCACTTCCTCAAAATTTCCCTCATTTGTCATTAGCTGTCCATTTCCATTATTTAATGAATTTCTACGTGTGACCATATATTTAGTTTTATTGATATTTACTTCCAGTCCTAATTTCTTAGTGTTACTCAATAGTGTGTGCGTGTTGTCCTTTAGTATCTCCTCGCTATCGGCCAAAATTGTGCTAAAGAAAATGGGGCTGGAAGTTAATATCGGACGTAAATAAATAAGAATACATTTTATTCACAAATATTGTACACCCGAATGAGCAAGTGCTCGGAGCAGTTCAATCACAGAAATAATACAAATCTACTGGTAATATATAAAAATGAATGTTTCTTTGTGTGTGCTTTATCCTCGGCTATACCGTTGATCCGATTGTGATGGGGCTTTTTGCAAAATGTTCAGGAGATTCCCGGGATGAACATAGGCTATAAGCGAGTTATGATACTCAACTCCTACACCCTTAAAAATCTCCCTTTGTAGTGGAAAACGTGGAAAAAGTAGCTCTTTGGACGCTTAAATGGCTTATGCTGCCTAAACCATAACAAATACACAAAATTAATGTACACAGAATTGAATATCTCAAAAAACTCTACAAAAAAGTTCGCGACAGCATATGTTTATCTTTTACGGATAACTCACAATAACGAATTTTGTCTTTTAGCTCATTTATGTCAAGAAGATCGAGATAATTCATAAAATGGCGCTTAGCCGGTTTATGCATAACTTCGTACAATCCGACGAAGCTAAAATCAATCTGACGAACCTAAAATATAAACCGACAACCCTAAAAACATTGGATCAACTTGAAACTTTGTATACTTGTAAAGGACCAATAACAATACAATAATTTCATTTTTTTTTCTAAAATCCTGGCTAGGATCATCAGGACTTATCGACTTTTTAGTCAATCGTTGTAAGAGCTCAGTTGGTAGAGCGGTGGACTGTAGTGGTATATAATTTCAGTAATCCATAGGTCGTCGCTGGTTCAAATCCGGCCCAGAGGATTTTCTTAGAAGATTGTTAAGTAATTCAATTTTCATGGGATTCCGGTTTATGACAATCAAACTAGAAATTTAAAAAATAAATAATAGTTTTAAAAAACTAAAACAACACGCTTTATTAGAAAACCAAACTAAAAAAATAAAAGTAAATAATAGCTTAAAAAACTGAAACAACACGCTTTATTAGAAACCCGAACTAAAAAATTAAAAAATAATTTTAATTTCCGACATGCTTGGGATAAAATTAAAGTGGTCAACAAAAAAATCATCTCCAACACATATAGAATAAAACTAGAGTTATCTAGAAAAATAATTTTACCATCAAAAGCGTGGGGTGCTTTTTATCGGTTTTATGTTTTCTTCTTAGAGACTTTACTTTTACCAATATCTGTTTATTACCAAATATGTTAATTGATAAAGAGCACCCCACGCTTTTGACAGTATTTTTTTTGTAGATAACTCTAGTTTTATTCTAGATGTGTTGGAGATGATTTTTTTTTGACCACTTTAATTTTATCCCAAGCGTGTTGGAAATTAAAATTATTTTTTCATTTTTTAGTTCGGTTTTCTAATAAAGCGTGTTGTTTCAGTTTTTTAAACTATTATTTATTTCAAAATAGTTTCATGACCAAAACCCCAATGGCTACATTCCTTCGAAATTCCCTAAAATCCCTACTTCAATCAAACACTGGCTGTTTCAAAGGACTAAACCAATGGAGTTTTTGTAACAGAGTACATATTTGTTTAATTAAAGACAATTACAATTCTGTCACATGTTTACGAAAAGGTGTAACGATTTTAAACATATTTATGTTTTCTGGTGAAGTTTACACAAGTCATAAGAAATGTTTTCAATATATTATGGTTTAAAAAGTTTTCCTTGTCAGACGATAAACTAAAATTTATCCTCCTGTAATCTGTACCGTCGATGACGTGAATCTACAGTAGATAATAAAGTAGCAGGAAGTGTTTTTAAACGCTGGCAATGAAATCAGTTCATGGGTAAAAAGAAAGTGCATAAAAATGCTCATCCTCGAAATATAGCAGATAATAACAGAGTAACCAGAGGCAATAATTCTTAAGCAAAAGTGAAAACATTCAAACATCTACACGCTGACGAATTACACTGCTCTACAAAAAAAAAAAAAAACTATTTTTGTTGCCCTGGATACTGTGGTCTCGAGGTAGCGTGCTGCCTTGTCACGCAGCGGGCTCGGGTTCGATCCCCGGTCGGGGCAGTTTTTCTGGGTGAGGTTTTTATCGGGGTTTTTCCTTACCTGTAAGACAAATGTCAGGAAAACTTTAAGGCCCAAACGTTCCCCGAAATCATATGGCCATCATCTTCATCATCATCATCCTTATCATTATCATCATCACCTCCACCGGTGTGGAAAGCAACGGGAAGCTACCACACCTACACAATTCCCTAGTAAAGTTGCAGCATTGCATGAAAATGCTATGATTGCAGTGAATGACCTGCCTTTGGGCAGAATTACTATGGATGGATATCTCAGCGAATTTCTATGTTTTCAAGTGCACAGTTTACGAATACAGGGTTAAAATTATTTAAACCGACAAACTCTGGGAGGCTGTAGCGGACACCAAAACAAATATTTTCCCCTAATGTCATTTTTTTCCTTCTTCTTCCTTTCATGTGATGGACCTAGTGGTCTGTTACGGTCTCAATCCAACGTTTGAAGGGTCTGCCCAAAGATCTCTTGCCTGGTGGCTGGTAAAGGCATTTTTTTCCTATGAGGATTATTTAAACCGGTAGAGGAAGATTTCTCTAGCGGCAAATTAATTAAACCAACAAACACTTTTGCATGTTTTATTACCAAGAGACAACACATTAACACAACGCAATTACTTAAATTACAGTAGAGGTTCAAAAATGCCTTCATTGACATGTAAACAAAGGTTACACCGGCGGATCATGTTCTGTCTAACATGGACAAGAACTTCGGGAGTATCGTCAATTGCTCCTGCTGCTGCTACTATCCGGGCAACCAGATCCTTTCCTGATGCAACAGGAGTTGGTGTAAACAAGGTTGCGCATCTCTCCCCACATAAAAAAATCCAAAGGGGTCATATTTGGGGATCGAGCAGGCCATGGTACAGGACCACCTCTGCCAATCAACTTTTTTGAAAATAGTTGGTTCGAGAATCGACGCACACGATGACTGAAATGTGCCGGCGCCCCGTCATGTTGGAACCAAATGCGAAGTAAATTATACAGGGGATGATTGGAAAACATTGACTCAGGATAGGAATGCATGAATAGCTTATGTACGCGCGGCCATGAACCTACGGGTTCGATAGTGCCAGTGAGTAAGTAAGTATGGATGTGAAACATGGACTTACTTTAAGGGAGGAGAAAAAATTACGAGGATTTGAGAATAAAGTCCTTACGAAAATCTTTGGACCAAAAGAGGTGGGGGAATGGAGAAGACTACATAACAGTGGGCTACATGATTATCGCGAATTAGACCTTTGTAGACCTGTTTCGGTCCCATCTATAGCAGTCTTTTAAGAGGTCTTCCTGATCGACGATGTCCTTTCGACTTATATTGCATCATCATTTTTGGGATTCTTGAATTATCCATTCTTTTTACATGGTGTAGCCAGTTTAATTTATATCTGTTGAGTTTTTCTTCTACTGATTTTATATCTAATTGTTCTAAAATTTCTTCATTCTATTTTCGATCTAAAAGAGTGAATCCTGCTGTCCTGAGAAATTTCATTTCCGTGGCTTTGATTCTGCTCCTGTCTTTTTTTCTTAATGTCCAAATCTCACTTCCGTATAAAATGGAGGCTACATGATCTTTATAGCGAAGCACCCATGCCCCCTCAGTTGGATGAACGGCGATCAATAACACTGGTCGACGAGAATTTCTTCACAAGAAATCTGATTAGTGAATCTAGTGCATTTTTTCATACTGAATTCAGATACGTAGTCAGAATTTTTCCATCAGGCACAGTTTTTTTGTGACAGCTTCTTCTTCTTCTTCGTCAGGCTCTACTTCCAGTGGAATGTCTTGGCCTTCTCAACCAGTTTACGCCACTTCTCCCTATCTTGTGCAGTAGATTTCAAATAAAAAAATCCCGATCTCTTTCAAATCCTCAATTACGTCATCTTCCCATCGATCCTTGGGTCTTCCCCTTGGTATTGTTCCCTGTGGCTTCCAATTCAAGCTACGCCTTAAAAATGCGCTTTTTGGACTCTCACTTAGACTTCTTTCCGGAAAATCTTGGGGCTGTCTCTGATGAGCAGGTGAGTGTTTTCATCAGCAAATTTCCACAATGGAAAAGAGGTACCAAGGCAAGTGGAGTTCTGATATGCTGGCTGACTACTGTTGGGCCAAGAAGAGAGATGTTCCAGATGCTAAATATGCCCGAAAATCACCATCTACCACTTTCCAGATAAGTCAGAACGAGTTACAGTTAGATGGATTTTATTAAAAATTATAGAAAATGTAAGTGAATATCACAGAAAACTCTTGCCTGATACGAAAAAACTGAAATTATATTTAAATTCAGGATGAAAAATACTTCTAAAATCTCATATTTGTATTCTTGTGAAAGAAAAAATGTTTATTTTTGTCGACCTGTATTATCAATCCAAGTTTCCTGACTTTAGTCTTGTAGGCAAGGAAAATCCCAGAAAGAAAGGAGAGAGAGAAATCATACTCAAGAAATATCTCCGGAACCAGGGATCGAATCCGGATAACATAAAAGGCAGCGACATTACTTCGAGACAACATGCGGTGGACCTATTTTTGGACAACAATACAGTTTGTAGATACTTAGTAACGAAACTTCTATTTACGTCTCTAACAGACAGGTGAATGGAGAAGACTACATAACAGTGAACTACATGGTCTTTTTAGGAAGCCAGATATAAAAACAGTTATATCTCGTAGACTGCGATAGGCAGGACATGTGGCACGAACGGGGAATGAAAGAGGTGCAAGGAAGCTTCTTGTAGATAAACCAGAGGGAAAATGCCCAGTTGGTAGAGCAAAAATGAGGTGGGAGAATAACAAAAACTATCATTTGAGGGAAGTTGGTTATACAGGAAATGATTGGAAAAACTTTAACTCAGGATAGGGATGTATGGAGATTTTATATCCGCGCGGCCATGAACCTACGGGTTCGATAGTGCCAGTGAGTTAGTTAACGGGAACAAATACTCGCGTAAGGATACTTTTATAACAAAGTTATTGAGGTTCGAATGAAGATATATTACAGTACCGGTATCATTACTGCAGCTGCAGACATCTGTGGGTGAGCATCAAAACTAGATTAGAAGTATTTCGTTCTGTTGCCAATAGATAGCAGCACAATCTTCATCAATAATAATATTATAACGTTCGTAAAATTAATGATCTCAGAACGCAGTTCTAGAAAATAATACGATTTCGAAGAGCCAACAAAATGCCCCAATAAAGAGCAAAACCCAAACCACAACAACGGGCACAGAATATGGCGCTTGGTGATCTTTTGTCGGGGGCGTTTGACTCCCTTTCCACGCGATCCATAATCCAGCGGATTGTTCAGTCTGGGGCGTATCGTATACAACCTACAACAATATACACAAAATGAAATATAAACGCAAACTGTAAAGGGCAAACTAAGACCCTAAATCAGGAGGGAACAGGCCTCGGGTCCCCCACAAAAAGGTCTGGTCTAGAGTGTGATGGTGGAAGGGGCGCAGAAATTCACCTGGGCCACTAAACGGGCCTGGGAGATACATAAAAGGTGCACTACCCTTCCGAAAACAATTTTTTGAACGGATTGATAAACATTCTATTACACCTTAAAAATGGTAATCAACCAAAAGGAGAGAGAGATTTGGGAAGGCCAAGATGTAGATGAATTCACCAAGATCAGCTTGAGCAAACTACAGGTGACAGATCCTACTAAAATGTTCATGATGGCGATAAAGAAATGCTATGATTGCAGTGAAAGACTTGCCATACGGTAGAACACTATAAATAAAAAAAAGATCCTGAATTTGTAATGCTATATAATTTTATTGACCTGTTTCAACATCCGTAGAAGTGTCATTTCATTATAGCAATTACACTGGGCAACAGTGATTTCATTGCATGGAACTTCTGAACGTTTCTGGGGTGAAACCTACCCACAGAATGCAGATTTTAATACCGGAAAATCCTATCACATCACATTTCCTCAGATATTATAGTTTACGAATTTCCATTGTGTGTCATCATCATCCATACAAGTATAAGTTCGTGCGGCCTATTACGGTCTCAAAGAGGAATTTTCCATCCAGCGCTTTTTTGGACATCCCAGTGATTTTTTGCCTTGGGGCCAGTAGCGAAGTATGGCTTTTAAATATTTCTAAAATGTGATGTCAGTTGCCTCGTGCATTACGCTTCGTACAATCTTACCTTGGTTCATGGGTTGAATCAGAGATGTGACACACGGTGCAGATATTTCACAATAATCTGACCATCATCAGATATAAGCTCACTTGAACTTGGGTAGCAGAGTGCATTGTCTAAAAGTTGTGGTTTAATTCCATTTATATTTCGTTTATATAGTTTAATTAAAACATTACATTTTCATTGTATAAATATTGAATTATTTCAATTATAAACTTATTTAAGGAACAGCTTTAACAGGTAGCACTTCCTTTTCAAAATATCCCATGGGTACCGTTAAAAACAAGTCAGGGGAAGGGGTTATGAGTGAAATTTACTCTTGTGCGAGTTTCTAAGCGCAGTATACAGTAGCATTTAAAAATAAAAACTATTTTCAGAATACAGTATAGAATTTATCTTCATTTCTAAAAAATATGATATGAAGAGTGATGCACGGATAATCGAGAGTTTTCGCTAAATGGTTTTGGAGAAGACAACAAAGAAAAAATTAAAGAAATTTAAACATCAAAAAAGATTACACGAATACACCACCCTATAACATAATTCCAGAAAAAAAAATCAATAATAATGAAATCTCTGTTAAACAAGATGGCAAATTATCTTCTTGGGAAAAGATCAACACTGGAGTAAGACAGGGATGTGGACTTTCACCGGTGCTTTTCATTATATAAATAATGAATAAATTAATAAATGAATGGAGGAAAACACAACGAGGATATATACCCATTAATAGGAGCCTCAAACTCGAAGCTATCCTTTTTGCAGACGATTTAGCTCTTCTGACACTTTCCGAAAATCATTTGCAACGATCAATTTATAATTTACAAAAAATAGGTGCCAAATTTAATATGGAAATATCAACTAACAAAACTAAAATTATGGCATTTCATGGGAAGGACCCCATACAAAGTAAAATGTGTCTCCAGAATAATATTTTAGAGAGATCTAATCAATTTAAATATCTCGGATATTATCTCTCTATCTGGGATGAAAAGGACATCCCTGAAAAAGTTACTAGTTATAATAAAAGTTTGGGAATTATTAATCAAGTTATGAAACCATCCCTTGTACAAAAAAACACCAGATTACGTTTATATAACACTTTGGCTAGACCGTGTTGACCTATGGTAGTGAAGCATGGATACTAAAAAAACAACATGAAAGCAGAATAACGGCTTGTGAAATGAGATTCATGCGCAGAACAGCGGGTTACACCAGATGGGATCGGAAAAGGAACACCGATATCTTAAAAGAATTGAAGACTACGCCAATTTTGGAATATATTAAACAGTACCAACTAAATTGGAAACACCATCTTGAAAGAATGAGTTCAAATCGGATCCCCAAAGCTGTTTATAATTATATACCAAGAGGACGAAGATCACTGGGCCGTCCTATGAAACGCTGGAGGGAAAATTTTCTATAGGATCGTAACAGGCCTTGGCCTAATACTTGGAAGGAAGAAGAAGAAGAAGAAAATCAATAATATTACCATCCAGAAGTTCACAAAAAATTTAATCCATCAGTGTGGAGTGACGTGCACCACTCACACGATTTATTTCATCATCATCCTCTTATTGTGTCCTTTTGGAATGTCTATTCCAAATTTGCCTCCAACCATCTTTATCTTCGAATGCTTTGCTTCTTTTTAGTTCTTCCTAGTTGTATCCTCTCTCTTGTAGATTTTCTCCACTTGGT
Organism: Diploptera punctata; assembly: GCA_030220185.1. NCBI lineage: Eukaryota > Metazoa > Arthropoda > Insecta > Blattodea > Blaberidae > Diploptera > Diploptera punctata. The sequence goes on from JASPKZ010003835.1 coordinate 1,502,382, forward strand.
TAATCAATCCTTCTTGTGGTTAGATTTTAAGGTTTGTTGGCACTGCAATTTGAACCCAGAACCTCCCGGGTTCTCTATGCTCCCGAATACGAGTCCCAAACGCTATCAGTTGAGCCGACTCGCTGGGTATAGCTAGTTTTCCCGTACGTTCTATTAAAATAAAATGGCAAAAAATCACGAATTTATTATACAATTTTTAGCTTCCTTATTACTCTATTAAAAAACGGGGGAATTCCTTGTATCTTGAGATTTAACACTCTTTCCTTTTCCATTCTTTTTAAATGTCCAAACCATTTGAGTGTACTTTTTTCTGTGTCTGTTATTAATTGGAAAACATTAGCTCAGGATAGGGATGTATGAAGAGCTTATGTCTGCATGCCCATGAACCTATGGGTTCAATAGAGCCACTAAGTTAGTGACTTTCCAATGTTGCCTGAGTGGCGTCTCACCTTGTATGGTAAAGAGATTTGTGAGCTGGCAATTCACAATTCAAAAGCCTGCAGAGAAATTTTCACATGCATCTATACCTCCATTCTGGAAAAGTCGTTTCTCAAGACTTCTAGTTGGGAAGAGTCTAGTTTGGGATTCCAGAAGGATCTTACCATATATGCAAGGGTCAGAAGGAGTCAGTTGTATCTACGAGGGCGGATCGGAAAGTAACGCACAATAATTGTTTTTCTGCCTTGGTATTGCAGCTAGAATGTTGAAATTTCACAGAGATATAGTTTGAAGTTTTCACTACAGATGATATTTTTTTCTTAGGTGCACCTCTTGCGAGAGAAGCTTGAACTATGCAACAAAGATGGCGCGCATGCTACAGTCGTCCACCTGTGAGGAACAGAGAAGTGTTGTTCGATTTTTGTGGGCCAAAGGGCGTGTAGTGGTACGCCCATGACTCATCACCTGTGACGATTCCTTCCAGAAAGTCATGTCCTTGTGCGGTGTACCGCGTTAAGTGGTCCAAGCTTGCCATCATTCGCTGGCCCTTGTGGTCGTCTGTCAGGTTCTTAGGCACCCAGCGAGCACTAACTTTACGGAATTTCAAATTTTCATGAACAATATCGTACACCGCACCATAGGAAATGTTGAACTTCTGCGATAAGGCTGGCAGTTGCACACGCCGGTCGTTCAGAATTGCCGCCTCAGTGCCTCTGACATTCTGCGGGATTGCTGCTGTTGTCGGCCGGCCAGAGCGTGGCGAATCACTAAGGTTCACGCGTCCCTCTTGGAAGAATGTGCACCACCTGGAGACATTGCTACGGTCCATACAATCATCCCCATACACGCCACGCATGTCCCTGTGAATTTCACTGGGTTTATGCCCTTTGGCCCACAAAAATCGAACAACACTTCTCTGTTCCTCATAGGTGGACGACTGTAGCATGCGCGCCATCTTTGTTGCATAGTTCAAGCTTCTCTCACAAGAGGTGCACCTGAGAAAAAAATACCATCTGTAGGGAAAACTTCAAACTATATCTCTGTCAAATTTCAACATTATAGCTGCAATACCAAGGCAGAAAAAATTATTGTGCGTTACTTTCCGATCCGCCCTCGTATATGAGAGACATTATCAGCTGCAAGTTATTTGTGAAAAATTATTGAAATAAATAAATTTGGTATTTTTGTGTAAATATATGCTAAGTTTATTTCAAGAAGCTTTGGCCATCATCTAAACACAGTACACTCGTCCCAATATGGTTGGTTGGTATCTAATGTCAAGCACTTGATAATGAAATCATTCGCTCTCTTGCACTCCAATATTTAGCAGAAAGGCTGGTCTCTTCTACAAAAGCTGGACAACGGAGGAGATGGGTTCTTTCCATATCTTCATTTAAATTGCAAAAAAGGGCATTTAGGTGAATCTGTTATGCCAAGTCTGTGTAGGTGTTTATTCAGGCAGTCATGTCCCGTTAGCAGTCTGAATGTTGCTACTGCAGATTTTCTTTGTAATGTAGTAATGTCATAAGCTTGTAGATTTTCCCATTCCTTTCCAGATGTTTTGGTGGTGTATTCTTCTCTAAGGGTCGTATCTATGAACGCATTAGACCATAAAAGTTGTTCTTTGCTGAGAAAGTTGCAGCCAAAGATGTTTTTGGATACTCAAAAGTCTGTTCATGCGATAATAATTGTCGAAATTCCTAAGCTGCCTGGCGAGGTGACTTTGCAGAGAACAAATCATGAACAACCCAATGTACTTTGAAACCTTGCTGCTTTATCCAAGATGTCGGACCTTGAAGACTTTGATCATGTTTTCGGCATATGCGGAAAGAGGAATTTGATAGAGTCTACCAACTTGGTGGAAGTCATGACTCAGGAGGGACAAGATGATGTCTGAAACCGTTGGTATCAAAGAAATTTGAAATGGTATGAGGTGAGTTGTTAAAAATATGTTCTCCACTCACTATTGATGATTGGAATATTAAGTTATCAGGCGTAAATCTACAAAAAGTAGAAAAAATATACATTTAGGGACGGTGATAAATGCAAATGGGGAAAATACAGAATGAAATCAGTAAAAGAATAGTGAAAAGTTTGAAAGTCTATAATTAAATTAAATTTGAGTGACATATTAAGTTATGTAGATAGGAAATAACACTATGAGGTTCTTTAATATTGTTTATTTTTTATTATTTCACTCACCTCATACTTCATAAAATGAGTATAAAAAATAAACAATATTGAGTGACATATATTTATTAAGTTATGTAGATAGGAAATAACACTATGAGGTTTTTTAATATTGTTTATTTTTTATTATTTCACTCACCTCATACTTCATAATTCATAGCAGACCCTGGGTTTCTTCACATCTTTTGTGACATTCTCAATGCTGCGTCACGTTCACAAAAGATGTGAAGAAACCCAGGGTCTGCTATGAATTATGAAGTGAGTGAAATAATAAAAAATAAACAATGACATATATTTAGTCTATAATTTAACTAAACAATCTACTCCTGCGCCGTAGTCGAGTGGTTAAGGCAAGAAGCCTTGGCATAGAGCTATGGAACTTGCGCTGGTTGAAGTCTCTATGGGAGGAAGAAATTATTCTCATGGAATTTCAGCCAGTGTGGGACCAGTGCCCACCCAGCATCGTTAGGCATTTGTGTAGCTACAATAAGTAGCGGCTCCAGGTCTAGAACACCAGCTATAATGGCTGGGGGACCCGGCATCCTGACCACATGTCATCCCTACACTGGCTAGATGATCGTCTACCTCTGTGATTAACACATGTGGATGTGAGGCCAGTAGCCAAATGGTCAGCCAAGGGCCTTCTAAACCTGTCGTGTTTGGAGTTTTTTTATTAATCTGGTATTAAGATATACCCACCAAGAGTAAAATGCCAATGTATAAAACTTATTTCAAACCAGTTGTAACACATGCAGCTGAGACTTGGACATATACAAACAAGGAATTGAACAGAATCCAAGCTACAGAAATGAAATGGTACATAAAACAAGGAGAGATAGAATAAGGAATGACAAAATCAGGGAGACATTAATGGCCGCATGCAAATACATTAGTCTCTACTCAAATTACTTCCAATCACTGGTGAGCTGACTCACCGTGAGCAATTGCTGAGATCGAATTAACGGCCGACTTACCGGTCATGCATGAGAGTTGACGTTTTCGTAATATTGGTAACGAATTATCCAGAATTCTCAGCGATAAAACCACTTCCGCTATTTTCATCTGCTATAGAGGAACGCATTTATGCTTGCGTCCCGCAAAGAATACCGTATACAACGTCTGCATCGCGCAATATTACGCCGATTCTCCTGTTCTTCCATTTGAATTCTTTGGTAGACTCTATCAAATTCCTCTTCTCCGCGTATACCGAAAACATGATCAAAGTCTTCAAGGTCCGACATCTTGGATAAAGCTGCAAAGGTTTCAAACTACATTGGTTCCCATCGGTTCCCTTCGGGATTTTCACGATAAGTTTCTATCTTGAGCTATGATCTTAAGGTACCTCGTCAGGTAGCTTACAGTTATTATCGCATGAATAGATTTCTGAGTAAGCAAAATGTAATAGGATAAAACTTTCTCAGCAGAGAACGCCTTTTACTGCCTAATGTGTTTATAAATTCGACCCTAAGTGTAGAAAAATGAAAAATAGACTAAAATGGTCTGGACATTTAAAAAGAATGGAAAAGTAAAGATTACTGTTAAATCTCAAGATACAAGGAAAAAGATCACGAGAAAGATGGATTAAGCAAATGAAGAGGATGCTTTAAAGCTTTTGAACATTCAGAGTAGAACTATAAAATTTACCATGGAAACTGAAAATGAAAGACAAATCCCATTTTTAGATCTCACTTTAAGAAGAAACGAAGAAAACAAGATAGAATTTGGAATTTATAGAAAGAATACACATATTGACAACTATATTAAAGCTTCAGGATTCAACCATTTTGCTCACAAAAAGGCAGTATTCAATAGTTTGACCCATAGATTGGTAAATACACCTATGAGCAAAGAAAACTATGAAAAAGAAAAAGAACACATAATTAATGTTGCAATAGATAACGGTTATGAAGAAAATATGGTACACAAGAAAATAAATAAATTTAAAAGACAAAAAGTAATAAATGAAAGCACACTTATAAAAGAAACAGAAAAAATAAAATTCAAGAAATTATATTTAAAGAGAAAAATTTTCGCCTAGACCGGGACTCGAACCCAGGACCCTTGGCTTTCCGGGCCAAGTGCTCTACCAACTGAGCTACTGAGGCGAGTTACCATCTAGATGCAAATTTTTCTCTTATATACGTTGTAATTCCCTATCGCCAAAAATCAAGAAATTCACTTACCATCCATTGAAACACCATAAATTAAAAAAAAATATTTAATATAAGATTAGCACCAAAGAATGAATACAGCCTTAATAGGATAATTAAAACTAATAAAAATGAAAGAATTGAAAATGAAAACAAATCAGGAATTTATCAGATCAAATGCAGGGATTGTGACAAAATTTATATTGGAAAAACGAAAAGAAATTTGAAAACAACGGTGAAAGAACATCTTAGAAACATCAAAAATGGTGAAGTGGAAAAGTCAGCAGTAGCTGCTCATGCTTGGTCCAAAAAACATTTAATTGAATCAAAAGCCAGTCTAATTAAACAAATAGACAAACAAAAGGAACTCGCGGTTTGGGAAAAGATCCACATTCAGAAAAACAAAGGAAAACTTATGAACTTTGAAATTTCAGCAAATTTTGACGTGATCCAGAGGTTCATCGGTCCACCAACAGAGGGAGAAAGAAGAGTTTCTTCCGATTGACACATCAGTCGCCAAGAAAGTTCTGAAGATGAGACAGAGTTATGGTCTCGAAATCGCGATCAACTTAGAAGATTTATATGAGGAGAGGTAAGAAACATTGGATATGCTACACTTCGGGTCGCACAAAAATTCTTCTAAGTTGTATAGAATCGCAGTACGCATGCGCTAGTGCTCCAATTATCCCAGGTAGATAAATGCAACCTCCAGCAGTTGGCGGTATATGTATGTGAAATCAGTATGACCAACATTGACACAAAATTCCCAGAACTTGTCTAAATATGTATAATTAACATGAAATGAACTAGTGGAAATATGGTTTTACGTGGTAACCGTCCGATATTTTGAATTTTTCATAGAATAACAGATATGAAGAGGTAATTTATTTTACGTATCAAATCACATTTAAAAAGCAAGGAACCTAAAAGCTAACCAAACCTAAATCAATTACTCTAACGTAGGTGAAATCCAGGGAATGTGGAATTACATTTAAAAAGCAAGGAACCTAAAAGCTAACCAAACCTAAATCAATTACTGTAACACAAATCAATTAATCTAACGTAGGTGAAATCCAGGGAACGTGGAAATGTTGGCAACATCTGGAGTAGTTTGGGTTGTTGATGGTGGCAACGCTGGAACAACATAGGAAGTGGAGGGAAAATAACAAAGAGTAGGAAGTAAGCAATGTAGCACGACCGTGTTTTACGCAAATATATAAATATGAAAAAAAACTCGTTGCAACATTGGAAGATGTTTAAAATGTGTTTAAAAGTGTTTAGTGCATCAGTGGAATAAGATATTAAATTGAAAAATTTTTGCGACCTGAAGTGTACAACAGCCGAAATATTTAATTTCACCATAAAATAAACCTCATAATTCCTATAAAAGTTAAATATAAGTGAAGAAGAGTACAAGAGAGAGGATATGACTGGGAAGAACTAAAAAAGAAGTAAAACATGGGAAGATAGAGATGGTTGGAGACATATCTGGAATCGACCTTCGAAAGGAGGCTGATGAAGATGACATATAAAGGAACCAACCGGTGATTCAGGAATGAGGAGCAATGTGATATAGAAGTCACAAGAAAACTTTATTGTATATAATATTTGTCTAGTAAAATACATTAATACCTCTGGTGTGATAAGCAAAATATTTTTTTTAATAATATATACATACAAATACGTTAAATATATTTCCCACAATGCACTTTAACTATTGTCGTTAGGAACGAAGAAGCAAACAGAACAATGTCTTTATGTTATCCAGCATAACGAGAGTTTATGTGCCGCCATTTGGTGGTGCTGTCACTGGTTTTGCTGATGAATCGTCGCTACTGGATGAACCAGAGGTTGCCCAAACTGAAACACAACATTCAATCTTTATTAGTCAGGGTTACACTTGCACATCGAACCCACAGCTTCACATCCCTATCCTGAACTAATGTTTTCCAATCATCACTCCAGGGATTAGGCAAATGCCCGTTCCGACTTCATAATGCATCAGCCCAACGTCTTCTAGGTCTTCCAACTCCTTTTATGACAATCCGGCTGATTTCCATGAAGCTTCTCAGTAAGATGAATGTCTCCTGGAAGCGTTACGAGCGCTTCGCAGGACAAGGATGGTGGAAGGGCTGCTTCCTCTGAGCCTCCAAACATGCTCCTCTGGGTATCCAACCCCCAAGAGAGGGCTGCTTCTTCCGCTCTTCAAGCCCTACATGCTATTCCTTGTCGCCCTGTTGACCTTTGAAGATGTGGCCGCCCAATATGGATACAGACGCCATTCCTTCGTTGTGAGCTAATGTTTTCCAATCATTCCCTGTATAATCTACTTCCCTCAAATCATAGTAATGTTATTCTCCCACCTCATTCTTGGTCTACCAACTAGGTGTTTTCCGTCTGGTTTTCCTACAAGAAGCTTCCATGCACGTCTTTCATTCTCCATTCATGCCACATGTCCTGCACATCACAGTTTATGAGAATTAACTGATCTCATTATATCTGGCTTCCTATAAAGACCATGTAGTTCATTGTTATGTAGTCTTCTCCATTCACCTGTCTGTTCATTTCTCTTTGGTCCAAAAATTTTCCTAAGAACTTTATTCTCAAATACTCGTAATCTCCTTTCCTCTCTTAAAGTAAGAGTCCATGTTTCGCATCCATATAATATAACTGGTAGAATAACAGTTTTATATATTTTCAATTTAATTTCTCCCAGAGAAGCATTGTGATGTATCAAAGCCATGTGCAAAAAAAAATCTCCCATTTTTATCTGGAAGGCACAAAAATTGATGTTAGAATCCAGCAATTGCATTCCACTGTACAGAGCAGATGGATGCCATGCACGAGTAAGAGTGGAGTGAGGCAGGATGTAGCATGGATAGCAGGTAATAAGGGTTATTCAATAAATGAAAGAATCACTTCTTATCTTACCTCATAGTTTGTTTTTTTAAACACGGGAACTGAAGTTTTTAAGAAGACATCCCTCTCATTTTCAACCGATATTATAAGAGAATGACAGGGATGTCCTCTTAAAAACTGCAGTTCCTGTGTTTAAAAAAACAAAATATGAGGTAAAAAAAATATATATATATAAGGTCATATAGAAAGAATGGAACAGAACCGACTTGCAAAAAGAGCTAAGAAAGATAGACCAATGGATGGGAGAAGAACAACGGGAAGACCAGCCAGAGCTGGATAGACAGTGAATGCACATCCAATACATCTTCCTCTGAGGAGTGATTTTGGAAATAAACAGGATGAAAATCCTACACATTATGATTAAGAAGAAGAATCGCAAAGAAAGTAGGAGAAGATAAGAATGAGGAGAGCAGGAGAAGGAAATGATAATAAGGAGGAGAAGAAGGAGAAGGATAAGAGAAGAGAAAAGGAGAAAAGGAGAGAAGGAGACGAAGAAGAGAAGAAGCAGAAGAGGGAGGAGAAGAAGAGATGAAGGAGGAGGAGGAGAAGAAGAGAATAAGGAGAAAGACAGAGAATAAGGAGAAGACAGATAAGAAGGAGGGGAAAGAGAGGAAGTCTTTCCTCCTCTATTTATTCTCCTCTTCCTCCTTCTTCTTTCTCTCCTCCTCTCCCTCTTCTTCTTCTTCTTCTTCTCCTCCTCCCCTCTTCCTCCTTCTCTTCTCCTTCTTCTCCTCCTCTTTCTTCTTCTTCTCCTCCCTCTTCCTCCTTCCTCTTCCTCCGATAGGAGTATTCGACTCCTTAATTCGATCCTTATCCTTACACTACTTAAGATCCCCTCCATGTTACTTTCCCATATTTTAACTATGAAGGATTATTCAATCTATGAATTCACGAGTTGTATTACTTCCGTACAGATTAAATGAGAGATTTGGCACTGGATTTTAGTGCCATGCAGTTAGAAGCGGCAGATAATTTTTTTGCACCGCCTTGGTACATACAACACTTCTTTTAAAAATACATTAAAAGTAGGTTTCAACGTGCAATGGTTGACAATTCCTTGTGAGGATTTTTACTCCCTGAAAAACCCATCGACTCCAGGTTTGAATCTCGGAATATGATTCAAGTATGGTCCACGAGGACCGACTATTTATTACTTACAATTTTAAGATAGGGACGGTCTAATGAAGCATTTTGTATCTTAATATTGCACAAGACGTGTCAGATAACAAGATGTGAGCTGTCAACTTGAATGATAAGATAGTCCACTTACTTACTTACTCACTGGCACTATCGAACCCGTAGGTTCATGGCCGCACGGACATAAGCTCTCCATACATCCCTATCCTGAGCTAATGTTTTCCAAGATAGTCCACTTACCAATTATAATGACCAGGATTATCGCTGCTATCACACCTATGATTATCATCATCTGTAACACAACACATTATTATCACACTTTCAATAATAATAATAACAGTAATAATAATAAATAATAATAATAATAATCCATCCATAGTAATTCTGTCTTTCACTGTAATCACAACATTTTCTTGCTATGTTTCGCAGCTTTACTAGGGAATTATAAGTGTGGTAGCTTCCCGTTGCTTTGCACACCGGTGGAGGATGATGATAATGTTACGGATTATGATGATGGCCGTATGATTTTCGGGGACCGTTGAGCCCTAAGCTTCCTGACATTTGTCTTACAGGTGAGGAAAAACCCAAAAAAAGCCTCATTCAGGAGCCTGTCCTGACCGGGAATCAAACCCGTGCCTACAGCATGACAAGAAGGCAGCATACTACCTCGAGACCACAGCAGTGGATGTAATAATATTAATAATAATAATAATAATAATATAATATTCTCAACTCGTGTCCAACTCGGGTTGAGGGATGAGATGAGGCCCCTTTACAGAAGTCTGTGAATGACGAGGGTGCCGGTTGACCACACCTGACACACCATTACAGGGGCAGATGAACAAAATGGACGAGATGAATATGGAGAGATGGTGGAATGAAATTGTAGCAGGGGAAAAACCTGCCCAAGCTCAGTTTTATTCACCACAAAACCCACATGGAGTGACAGACTCGATCTTGGGACCCTAGAGGTGAGAGGCAAGAATCTAAGCGCTTGCGCCACCCCTAATAATTATAATAATAATAATAATAATCCCATCCATAGTAATTCTGCCCGAAGGCAGGCCCTTCACTGCAATCATAGCATTTTCATGCTATGCTTGCAGCTTTACTAGGGAATTGTGTAGGTGTGGTAGCTTCCCGTTGCTTTCCACACCGGTGAAAGATGATGATGATAATGATAATGGTAAGGATGATGCCATATGACTTCAGGGACAGTTTGGGCCTTAAAGTTTTCCTAACATTTGTCTTACAGGTGAGGAAAAACCCCGATAAAAACCTCACCCAGAAAAACTGCCCCGACCGGGGATCGAACCCAGGCCCGCTGCGTGACAAGGCAGCACGCTACCTCGAGACCACAGCGGTGGACATAATATTAATAATATAATATTATCAACTCCGGTGGAGGGATGAGATGAGATGAAGCCCCTTATATAGAGGTCTGTGAATGACAAGGGTGCCAGCCGACCATGACTGATGCACCATCACAGGTGCAGATGAACGAAATGAAATGGACGAGACGTGGAATGAAATTGTCACAGGGTAACACCCTGAGAAAAACCTGCCCAAGCTCCATTTCATTCACCACAAAACCCACATGGAGTGACTGAGACTCGATCTCGGGATTCTAGCGGTGGGACGCGAGAATCTAAGCGCTTTGACCACGGAGCCACCCCTAATAATAATAATATTAATTAAATAATAATAACAGTAGACATAATAATAAAGTGTGCACTGCAGACAGCTGTTGATAACATAGTAACGTTCAAAATAAAATAAATTATAAATACGTGATATGTCCCACCTTGAGGTTTTTCCACCAGAATTTTCTCTTAAGTTTGCCAGCCTGCTGCTCAAACTGTGACGCTCCTTGTTGCAATGCATCTGTCAACATAAAAACACTATTTCAAACCACGTTACATAATTCCAATACTACGTAAGTGTCATCTCTGTCTCTCTCAAATGTCATATTTTATAAATCTGACGGTTCAAACAATTAATAAACAAAGATAAAAATTAAATGGTATGTTTGTCATTCAGCTTTTTTTTTTATCCAAAATGTATAAACCCTATTTCACCTAAGGTACATTAGGGTTATATTTTGTCAAATTTTGTGTCGTTACATAATTTTTTTTATCTAAATTAAAGTTTTTTATGAATTTTATTTATAAGAACATTAAAAAAGTCTATGATGATCTTGAAGAAGATTTCCGGGCTGTAGGCCGTGGTCATGAGGCTTGTAGTTCCCCAACGTTTCGCCAAAGACTGCATCTGGCATCCTCAAGGGTTGTCTTGAATCTGGCAATTCTGTCCGCTGTCTGTCCTATTTATATGTTCACCGCGATGTGTTCGTAAGTTATATCTGCCTTCTGATTGGTCAGCGTTAGGGACTTCCATTGCTCCAATGAGATTGCTGTTTGATAGTCTAGTCGACTTACGTACACATCGTGGTGAACGTATAAATAGAACAGACAGTGGACAGAATTGCCAGTCTCAAGACAACCCTTGAGGATGCCAGACGCAGTCTTTGGCGAAACGTTGGGGAACTACAAGCCTCACGACCACGGCCTATAGCCCGGAAATCTTCATCAAGATCATCATAGCAACTCCGGCCGTGAAAGTCTACGTGAATACATTAAAAAGTGTGTAGTTCTTTTCTGTCATAATCACTTCTGTAATGGGTGGTTTACTTAAGAAGACATGTAATTGCAAATCTTTCATTCCAGAACAATGGACAATCAAATATAATATGTTCTACACTTTGATTCCCAATTCCACAATTACAGCTTGCATTTTCTATGATGTTGAGTCTCTGTAGATATTGGCCAAATTTTCCGAGCCCAGTGAGGCAGGAATTGTGTTAATATGAAATTTGGAACAATGTATTTATATTTGAAGAGAAAAATTTTCGCCTAGACCGGGACTCGAACCCGAGACCCTTGGCTTTCCGGGCCAAGTGCTCTACCAACTGAGCTACCGAGGCGAGTTACGATCTAGACGCAAATTTTTCTCTTATGTACGTTGTAATTCCCTCGCGCCAAATGCTTGAAACCATAGCTTCTATCTTTGCAAATGGCAGCTTCTTAGTTAAGAAGACATTTATTGGGAAAATTTGCATCTAGATCGTAACTCGCCTCGGTAGCTCAGTTGGAAGAGCACTTGGCCCGGAAAGCCAAGGGTCCCGGGTTCGAGTCCCGGTCTAGGCGAAAATTTTTCTCTTCAAATATAATTTATCCTTCAATGAGAAGTGTTAAATTAATAATAAAATCGTCAATAGAAGCCCTACTGGCTATAAAGTAATGTTAAATTCCCAATAAATGTCTTCTTAACTAAGAAGCCGCCATTTGCAAAGATAGAAGCTATGGTTTCAAGCATTTGGCACGAGGGAATTACAATGTACATAAGAGAAAAATTTGCGTCTAGATTGTAACTCGCCTCGGTAGCTCAGTTGGTAGAGCACTTGGCCCGGAAAGCCAAGGGTCCCGAATTCGAGTCCCGGTCTAGGCGAAAATTTTTCTCTTCAAATATAATTTATCCTTCAATGAGAAGTGTTAAATTAATAATAAAATTGGAACAATGTGTTTGCATTTTATTCTGTCATAAATACTTGGAAAGAACAGTTGTCTTGTTAATGTACCTGTGGTACTATTGAGCCACACATTGTTCCATCTTGCTATTATATGTTCCTTTATTTGTGACTTTAGGAAAGAAATATGGCAGAGATCATACGCATACTGTAAACTGGAATCTGCTGCAGACTTGGCTAATACATCCGCACGTTCATTTCCTAATACCCCGCAATGCCCGTGTACCCAAGATAGACAAATATGTTTCGAACTTTGCTTCATTTGTTTCCTAATCTCGAAAGCTATTAGGTTATTGTTATAACTATCATTAATTGCTTTCAGGGCTGTTTGTGAATCACTCTGTATACGAGAACTTATTTCATTTGTTGCCACCATTTAACAGCTTCTTTTATGGCTAATAATTCTGCCTGAAAAATGGAATTGGCCGCGGTGGACTAGTGGTTATGCTCCTTGCCTCTGGTCCCGAGGGTCACAGCTTCAAACCCGGCCGGGGTCGATGGATTTTTTTAGGATGGAAAAATCCAAGGAGCAAGTCCTCCGGGAGGGACTTTAAGCCGTGGGTCCCGAGTCTGAAGATTTTCAGGCTCATAAAAAATCCTTATGCCTGACTGAAAAGGCATCTAAGCAAAATTTACTGAATGTTCCCATCCTAGTACTACCTTGCTTTCCTAGATGTCAGTATGATGCGGAACGCTGACCACAAACCACTCAAAATTACATCTATACGAAAACAAGTGTAACTAAATTAGTATGGTTCAAATTCTTCCCTGTAGGGGGTGAGCGCCTAAATCTCTGCAAAGGGAAAACATAGGATTACAATACAATACAAAAAATGGAACATTGTGGAGAAAGTTTGCCATTTAGCTTGGTAAGTCGCACAAATGTACAATAACTAGTAATATCCGTAGTGGATACATAATTGTATGTCACAACAGGCCCTCAACCTATCATCTGACTGCTGGCCTCACATCTACATGTGCTAATCACAGTGTAAGGTTGATGTGTCATCAACATGTCAGGTCCCCCAGCTGTTATAGCTGATTTTCTCAACCTACAGATGCTACTTATTGTAGCTACTCAAATTCCTCACAATTCTGGGTGGGTAACAGTCTCATACTGATCGAAGTTCCATGACAAAATTTCTTCCCCCATGGAGACTCAAACCAGTGCAGTCCCGTAGCTCTGTATCAAGGTATTTTGCCTTGATCACTCTACTACGGTGCAGGACCTTAGAATTTTATAATGAAAAGGGAAGATATAGTTATTAAAACATGAAATGTACATCCATCCATCCATCCATAGTAACTCTACCTGAGGGCAGGTCCTTCACTGCAATCATAGCATTTTCATGCTCTGCTTGCAGTTTTACTAGGGAATTGTAGGTGTGGTAGCTTCCCGTTGCTTTCCACACCGGTGAAGGATGATGATGATGATGGCCATATGATTTCGGGGACCGTTTGGGCCTTAAAGTTTTCCTGACATTTGTCTTACAGGTGAGGAAAAACCCTGATAAAAACCTCACCCAGAAAAACTGCCCTGACTGGGGATCGAACCCGGGCCTGCTGCGTGAAAAGGCAGCATGTAGATTCCTGTGCAAGCATAGCAGCACATGGCGGGTATCTTTTACGGATAACTCACAATAACGAATTTTGTATTTTAGCTCATTTATGCCAAGAAGATCAGGATGAATAGATCTCCGGACAACGCCAGGTGAACAGCACGGGATATCTAAAAATAACTACAATATAAACATTTTTTTGTTACTTATTTAACTAAACATAAAACACATTAATTTTCGCATTTATTTCAAGAAGATTGGGATAAGTAAATTCCCGGGCCATGCCGGGTAATCAGCACGGGATATCTAAAAAATATAAATTTATAATTATTTTTCCCTTTACTTATTCAACTAAATATCCATCCATAGTAATTCTGCCCGAGGGCAGGTCTTTCAGTGCAATCATAGCATTTTCATGCTATGCTTTGCAGCTTTACTAGGGAATTGTAGGTGTGGTAGCTTCCCGTTGCTTTCCACACCGGTGAAGGATGATGATGATGGCCATATGATTCGGGGACCGTTTGGGCCTTAAAGTTTTCCTGACATTTGTCTTACAGGTGAGGAAAAACCCCGATAAAAACCTCACCCAGAAACTGTCCCGACTGGGGATCGAACCCAGGTCCGCTGCGTAACAAGGCAGCATGCTACCTTCAGACCACAGCGGTGGACCAACTAAATATGGTTGGTTGGTAGGTATCTAATGTCGAGCACTTGATAATGAAATCATTCGCTCTCTTGCACTCAAATATTTAGCAGAAAGGCTGGTCTCTTCTACAAAAGCTGAACAACGGAGGAGATGGTTTCTTTCCATATCTTCATTTAAATTGCAAAAAAGGGCATTTAGGTGAATCTGTTATGCCAATTCTGTGTAGGTGTTTATTCAAGCAGTCATGTCCCGTTAGCAGTCTGAATGTTGCTAATGCAGATTTTGTTTGTAATGTAGTAATGTCATAAGCTTGTAGATTTTCCCATTCCTTTCAAGATGTTTTGGTGGTGTATTCTTCTCTAAGTTTATTGATATATTTGAGATAATTCTTTTGATAGAGTGAAAGGAAACTGGAGTAGAAGTTGGGTTTGAAACAATTTTGCTACCCTTCTTGGCCGGAAAATCGGCTATTTCATTGCCTGTCACTCAACAATGAGCTGGAATCCATTGAAGTACAACTTTTTTATGTAGACGGGATAACTGTTTTATCATTTTGTGACATTCGATAATTTTGATGTTTTTGGGTGTTAAATATAAAAGCACATTAATTTTAATTTATTTAGGTATAGCAGCGCACGCCAGGTACTAGCTATTACACATCCAAGTTAGCTGTTCACGGGCGGAGGGGAAGAGTTTTTAGCGCTAGTGTCGCCGATCTACTGAATCTGTGGAAGGGATGTAGGAGAAAACTGTACATCTGATCACGTATTGAAATTTTTCAACTTCAAATGTGGGGGGAGAATCTCTAAACACGTGTGAAAGATCTTAACATGGTTGTCAAATTAGTCATTTTAACAAGGAACGCTCAAGCGGTCGGATCATTTAAAATCACAGTATTTGTCGTCTCTCTGTTACCAGCCTCACAATAAATCACAAGTGGCAACATGTAATGAGAAGGCCAAGGAAGGGACAGCTCTTTCCTAGACGTAACCCCAAAAGTAACAGGGTTGTCAAGTTAGTCATTCTGCCACTGACCGCGCAGAACGACGGATCATTAAAATACATAGTTTTTGTCAGCTCTCTACCTGCCAATTAAACAACATAATACAAAGGACAGGAAGTGGCAACATAGTAAGGAATAGAAAGAGAAAGACAGTTTGTTTAGTTAACATATTTTCCGCCTGCACAAAACACTTGGATGGGTAATAGTTCCTAATAAAAAAATATAGTTAGGCCATGGAGAAAGGGACGGTCTGTGAGGTAAGTTGGGGATGTTACTTGCTATTGTATTTTCATAAAGTTGCCAACTAAACAAAGATTTGCTGACGTATTGAAGCAGTAATAAGCGAGTGCAATTTTAATCATGATCTAATTAAAGCTATCAGCTGCTGATATGTTATCTGATAAACATGATTTTTACATTTATCAGCTACATTCATACCTGGCACATAACTCATGCAATTTCTTTTGTTATATTAACATCTTGTACTTGTGAAATTTCACAACTGGCTCTTAAAAGGATCTGATGATCAATTTTATAATTTCTAACTTACTCACTGGCTCTATCGAACCCATAGGTTCATGGCCACACATACATTAGCTCTCCATACATCCCTATCCGGGGGCACGCTGTAGCGTAGTGGTTAAGGCACTGAGCTACAAGCCGGAGGGTCGAGGGTTCAAGTCCCGTTGGGGTCAGGATTTTTAAACTGGCCCAAACCCTCTGGCAGCACTATGGCCCTGGGGTCGACTCAGCCTCTAACGAGACACTTGTTCTGGGGATAAAGGCGGCCGTCACGCAGGGCTGACAACCTGGCTGACATAAAGTGTCGATTGTCTAGAAAAAGTGGGAGCCTTAACCTCCTACTACCCCAAGGGCCTCCGGGCCTGTTGTGGGATCACTTTACTTACATCCCTATCCTGAGCTAATGTTTTCCAATCATCCCCTGTGATCTACTTCCCACAAATCGTGGATAATGTTATGCTCCCACCTCATTCTTGGTCTATCAACTGAGCATTTTCGAGGTCATCCTTTCCTTCTTCCAGTGGACACCATTCCAATGTTGTTAATAATAATCCATCCATAGTAATTCTGCCCAAGGGCAGGTCTTTCACTGCAATCATACCATTTTCATGCTATGCTTTGGAAGCTTTACTAGGGAATTATAGGTGTGGTAGCTTGCCGTTGTTTTCCACACCAGTAAAGGATGATAAGGTGATGATGATGGTCGGATGATTTTCGGGGACCGTTGGGCTCTAAGCTTCCTGACATTTGTCTTACAGGCGAGGAAAACCCTAAAAAAACCTCACCCAGGAGCCTGTCCCAACTAGGGATCGAACCCGGGGCCGCTGCGTGACATGGCAGCATACTACCTCAAGATCACAGCGGTGGACAATAATAATAATAATAATAATAATAATAATAATAATAATAATTATTAATTAAATAAAAATAAAACGTAGTTTTATTTGATTTTCATATTTATTATATAATTCAGTGACAGCTGTTCCGGTACACTGTACCTTCTTCAGACATGTTAACAAATTATCAATTGTTGTATTGTTGCTTAGATCAGTTGGAACACAATTCATAATTTGTTAACATGTCTGAAGAAGGTACAGTGTACCGGAACAGCTGTCACTGAATTATATAATAAATATGACTATTTAACTCATGCCCCAAATGGGAGTCAATGACCAATCACGTTTCAATGATTTCTGTTTTACAACCAATCAGAGTCGTGTTTCACGAAATATTTATCAGTGTTATGATTACCATATTAAAGAAAGCTCCTCCTTACAATATTGCGTTCCTTTGGCAATAAATAGTATGATCTGATTGCAGTGATAAACAAATGAAGCAGTAGAAGCGTACCTATCGTTTCTCATTTGTTTTCAAACATCGCCGTTTACATTAAATATATAAATATTTTAAAATAACTATATTTAAATAATGATTTGTGAGTAAACAGCTTAATTTTATTCGTTAAATAGTCCTAACAAATGCCACTCTTGATTTCCAAATTCTCTAGATAAATTCACTCCTCACTTCGTGAGTCGTGAATTTATCGATAATTTGGAAATCACTCGTGGCATTACTTATGAAAATCAAATAAAACGTTTTATTTTTATTTAATTAATAGATATGGATTTTTATCAAGTAAACACCAACTCAATCGATTAATAATAATAATAATAATAATAATAACAGGAACCTTTAATTTCTTATTTTAGGAATTCACACTACGAGGTATATTCATTTAGGTAAAATTTAATCATATTTAAATTAATATTGGGAAGTAAACATTATGAGGTTATATCATTAATAGTGAGTGGAGAACATATTTTTAACGACTCATCTAATATGATTTCAAATTTCTTTGATACCGACGGTTTCAGACAATATCTTGTCCCTCTTCAGTCATGGCTTCCACTGATGAAATTCTGTGGTAGTTGATTACTCTAAGGACACCACCTCTTGTGCTGCCATCTTTCGTTGGAATTATAAACTTTGTAATTAAATTTGTATCCACCGGAATATCGAAGTTCATAGATCGATATTTATTGTTCTGAATGAAATATTCTACACTCACTATTATAAATTTAATAACCTCATATTTTTCTTCTTATTTAAATTTAAACCAGTTTTGGAACTTTACGTTTCAGTTCCATCGTCAGTAGAAGAGCTCTTCAAGACGGCTGAACAACAGCTGCAGAGATACTGATGATGCAACTGAAATGTAAAGTTCCGAAACTAGATTAAATTAAAATAAGAAGAAATACGAGGTGAGTGATAAAAGTTTGTCCCGCACCATAGCTGAGTGGTTAAGGCAGGAAGCCTTGGCGCAGAGGTATGGGACTTGCGCTGGTTCGAGTCTCCGTGGGGGAAGAAATTTTCTCATGGTATTTCGGCAAGTATGGGACCAGTGTCCACCCAGCATCGTGAAGTATTTGGGTAGCTACAATAAGTAGCGGCTCCAGGTTGAGAAAATCAGCTATAACGGCTGGGGGACCACATGTCACCCCTACACTGGCTGATGATCATCTACCTCTGTGATTGACACATGTGGATATTAGGCCAGCAGCCAGCTGGTAGGCTAAGGGCCATCTAGGCCTGTCGTGCCAGGAGGAGATAAAAGTTTACCTAAACCTTTTATTTGTTTAAATAATTGGCTTTGTAAAGAATATGCAAAGTATAAAAGAATAATATTTTGTCTAAGGAAATATTTAGTGAGCTTTCTTGAACTGTTTTTGAGTCGGGCAGTTCTTGATATAAGAGGGGAGGGAATTCCAGAGTCGTGCTGTTGAAACAAGGAAGGTTCTTTTACGAACCTGAAAGTAACCAGACTCGAGACCCACGGCTTAAAGTCCCTCCCAGAGGATTTGTTCCTTGGGATTTTTCCATTGTAAAAAAATCCATCGACCCCCAGCCGGGTTTGAAACTGTGATCTTGGGACTAGAGGCAAGAAACATGACCACTAGATGTGCATGCCTGATAACGTATGTTTTTACTTTTAGTATTTTTTCCTCAGTATTGTCTACTAATACTACATTGTCAGCATATACGAGAATTACTTTAATAGTGGCAACACTGCTGTGGAGATGTCACGCAACAAAACCTAATCATGTCACAGGTCAGTTACATACCTACCTCTCCTCAGCAAGTGATAGTGACATGCATTTCAACACCTCTCCTATCCAAATCTCATCCTCAACCTGCTTGTGGTGCAACCTGCTTGTGGTGCAACCTGCTATTACAAACGAGGCTCTGAGGACCGAGTACTGGCGGTATAACCACATCACCTTAACGTACAGGTAATGCTGCATTATTCATAGTTAAAGTAAAGTAATCCCACTACAGGCCTCGGGAGGCCCTTCGGGTAGTAGGAGGTTGAGGCCCCCACGTTTTCTAGACAATCGGCACTTGATGTCAGCCGGGTTGTCAGCCCTGCGTGACGGCCGCCTTTACCCCCAGAACAAGCGTCTGGTACTCATTTCAGTTAAAGGCTGAGTCGACCCCAGGGCCATAGTGCCGCCAGAAGGTTTTGGTCAGTTTAAAAATCCTGACCCCACCGGGACTTGAACCGTTGACCTTCCGACTTGTAGCGTAGTGCCTTAACCACTATGCTAAGGCGTGCCCCCTTAAATATGGGAAATAACATTATGAGGGTCTTACTTCATAAATTAATGAGTCATTTTTTAACATCTTAGCTCATATTTTATGTTTCTTCAAACACGGGAACTAGTTTTCGAGAGAAGGATCTCTCTGATTTTCAACCGACATTATGTAGGTTAAAAATGAGAGAGATCCTTCTCTCAAAAACTAGTTCCCATGTTTGAAGAAACATAAAATATGAGGTAAGATGTTAAAAAATGACTCATTAATTTACGAATACTACATTAGTGGGAACCCCTCTGGGCCAGCAACCCATTGGGCAAAAACTTTACATTTGCTCTCAAGTCTCAAACCAAATTCCTCTTTGAGACCATAACAGGCCACATGGCCTAATACTTGCATGGATAATGATGATGACCTCAGAACATATGTACTCACTCTCCCTTCCCACATCACATGCATGCGAACTGGCGAGAGTAACAGAGCCTTGTGTTAGCTGGTGGTCTAATGTAGTGTTGTCACAATATTTTCAAAACAGAAACATGGAGCTGGATAAAGATTAAGGGTCGTATCTATGAATGCATTACACCGTAAAAGCCGTTCTCTGCTGAGAAAGTTGCATCCAAAGAATTTTTGCGTACTCAAAAATCTGTTCATGCGATAATAACTGTCGAAATCCCTAAGCTACCTGTCGAGGTGACTTTGCAGAGAACAAATCGTGAGCAACCCAATGTAGTTTAAAACCTTGCGACATACCTTGCTGCTTTATCCAAGATGTCGGACCTTCAAGACTTCGATCATGTTTTCAGTATATGCGGAGAAGAGGAATTTGATAAGAGTGTACCAAAGAATTCAACTGGAAGAACAGGAGAATCGGCATAATATCGCGCGATACAGATGTCGTCGTATATGGTATTATTTGCAGGACGTAAGCGTAAATGCATTCCTCTAGCAGAAGAAAATAATGGAAGTGGTTTTATCACTGAGAATTCTGGATAATTTCTTGCCAATATTATGAAAGAAACTACTTTCATGCATGACCAGTCAGCGACTCGCTAATTCGAACTTTGCACGTTCTCACGGAAAAACTCAACTCACCAGAGACTAATGTATTTGCATGCGGCACTAAGTGTTCCAGAGGTCATATATGACGGCAGTGTCGAGGTCTTCAAGAGGCATAAAAGCCTTTGATGTGCCACTGTTCTGTATGGCAATGAAGATTCCCCACAAGCCTCTTGAAGACTCTACTGTGCTGCATGACCTCTGGCACATTCAATCTTTATCCAACTCTGTTCTTCCTGCTTCCAAAACATTGTGACAACATTGCATTAGACCACCAGCTAACATGAGGCTGTTCCTCTCGCCAGTTTGCATGAATGTGATGTGGGAAGAGAGAGTCCTATGTTCTGAGATAAAGTAGGTATGTAACTGACTGTGCTATCAGCGACATCATTAGGTTATTAATGTAGAATTTTTTATCACTCACCTCATATTTTTCTTCTTATCTGACTATAAACTAGTTTCGGAACATAGTTTCTGTTCCATCTTCAGTATCGTCACGACCGTTGTTCTGTCGTCTTGAAGAGCTGTCCTTCGCTCCTTCCATTGGCTCACTGAAAAACCTCGAAACCAGGTCATTCTCACCAGGAATTTCAAAGTTCATCAATTTCTTCTTTTCACTCTTTTGAATGCAGATCTTTTCCCAAACATTTTCTACATTCAAAAGAGCAAAAAGAAGAAATTGATGAACTTTGAAATTCCCGATAAGAATGACCTGGTTTCGAAGTTTTTCAGTCAGCCAATGGAAGGAGCGAAGGACAGCTCTTCAAGACGACAGAACAACGGTCATGACAATACTGAGGAAACTATGTTCCGAAACTAGTTTCTAGTCAAATAAGAACAATATGAGGTGAGTGATAAAAAATTCTACCTTAATGAATATACCTCATAGTGAAAATTCCTAAAATAAGTAATCATTAGGTTATGTTGTATGGGGTTTCTACAGCAGTGTTGCCACTATTAAAGTTCCAACCCTCATAATAACAGCTGATTGTACTGTACCTGTTAGCGTAGAATTTACCTGCTCTGTTGTCCAGCTCCTCGAGCCTCTCCCCGCGCTGGATGATGGACTTTACATTACTCTGCATGATCTGAACAACCTACGACAACATTACGTGTTAGTTCTCACCTGCCCTGTCTTCCAGGACGTCCAACTTCTCCCCTCGATCCATCAGAGACTTAACATTCAGCTCCATGATGTTGACAACCTGTGTTAAAGTGAGGTTAGGTTAGGATAACCAACTCACCTGCTCTGTTATCGAGTTCTGACAGTTTCTGGTCTCGCTCCAACACTTTCTCCACATTCACCCGCATGATGCCTACCACCTGCAAGCAAAACGACACGACACATTGCGACATACAGGAAAGCAAACACCACCCACGTGTCATAAGCAATCAAACACAATACATTTCTCTTCCTTTTTAATCTTTACTATCTACATTTTATAGCACAGAGCTACAAGACATGTGCTGATTCGAGTCCCCATCGGGCAACAAATTTTATTTATTGCAGCACAAGTGACTGTAAATCCAGTGGTAATCTATGTCAATTGTTATCAACTATTTTCCTTTATATCTCATATTACCAATATCATTTTTCTTCTACTATGATATATACAGACATCATTTGGTACTATGCTCTATATCAATTGTTTTCTTCGAGAAGTGGGTAGACATCCATTTATCCATAGTAATTGTGCCCAAGGGCAGGTCTTTCACTGCAATCATAGCATTTTCATGTTATGCTTTGCAGCTTTACTAGGGAATTGTAGGTGTGGTAGCTTCCCGTTGCTTTCCACACCGGTGAAGGATGATGATAATGATGGTCATATGATTTCGGGGACCGTTTGGGCCTCAAAGTTTTCCTGACATTTGTCTTACAGGTGAGGAAAAACCCCGATAAAAACCTCACCCAGAAAAACTGTCCCAACCGGGGATAGAACCCGGGCCCACTTGTTGACAAGACAGAATGCTACCTTGAGACCACAGGGTAGAGATAAATACCTTAAATTACATTACGATATATTTTTTACTAACATTAAAAATTAGAAAATTTACACCTCACCTCATAACATTCTCAGATGGATGTGCATATCTCCACCTTGGGTGGGTGGGTAAAGAAAGATAATATCTCCAGAAAAATGAGTAATCTATCTAGAAAAAGTGACCTTTTCGGTGTCATAAAAAGAAAATATTGATATTGTTATGTTTTGCAGAGCAACGTTTGAATGGCACAGCCTGGGCGAGAGGAACTGCACAAACCGGCCAAAGTACCTGGAGTGTGTTGCCATACATTTCCACAACATCTCCTTTCAGGAAAGATCGGTGGCCAGAGGCTTCTAAGCTTTGAAATATCTCAAAGTTATGTCCAGATGTTTCCTCGCGCTTATGAAAGGGTGGAGGCTGGAGGCCAGCCCAGTCAATCTGTGTTTGATGACTGCGACAGTCAGTCTCACATTGGACAATGTTAAGTGAATGAGAAATTGTGGCAAACTTATTCAGCAGCTGATTCATGTCTCGACAAAATCAATAGGAATAAACTGTTGGAAATTTTAGCTGACAACAATCTACCACAACAGCATATTTTAAATTTATACAATATCTATAAAACAAATTTGATTTCAGTTCGAATCAATAACACACAAACAGAATGGACTGAAATTAATAGCGGCGTAAGTAAAGGATGTGCCTCTCGCCCTTGCTCTTTATCATATACATGGATAGAATACTCCAAGATTGGCGACAGATGAGACACGGTTCTATGCAAATTAATAGAAACCATAAAATAGACTCTTTGCTTTTTGCAGATGATTTGGTATTAATAGCTCCAACAGAAACAGATTTACAGTATTCTACACACAATTTTAATATAATTGCTGGGAAATACCCTATACCTAGTAAAATTGTTTTGGAAGATGAAATTTTAGAACGAGTAAATGAATTTAATTATTTAGGTTATAATTTAACATTTCAAGATGAAGCTGATATATCAAAGAAAATCACAAATTTTACAAAAACAACAGGGATAATTAACAGTATAATGAAACCATCTTTAGTACAGAAGAACACAAGATTACGGCTTTATAAGGTTCTCGCAAGACCAGTATTAAGATATGGTAGTGAAGCATGGACAATACAAAGAAGAAACGAAAGCTGAATAACTGCAAATGAGATTCCATTTATGCACAGTACAGCAGGCTACACAAAATGGGACCATAAAAGAAATGAGGAAATTATGGAAGAGTTGGATGTAGAACCCATTCTTCACCATATACAAAACTACAACAACTGGAAAGCCCATCTTCAACGAATGCCGTCTCATAGAATTCCAAAAGCCATACTTCGCTACTGCCCCCAAGGCAAAAAATCGCTGGGACGTCCAAAAAAGCGCTGGATGGAAAATTCCTCTTTGAGACTGTAACAGGCCACACGGCCTAATACTTGCATGGATGATGGTGATGATTCATGTCTTTCAGGCTAAATGGCGGTGGTCTGGTTTTCTTAACACTCAACGTTTCGTCTACTACTGCGGTAGACATCCTCAGGAGATTATGCGAGCTCTATAACCTCCTAACTCTTAAACTGTCGGCTGCAGTCTGCATTGTTAAATCCATGTGGTTAGTTAAATTTGAGTTGTGTTTTAATTAAATTTGAATTGCTTTTTGACTCGTCTCAAATTTTACCGTGAGGTTAGCTTTAGTCAGTTTACATTTCATAACACTCGGTCATCATGTCAGGTCTCCCAATAGTTACAGCTCGTTTTGTCAACCTGAAGCCACTATTTATTTTATCTATCTAAATTGATCACTAAGTTAAATGGGCATTAGCCACATACTGGCCGAAACTCGTGATAAAATTTCTTCCCCCATGGGGACTCGAACCAGTGCATGTCTTATAACTTTGCACTAAGCATGATGTCTGAGATCACTCGGCTACGGTGAACAATGCCATTAATTTATGACATGGGACTTACAGCTCTAATTTCCTGTACAAAACCATACTCACAATGCCAAGTCATGATTTGTTGACAAGGAGAACAGAATGAAACTGGATTCATCCATAGGACTTACTGTGTTTTGCATTCAAACTTACAGGTGTATCAAGCGTTTTAATTGAATCTTGAACATTGTTTGATTGTGCAGTTTCTGTAACTATGGATCATTGTCTTACTTTACCATTCAAGGTCATGTGCAGTGAAAGACAGAGAAATAGATTTTTTTAATGTTAGATTTACTTTAATATATTCCAATCCTGGATAGATTATTTTTCTTCTTTGGCTTTCCCCCATTTATAGGTTTGCCATCTTCAGTTTCCATTTATCTCTATCATTCCAATCTCCCTCTTCCAAATTCCTATCATCCATTATAGTTCTGATGTAGGTTTTCCGTTTCCATCTTGGTCTGCCACGTTTATTTCTTCCAGGGGGTGACCACTGATATATATTTTTTGGCCATCTTTCATTTTTCATTCTTTGTACATGGCCATACCATTTAAGCGTTTGATTTTCAATCCTCTTAACAACAGATGTGGTGACATTCATTTCTCTCCAAAGGAATTCATTTCTTATTTTATCCTGTCTTGTTTTTTGGAGGCTTCTTCTTAAATAATCAAATTCAACTGTTCTAATTTTATTCTTTTGTTCTTCCGTCAAAGACAAAGTTTCACTTCCATATGACAAAATATTCTGTATTATGCTCTTATAAATTTTAATTTTAGTTTCCTTTGTCATATTTTTGTTCCAAATTATTCCATGTAATGTTTTAGTTGCATTTTTTGCCATTGCAATTGTAGTCTGTACATCTCTCTCACAGGTACCTAAACTTGTAATTATTGACCTAAGATATTTAAAAAATTCACATTTTTTTAGATTCATTTTTTAAAAGAAAAATTAACAATTAAATCAGGAATCGAACCCTGGACCTCCTGATTCTGTACATCAATGTGGAATCCATTACACCATTCAACACCCGATACAACCAATAAATTTTCTTTCCACTTATACAATCGGACATAAAATAATTGTATACGTGGAAATAAAACCAATAATTTTTTTTATAATGGGATCTATATGAAACCTGGGTTCTGACTCAACATGACAAATCTCAATTGGCTGTTTTTGAAAGAAAGATACTCAGAAGGATATATGGACCTATTAAGGAAAATTGAGAGTGGCAAATAAGATATAACAGGGAATTTTATGAATTGTACAAAATCATGATATCATTACAGATTGAACTTTCATAGGAGATAAAATGACAGAATCCAGAGGTTTATTGGTCCACCAACAGAGGGAAGAAGTAACAGTTCTTCTGATCGACATAACATCAGTCAACGAGAAATTACTGAAGATGAAGCTGCCCAGGCTTCGAAACCTGTCTAGTTAGAAACCTGGATATGAGGAGAGGTATCAAACATTTTAATTTATTCTTATGATTAGGAACAAATTATCCACTTTATAAATTAAAAAAGTCCACCGCTGTGGTCTCGAGGTAGCGTGCTGCCTTGTCATGCATCGGGCACGGGTTCTATCCCTGGTTGGGACAGTTTTTCTGGGTGAGGTTTTTATCGGGGTTTTTCCTCACCTGTAAGACAAATGTCAGGAAAACAGTAAGGCGCAAACGGTCCCCAAAATCATATGGCCATCATTATCATCATCCTTCACCGGTGTGGAAAGCAACGGGAAGCTACCACACCTACAATTCCCTAGTAAAGCTGCAAAGCATAGCATGAAAATGCTATGATTGCAGTGAAAGACCTGCCCTTGGGCAGAATTACTATGGATGGATATGATATTAAAAAAAAATATTGATAGAACCCTCTAATTCTAACCTCACATTAGGTCATTTGTATGGACCAAGTTTCATACTATTCTCCTTGCCAAATAATCATCTTGTAAGGGTTTTTATACCTCATCTGATTCAATTTCACAAACCACAGATTGTCAGGTGAAAAATAGTAGCCATTAGACCAACACACATGTCAATTTTAAAGTCAGAATGTGTTAAAACTTATGATGTGCAGAACACAACACTATATATACAGAACATTATTATGTAAAATAATTAATGTATACAACAAGAATATAAGTTGTTATAATTTAAATTTCATTCTCACAATGACCAACAAATTATTATTTGAAAAGAAAATTTAACATTTGAGCTTTTCGGCCGCGGTGGACTAGTGGTTATGCTCCTTGCCTCTGGTCCCAAGGGTTGCAGGTTCAAATCCGGCCAGGGTCGATGGATTTTTTAGGATGGAAAAATCCAAGGAGCAAGTCCTCCGGGAGCGATTTTAAGCCATGGGTCCCGAGTCTGAAGATTTTCATGCTCGTAAAAAATCCTCAAGCCTGAATGAAAAGGCCTCCAAGCAAAATTTACCGAATTTTCCCGTCCTAGTACTACTTTGGTTTCCTAGATGTCGGTATGAGGCGGAACGCTGACCACGGACCACTCAAATGACATCTATACGGAAACAAGTGTAACTAAATTAGTATGGTTCAAATTCTTCCCTGTAGGGGGAGAGCGCCTAAATCTCTGTAAAGGGAAAACAAAGGCTTACAATACAATACAAAAAACATTTGAGCTGGAATTTGAACCCGAGACCTGTATCTTTATATGCTAGTAAGCTACTATTACACCATTCAGGCATTTACAAATACCATGGAGCAATAGGTCTATAAGGATCCTGGCCTACCAATTGACTGCTGGCCTCACATCCACATGCGTTAATCATCCAGTCAGTGTAGAGGTGATATGTGGTCAATATCTTGGATCCCCCAGCCGTTATATATGTTTTTTACAACATAAACTGCTACTTATTGTAGCTATCTAAATTTCTCATGAGTCCGGGAGGACACTGGTCCCATACTGGACGAAATTCCATGAGAAAATGTCTTCTCCCATGGGGACGCAAACCAGCGCTAGCTCTGCACCAAGGCATCTTGCCTTAAATACTTGGCTATGGTGCAGGACTTAGGCATCTACACAAGCTCATTTTCGAATTGCCTCTCTTAAGAATCAAATTGTTCTCATATTGCGAAATATTGGCTTATAAAGTTAAGATTTTTTTTTCATGTCTACTGCAGGATTTGTTACAAATTTTCAATGAATACCTAACTAGCTCACTGGCTCTATAGAACCCATAGCTTCATGACCACATGGACATAAGCTCTCCACACATCCCTATCCTGATCCCATGTTTTCCAATCATCTCCTGTATAATCTACTTCCCTCAAATCATGGTTAATATTATTCTCCCACCTCATTCTTGGTCTACCTACTGGATGTTTTCCTTCTGGTTTTCCTTCAAGAAGCTTCAATGTACCTCTTTCATTTCCCATTTGTGTCACATGTCCTATCCATTGCAGTCTACGAAACTTAACTGTTCTTATTATATCTGGCTTCCTATTAAGACCACATGCAGTTCATTGTTATGTAGTTTCCTCCATTCACCTGTCTGTTCATCTCTCTTTGGTCCAAAATTTTTCCTAATAACTTATTCTCAAATACTCGTAGTATTATTTCCTCCCTTAAAGAAAGAGTCCATGTTTTGCATCCATATAATATAACTGGTAGAATAATAGTTTTATATATTTTAAGTTTAATTTTGTTTGAAAGAGTTTGGACAACAAATTTTCAAGGAATAGTTAACAATTAATAATAAATTACAATAGGAAGTAACATTATGAGGCCCTTCTTAATAAATAAGGAGAATCTGGAGTCATCTTACCTGATAAGTTGATGTTTTCTATCTGAACATGTTTTGGTATATTATGTGTAACATCACAGCTTTTCTATCAAAAACATGTTCAAACAGAAAACATCAAGTTATGTGGCAAGATGACTCCAGATTCACCTTATTTTATCGTCAATAACAATCATGGAATAAGCCCATGTGGCTTGTTCTGGTCTCATACATTCTCATTGAAAAAGTTGAATCCATCTCTTTTTTGGTCCACCAATATTATTCCTGTCTCCTTTTGGTTTGTAATTAAGTATAATTTTTGGTATGCGTTCATGTTTCATTCTTTGAAAATGTTCTTTCCAGTTTTTTCTAGATTTTATCTAAAAGTTTAAAAATATTTAGCTGATTTCTAATATCTTCACTTCTTCTCTTATCTAGAAGTTTGCAGCCAGCCACTTCTCAGAAATCTCATTTCAGTTGCTTCTATGATCTTCTCTTCTCTTTTAGTTAAAACCCAAAATTCACTACCATACAATAGTAAGGGGACCGCCACAGCTTTATAAAATTTTAGTTTTGTATCCTTTCTTGTATTTTTAAATATTCTCTTAAATTGTGCCACATGTATAATTAAATTTATTAAGATCTTCATTTTTAAAATAGGAGATTTCATACCCCACGTATTTAAAATGGTTCACTTGTTCAATGGGTTTCCCCTCCAGAATTATTTTGTTTATTTATTCTTATCAAGCTTCTGAATTCCTACACTCCTGGTTACCTGGCATCCATATTTGAGAAGTTATCTTCTTACCACAATATTGACACTAGGTCACAAGATAACAGTCTGCTAACAATTCCTCTTCATAGCACTTCCTCTTATTCTACTTCCTTCACAGTAACCTCTGCCCGCTCCTGGAATTTCATTCCTCAAGGGTTGCTGCACACTTGGCAGTTTTAAGTCGTGCTTATACAAATACATGTTGTTAAATAATTAATTTTTCTCGACAACTAAATTTATTCCGTCATTAATAGTTTTCTTTATCTGACTCTTCTATCTGGTACAATTTATATTAAACTAACTAATTCACTGGCACTATCGAACCCGTAAGTTAATGGCCACACAGACATAAGCTCTCCGTACATCCCTATCCTGAGCCAATGTTCTCCAATATTCCTCTATATAATCTACTTCCCTCAAATCACAGTTAATGTTATTCTCCAACCTCATTCTTGGTCTACCAACTGGGTCTTTTCCTTCTGGCTTTCCTACAAGAAGCTTCCATGCATGTCTTTCATTCCCCATTAGTGCCACATGTCCTGCCATCACAGTCTACGAGACTTAACTGTTCTCATTATATCTGGCTTTCTATAAAGACCAGTAGTTCACTGTTATGTAGTCTTCTCCATTCATCTGTCTGTTCATATCTCTTTGGTCCAAAAATTTTCCCAAGTACTTTATTCTCAAATACTTGTAATCTCCTTTCCTCCCTTAAAGTAAGAGTCCATGTTTCGCACCCATATAATATAACTGGTAGAATAATAGTTTTATATATTTTCAGTTTAACGTTTTTTGAAAGGAGTTGGGACATCAAGAGTCTCTGCAATGCATAATAGCACGCATTTCCAGAATTGAGCCTATGTTTAATTTCTTTGTGCATCTCATTCCTATTTGTGATTATTGTTCCTAGGTATTTGAATTCAGCCACTTCCTCAAAATTTCCCTCATTTGTCATTAGCTGTCCATTTTCATTATATAATGTATTTCTACGTGTGACCATATATTTAGTTTTATTGTTGTTTACTTCCAGTCCCAATTTTTACAATATAATCATTAACTCTAGATTGAATCAAAATATTTTGTAAATAATAATTATATTGTAGACGTACCATGTATATTTATGTTTATTGTAATTTATATGAAGAGTACAGGGGAAAAACAATCAAAGTCCACTTTTGGTGAAATTTGAGATTCTGGTACCAGTGGATTGTATGTACCTAGTACTATATTCCAAGAGGTTCATACGTGGAAAAACTCACTCATAATCCATTAAAAATCATCATTGAAATAAAGTGTCCAGGGGAAAAACAATCGTAGTCCACTGTGAAATGGAAAATAATCAGAGTCCATATACAATTTAAATGAGAGTATTTTTGGACTCCTTCCAGAGAGTATGAACTATTTTATATGTTGGTCAGCTTGGGGTGTTTTAATTTGTTACATACCTATGCATTGTTGTGGCATTTACTTTTACTGGTACCAAACTGCATTGTTGTTCAATGAAGCCTATTTTACTGGTGTGTAGACAATCAGTTTATTTTTCAACATGAAATCAAGTGTTAATGTTACTCGTACAGCTCATCAGAGTAGAGGAAAGAAAAGACCTAAACATGGTAGAATCCATGATGCGAGTAAACGCATAAGAGCGATGAGTCATGTTCCTGGTGAAGATTGCAAATGCAAGAAACAGTGTTACACGAACATTTCAAAACATGAACATAATGTATTAATTCGTGAATTCAATTTACTGGGAGATAAGAAAAAACAGAGTGCACGCGTTCACTAATTTCAGTTTTGCCGGTGAAATGAAGAAGACCACGGAAACCAGAAGAAGATAGCAGCTTCAGAGACCACTCTTACTCTTACAAGGTGCGTGTACAGAGGGATGGAAAAGCTGTTGAAATTCCAGTTTGTTACAAAGCCTTCATGAGTGTGCATGGTATAACAAACCAGAATATGTTAACAGTCAAGAAATCCCTGGGCTTGCTCCTATTGACCGGAGAGGTTCTCATTCTAATAGACCCATGAAAAAGACAATTGAGGCCGTTGAAAATGTTATGAAACATATCAGTTCCCTTCAAGATCGCCCTTCTCACTACAGTCTTCACAAAACATCTAAAATGTACCTACCTGAAGAATTAAACATTAAACTATTGCATCAAATGTAGACAGAGACATTTCCAGAGTTTCCAGTGTCTTATGAATTTTATTGGAACTTATTTCAGACAAAATTTAATATTGCTCTTCGATATCCTAGGTCAGATACTTGCTCTGCATGTGATGAATTCAAAGCAAAAAGTAGTCTCTACTTGCAAAGAAACTTAACGATAGCAGCAGTGCCGAAGACGTAAATAAAGAAATGAAGCGGCTAGAAACTCTTAATTTATTACATACAGTGTGCCATGCACAGACTGAAAATCAGCCATAACATTCGTATTCAAGTTTAATTCCACTCTCCAAGGGAAAATACGACGACCTCCAATCCTTGAAGAAATTCTGTTCTGAAAATGCTCAAATCTATTTTTCAAGATTACTCATATTCAACAATGAGTAACTTGGTGTAAAAAATTAATTAATTTC
Source organism: Diploptera punctata (assembly GCA_030220185.1). Classification (NCBI taxonomy): domain Eukaryota; kingdom Metazoa; phylum Arthropoda; class Insecta; order Blattodea; family Blaberidae; genus Diploptera; species Diploptera punctata. The sequence goes on from JASPKZ010003835.1 coordinate 1,534,220, forward strand.
ATTATTATTTTTATTATTTACATTTTATAAGGCAAACAGTTATGTATAATGTAACAGTTATGTATAACATTCTGTAAATTAAGTGGACTATGATTGTTTTTGTTTACAAACATGTGCACCTTGACTTTTCATTGCTGAAAAACAGGACTGTAAAATACATGACACTTATTTCGAAAGAAGAGTCTGTTAGAAAAACACCTTGAGAACAGTTCTGGGAAAAAAAAGTTTTCTGTATGTCTAAAGCGCTCGATCTGCTGCGTTTCTAAACTTAAAATTCAATTACTGCAAAATGTTAAAAAGTGGACTCTGATTGTTTTTCCCTTGTACTCTTCATATGTAAGAATAATTTTTGCAATTTTTTTTAAAGGTTGAGTGGCAGATAAGGTCTTAACTCTGTCGGGTAAAATAAAGCTATTAATATTATTATTAATAGTTAATTATACTTCTCTACTATTTAATTTTGTACTAGAGCACGCCATCAAATCTTTAGAGGATGAAGAAGGCCTGCAACTCAATGGTATTAATAAGCTGTTAGTTTATGCTGATGATGTAGTATTATTGGCCGATAGCGAGGAGATACTAAAGGCCAACACGCACACACTACTGAGTAACACTAAGAAATTGGGACTGGAAGTAAATATCAATAAAACTAAATATATGGTCACACATAAAAATACATTATATAATGGAAATGGACAGCTAATGACAAATGAGGGAAATTTTGATTAAGTGGCTGAATACAAATACCTAGGAACAATAATCACAAACAGGAATAAGATGCACAAAGAAATTAAACATGGCTAAACATAGGCTCAATTCTGGAAATGCGTGCTATTATGCATTGCAGAGACTCTTGATGTCCCAACTCCGTTCAAAAATGTTAAACTGAAAATATATAAAACTATTATTCTACCAGTTATATTATATGGATGTGAAACATGGATTCCTACTTTAAGGGGGGGAAAGGAGATTACAAGTATTTGAGAATAAAGTTCTTAGGAAAATGTTTGGACCAAAGAGAGATGAACAGACAGGTGAATGGAGAAGACTTCATAACAATGAACTACATGGATTTTATAGGAAGCCGGATATAATAAGAACAGTTAACTCTCGTAGACTGCGATAGGCAGGACATGTTGCATGTATGGGGAATGAAAGACTTTCATGGAAGCTTCTTGTAGGAAAACCAGAGAGAAAAAGCCCAGTTGGTAGACCAAGAATGAGGTGGGAGAATAACATTAACTATGATTTGAGGGAAGTAGATTATATAGGGAACGATTGGAAAGGATTAGCTCAGGATAGGGATGTATGGAGAGCTTATGTCCACGTGGCCATGAACCTACGGGTTCGATAGTGCCAGTGAGTTAGTTAACAATTCAACACAGGAATTTCATATTGATTCTAAACTTATTTAAAAAAGTATAAATGTATGTAGAATGTCGTATAATCAAGTTAAAATAGAGCTTATGAAGTGCAGATGGAACAGAAGTACTTACATGTGAAGTGACTGACAGAAGTGTGTGATGTACAAGCAGCAGCAGGACAACTACTGGCACCAAGGTGATATATGCACAGTGGAAACCAATCACACAAAAATTCCTTCTTACGAAATAACCTACTTCTTACACAACTATTTCCTATATCCATCACTGTCCTGTCATAATTTCACTTCAAAACACACATTCCGTCATAAATCAACTACACTTTTCCATCTCTTGTGCTTCATAAATGAAGGATTTGAAGCTATTTCCAAATTTAAAACAATCATTTTGATTCAGTCAGTGAATGAGTCATAATTTATGTTTTCTTAAACACAGGAACTGTAGTTTTCAAGATGACATCGCTCTCATTTTCAACCGATATTATGACTACTGGATTTTCATTATTGACTGCGGTGGACTAGTGGTTATGCTCCTTGCCTCTGGTCCCGGGTTCAAACCCGGCCGGGGTCGATGATTTTTTAGGATGGAAAAATCCAAGGAGCAAGTCCTCCGGGAGGGACTTTAAGCCGTGGGTCCCAAGTCTGAAGATTTTCAGGCTCGTAAAAAATCCTTAAGCCTGAATGAAAAGGCCTCTAAGCAAAATTTATCGAATTTTCCCGTCCTAGTACTACCTTGGTTTCCTAGATGTCAGTATGAGGCGGAACGCTGACCACGGACCACTCAAAATGACATCTATACGAAAACAAGTGTAACTAAATTAGTATGGTTCAAATTCTTTCCTGTAGGGAGAGCGCCTAAATCTCTGTAAAGGGAAAACATAGGCTTACAATACAATACAATACATCTGGTGCTGATTTGATGAACTTTGAGATCATGTCCTGTTCATCAGAATTTCGAAATTCATGGATCTAAATTTATTCTTTTGAATATATATCTTCTCCTAAACTGTCAATTCTACAGGTTTTCTCAATGTTTTAGAAGTTTGGCCTCTTTTTCAATTTCACCATTTTTAATATTTCTGAAGTGTTCCTTTATGTGAGTGTCCAAATTCATTTCTTCAAATTCATTTTGATGCTATATTTAGTTTAATATGTTCCAGTCTTGGACAAATTAATGTTTTCTCTGTAGCCTTCATACATCAATTTACATTGATCAATAAATTATTTCAATGTTTTTATTATTCAATTGAAGCTGTACTGACTTTATAATGTAATGTAAAATTCCTTCTTATATCAGAAGCCACCATTCGCAAGATAGAAGCAATGGCTCCACAGCATTTGATGCACGGGAATTAACAGCATATATAAGAGAAGTCCTGCGCCGTAGCCGAGCGGTTAAGGTAGGAAGCCTTGGCGCAGAGCTACGGGACTTGCGCTGGCTGGTTCGTCTCCATGGGGGAAGAAATTTTCTCATGGTATTTCGGCCAATATGGGACCAGTGCCCACCCAGCATCGTGAGGCAATTGGGTAGCTACAATAAGTAGCGGCTCCAGGTTGAGGAACCAGCTATAACGGCTGGGGGACTCGACATGCTAACCACATGTCACCCCTACACTGGCTGTTGATCATCTACCTCTGTGATTGACACATGTGGATGTGAAGGGCCAGCAGCCGACTGGTAAAAGGGCAACCGCTGAAAAGTGGAAAGACTCTCAATCGGATTGGATATAAGAGAAAGATTTGCATTTAGATTGGAGTTTCTCAGGTAGCTCAGTTGGTAGAGCATTCACCTAGAGTGCAAAAGGTCCTGGGTTCAAACCCCAGGCTGAGCGAATATTTTTCTCTTCAAATATAATTAATTATTTCTTGAAGAGAACGTATTTTGCCTGAACTGGGAATTGAACCCAAACCTCTAGTTTTACTCACCAGTTTACTGACCATTGTGTTATCCAGGTTTCCTTGTTCATATAGAAATTTGTTCCCTATCTTACATAACCTGATTGTCTACCTGTGATTAACATGTGTGGATATGAGGCCAGCAGCCAGATGGTAAACCAAGGGTCTTCCGGCCTGTCATGCAATGGAGTAGTAATTTTGATTATGACTTTTCGTGTTTTTAGCACTAAAAATGTGTATTCTTTTTATCTACTATAAGATTGCAACAGAGATATACGAGGGCGGATTGGAAAGTAACGCACAATAATATTTTTCTGCCTTGGTATTGCAGCTAGAATGTTGAAATTTCACAGAGATATAGTTTGAAGTTTTCACTACAGATGGTATTTTTTTCTCAGGTGCACCTCTTGCGAGAGAAGCTTGAACTATGCAACAAAGATGGCGCGCATGCTACAGTCGTCCACCTGTGAGGAACAGAGAAGTGTTGTTCGATTTTTGTGGGCCAAAGGGCATAAACCCAGTAAAATTCACAGGGACATGCATGGCGTGTATGGGGATGATTGTATGGATCGTAGCAATGTCTTCCGTAAAGTTAGTGCTCGCTGGGTGCCTAAGAACCTGACAGACGACCACAAGGGCCAGCGAATGATGGCAAGCTTGGACCACTTAACGCGGTACACCGCACAAGGACATGACTTTCTGGAAGGAATCGTCACAGGTGATGAGTCGTGGGCGTACCACTACACGCCCGAAACAAAGCAGGCATCAGCAGTGCGCAGATGGCTACACTCCAACCAAACGGACTTCTACGAATAGGGCATATTGAAACTGGTAACACGATGGGAAAAATGTGTTGAGAAAGTTGGTGACTATGTCGAAAAGTAGGTAAAAGATGTAAGTTCATTTGTAATTTTTTTTTCCTTTTTTTTTTTTACTATTAAACTTTTAAAAAAAATTATTGTGCGTTACTTTCCGATCCGATCCGTCCCTCACAGGTGGACTGCAGCATGCGCGCCATCTTTGTTGCATAGTTCAAGCTTCTCTCGCAAGAGGTGCACCTGAGAAAAAATACCATCTGTAGTGAAAACGTCAAACTATATCTCTGTGAAATTTTAACATTCTAGCTGCAATACCAAGGCAGAAAAAAATTATTGTGCGTTACTTTCCGATCCGCCCTCGTACTCTGTCCAGCCTAAGAAAGACACTTGAGGAAAATAAATGGGCGGGTAATCACGAAGCACATGACTGCTGCAGTTACTGCGATTCATTCGTGACCAAAGCACAGTTCAGCGGAAGCAAAAAAATACATCACGTATTCAATGAATATAATTATGTATTTAAAGCTATTTATGTTAACTATAGTTGATCAGAATACAGTACGCATCTACATGTTTCTTCGAAGGTCGGAGACTAACTAAAAATTCTCATATGTTTGAAACTGATTGATTCTTAAGAGGATGTTGAATGTCAGTTACAAATATGGCGGCTGTTGTAAAGTTTATGGTAACTTAACTTGGTGATAAAATGTGTGATCAAAATTATAAAATGACACTCTAAAGGGGAATTGTTAAAGAGTGAAAAACAGATGACATTAAATATATTTTGTAAGTTTATGGAGCATAATCCTGGCACTGTAGAAAACAAATTAGTTAAATTATCCGCAGAATATACTGGTGTGTCGGAAAGTAGTGTTGTACATATTCACAGGGAATTAGAACAAATTGGTAATATTACAAGGTGCATAGGTTTTTTTATTTTATTACTGTAAGTGCAGTTATTTTAATTTAAATGTTCAATTTGAATTAATTTGTTTAATATTAACAATTATAATGTAATTAGTTTTCGACATACCATTGTAAATGTTAATACAACCTGCAACATTAAAATTAAAACGATTGTTGTGCATTAATTTATCGGTTTGTAACAAACAGCTGACAGAGTTTGCATGTACTTCTACATGTGCTGCACGGACTAATACATTCCGATTCAGGGTCTTTCCACTTTTCAGCAGTTGCCCTTTTACCAGTCGGCTGCTGGCCCTTCACATCCATATGTGTCAATCAAAGAGGTAGATGTTCAACAGCCAGTGTAGGGGTGACACGTGGTTAGCATGTCGAGTCCCCCAGCCGTTATAGCTGGTTCCTCAACCTGGAGCCGCTACTTATTGTAGCTACCCAATTGCCTCACGATGCTGGGTGGGCACCGGTCCCATACTGGCCAAAATACCATGAGAAAATTTCTTCCCCCATGGAGACTCGAACCAGCGCAAGTCCCGTAGGTCTGCGACAAGGCTACTAATACATTCGGTAGCTAAATATCAAAGTGTGTTCCTTAGGCTGGACAGACAATAGTATATTTATTGAACAGTTTTGTGTGCAGAACCAGACAGAAGACAGTCACCAGTCTTACTTCCCCTTATACTATGCTCCAATATTAACTTTTAGCTGGCAAAATTAACGACCTATTGATAATGTTAGCTTATATTCCTTTTGTATACATTTTTCCTACCAACATATACATTACAATGAAAATGTTAAAAATTTAAACTTTTCTATGAACACATTATAAACATTCCAGAAGGTAACAGACAAAATACACAAAAGTAAAAAAATATCTACAACAATGGGGTTGTTTTGCGAGTTGTGTGACAATAGTGGTTACAACAATAATGTGACCAGTGCAAAGAAAAATAAATAATAGTTTAAAAAACTAAAAATAATTTTAATTTACAACATGCTTGGGATAAAATTAAAGTGGTCAACAGAAAAATCATCTTCAACACATCTAGAATAAAACTAGAGTTATCTATAAAAAAATAATTTTATCATTAACAGTGTGGGGTGCTCTATATCAATTAATATATTTGATAATAAACACATATTGGTAAAGTAAAGTCTCTAAGAAGAAAACGTAAAACCCATAAAAAGCACTCCACGTTTTTGATGGTGAAATTATGCTTTTTGTAGATAACTCTAGTTTTATTCTAGATGTGTTGGAGATGATTTTTTTGTTGACCACTTTACTTTTATCCCAAGTGTGTTGGAAATTAAAATTATTTTTCATTTTTTACTTTGGTTTTTTAATAAAGCATGTTGTTTTAGTTTTTAAACTATTATTCATTTTTTAGTTGTAATATTTTACAGAATAAGATAAAAATGTAAATATCTTTAAATTTGATACTATTGTAGTATGAGCTAAAAGTAATACTCTTCTAAAAAAAAATTCTCCGGGCCAGATTTGAACCAGCAACCTATGGATTGCTAAAATTATATACCACTACAGTCCACTGCTCTACCAACTGAGCTACCAGAGGATATAATATTAATTTCTTACAACAATGGACTAAAAAGTCGATAAGCCTGCAACCTATTATACTGGTCTTTATTTTTTTGATGTCCTGATGAACCTGGCCAGGATCTTAGAAAAAATTTATGAAATTATTGTATGATGTTTTTATTATTAATTTAACATTTCTCAATGAAAGATAAATTAAATTTGAAGAGAAAAATTTTCGCCTAGACCGGGACTGGCTTTTAAAGTAATGTTAAATTTCCAATAAATGTCTTCTTAACTAAGAAGCCGCCATTTGCAAAGATAGAAACAATGGTTTCAAAAGCATTTGGCGATAGGGAATTACAACGTATATAAGAGAAAAATTTGCGTCTAGATCGTAACTCGCCTCGGTAGCTCAGTTGGTAGAGCACTTGGCCCGGAAAGCCAAGGGTCCCGGGTTCGAGTCCCGGTCTAGGCGAAATTTTTCTCTTCAAATTCAAATTTAAATTATTGTATTGTCATTGGTCCTTTACAAGTATACAAAGTTTCAAGTCGATCCAATGTTTTTAAGTGGGTGAAAATCGTGTTGAAAGATTCTGTTACATAGACAGATACAGGTCAAGCTAATATAAAGCGTATAATAAAAGAGGCCACATTGGCTTTATAATGTAATGTAAAATTCCTATAAAAGGTCTTCTTAAGAAAGAAGCTGCCAATCGCAAGATCAAAGCAACGGTTTCATAGCATTTGGCTCTCGGGAATTAACAGTGTATATAAGAGAAAATTTTGCATTTAGATTGGAGTGCTCCGGTAGCTCAGTTGGTAGACCATTTGCATGGAAAGCGAACGGTCCTGCGTTCAAACCCCAGTGTGAGTATATATATTTTTCTCTTCAATATAATTTATCCTTCATTGAGATGTATGAAATGAATAATAAAAACATCGAAAGAGGCCGTAGTGGCTTTATAATGTAATGTGAAATTCCCAATTAAAGGTCACATTCAGTACCGTAAACCAGTTAAGGCATTTAAAGAGACTATCGTGTATGCGGCCATCGGTCAGTTAACTCGTTTAAGAGCACGCACAAACAAACTGCGTTTATATTCGGCGCCTAAATATTGTGTTGGATTAGTATGTCTTGGAGATCATAGATGGCATGTAAATGTACATTTTCTATTCCCGTTTGACACGTTTAACCTTGGTGAATCCCCTTTTATTTTTAACAAACAACACATGGAATTCGTTCACCCAAACTTGCCTCCAGGCTCCAATGCAGTCGTATATGTTTCTCGTTATCACGCTGTTGTTTGCGCGTGAGTGAAACCATGGTGAAAGTAAAATATCTCACTGAAGAAGAATTAGTGAATATTTTGTATAATAATGATTCAGGTGATGAACTGATTCCTGAATTAGAAGATTCACAAAGTGAAAGTGAAGATGAACTTCCACTTCCTGAAATTGATATGTGATGTCAATCACCCAAGTTATTTCACCATCAAATGCTACTAGGATATCTCCTTTAGGTATGTACAAAATTTGAATTTTCTAGGACTAATAGTTTGTGAATAATGGCCCATTTTCTGAAGTGCCATGAAAAGGGTAGCTGGGGTATTTAAATGGCTGGCCTGTGGGTTTAAATGCCCTGCTCAGTGTCTGGTACTGATTGTAACACAGTGTATATAAAAGAAAAAATTGCATTTAGATTGGAGTTTTTCAGATAGCTCAGTTGGTAGAGCAATTTGCATAGAAAACAAAAGGTGCTGGGTTCAAACACCTGTCTGAGCGTATATTTTTCTCTTCAAGTATAATTAAAGCAAGTGATAATATGGTGTATGTACAGTATGGTTCAAAACAACGAGCTGCCTAGAAATTGTAACTACAAGATTCATCCTGCATTAAATCTCTCCTTAGCGAAGCTCGAGTTGCAATGTAAACAAAGCACCAGGTGTATAACTGTTTTCATTGGAAGAATAATGGTTTTACCTTTTAGCATGTAAGAAAATGTAGTTCCCTCTTTAACACTTAAAATAGAGAACATAATAAAAACATGTAATATCTACTAAAGGCCAACAACATGCACACACTATTGAGTAGCACTAAGAAATTGGGGACTGGAAGTAAATATCAATAAAATGAAAACATGGTCACACGTAGAAATACATTATATAATGGAAATGGACAGCTAATGACAAATGAGGGAAATTTTGAGGAAGTGGCTGAATTCAAATACCTAGGAACAATAATCACAAATAGGAATGAGATGCACAAAGAAATTAAACATAGGCTCAATTCTGGAAATGCGTGTTATTATGTATTATATGGATTCTTGACTTCCCAACTCCTTGCAAAAAAATTAAACTGAAAATGTATAAAACTGTTATCTCCCAGTTATATGGATGTGAAACATGGACTCTTACTTTAAGGGAGGAAAGGAGATTACGGGTCGTATGTTAGAACATTACTCTCTACTCAAATTACTTCCAATCACTAGTGAGCTGATTCACCGTGAGCAATTGCTGAGAACGAATTAACGGCCGACTTAACGGTCATGCACGAGAGTCGACGTTTTCGTAATATTGGCAACGAATTACCCAGAATTCTCAGCGATAAAACCACTTCCGTTATTTTCGTCTGCTATAGAGGAATGCATTTATGCTTGCATCCCGCAAATAATACCGTATACAAACACGTCTGCAACACGCAATATTACGCCGATTCTCCTGTTCTTCCAGTTGAATTCTTTGGTAGACTCTATCAAATTCCTCTTCTCCGTGTATACCGAAAACATGATCGAAGTCTTCAAGGTCCGACATCTTGGATAAATGTTGGATAAAGCAGCAAAGTACATTGATTACCATCGGTTCCCGTTCGGTTCCCTTCGGGATTTTAATTTGAGTTGCTCATTTAAGCTACCTCTGCAGGTAGCTTACAAATTTAACCAATTATTATCGCATGAACAGATTTCTGAGTAAGCAAAATTGTATTAGCATACAACTTGCTCAGCAGAGAAGGCATTTTACTGTCTAATGCGTCTCCAAACATGCGACCCTACGAGTATTTGAGAATAAAGTACTTAGGAAGATTTTTGGATCAAACAGAGATGAACAGACAGATGAATGGAGAAGACTACATAACAGTGAACATCATGGACTTTATAGGAAGCCAGATATAATAAAGAACAGTTAAGTCTCTAAGACTATGATGGGCAGGACATGTGGCACAAATGGGGAATGAAAGACGTGCATGGAAGCTCCTTGTATGAAAATGCCCAATTGGTAGACCAAGAATGAAGTGGAAGAATAACATTAACTATGATTTGAGGGAAGTAGATTATACAGGGAATGATGGGAAAACATTAGCTCATGATAGGGATGTATGGAGAGCTTATATCATTGGCCATGAATCTACGGGTTCGATATTGCCAGTGAGTTAGCTATTATCTAGCCAGGTCTATAAGTTTTAAAACATTTAATACATTAAATAAACTTTGTTTTACTCTTACACACATATAATGCACAGTACGTTGGAATTTCAGTTGTTTCAAAATGGCCACTTCTGTATAATTATGAGAGTGCAAAGGTAAAATTTTAAAAGCAGAGAGAAACAAATTATTTTCAATGTTTTCAATCAGTTTAGTGAAAAATATCCTACATTAGCCGTTTAGGATGTGGTGAAAATAACAGCAGAATTTACAGGTGAGTCAGCATGTAGCATAAATTTGGCTCATAATGAATGTGCAAATAAAGGATATCTATTGACACCATGGAAAAAGCGTAAACGACTGATTAGGTAGACCAATAATTTTTTGTCATTAATAAATAAGAAATGGAAATGACTAATTATTGGTACCATCTTACCTTGCATTCAGTCTTATTTCCTGTAAAATATGATGTTACCTAAGAACAATGTTTCTATCGATGACAGTTTCGTACACAATTCAGTCATATAGCAGGAAAAAATAGCACCATGTTTCCCCCCAACAGATGGAATCAGCAGAATAATACCCTATGCAATATTTAATTTTAGGAAGTTATATTTTGAGGTTATTTTAATTATATTATTTTTGGTCTGGACATCTTACCTCAATATTAATGTTGATTTGTTCTTGGACATGTTTCAAAACAATTCTGTTTTATCGTCAGCTTTCCCAGACTGGTTTTATTTATGTTGCATTATGTTGCACCACCTGGATGTCGATGTCAGCTCCATCCTGTGGTTGGCCAAAGAACCTCCAAACAAGGTCACCCTCCATCGGAATATCAAAATTTATAACTCTGTTTCTGTTCTTCTGAATATAAATTTTTTCCCAAATAGTCAGCTCTTTTGTATTTTCTAACTGTTTTAATAATTTAGTGTCTGAATTTATATTATGTTTTTCAGACCAAACATGAGCAGCAACTGCAGATTTTTCAATTTCAGGTGGTGCAACATAATGCAACATAAATAAAACCAGTCTGGGAAAGCTGACAATAAAACAGAATTGTTTTGAAACATGTCCAAGAACAAATCAACATTAATATTGAGGTAAGATGTCCAGACCAAAAATAATATAATACCCTATGCAAGTTTGTTTGCAGTACAACTGGAACTTAACTCGGATATTGGTACAGAGGAGTTGAAGGCATCGTATTTTACGGGAAATAAGATTAAATACAAGGTAAGGTGGTACCAATAATTAGTTACTTCCATTTTTTATTTATTTCTGACAAAAATTATATCGGCCTAAGTAATCAGATGTTTACACTTTTACCATGACGATGATTGATATCCTTTATTTACAATTTCATTATGAGCAGAATTTATGCTCCATGCTGACTCACCTGTAAATTCTACTGTTATTTTCACCACATTCTCAATGGCTAATGAAGGATAATTTCAACTAAATTGTTTGAAAACATTCAAAATAATTTGTTTCTCTCCACTTTTCAAATACTTTCCTTTGCAATTCTTATAATTCTACAGAAGTGGCCATTTTGAAACAACTGAAATTCTACATCGCACATACATAACAAAACAATGCTTATTTAATTTATTAAAATTGTAATTATATATTTTAACATTCTCCTATACACATGTGCTATGTAATATTCTCTATTTTGAGTGTTAGAGAAGGAACTACATTTTCTTACACATTCAAAGGTGAAATCATTGAACCAATGAAAATGAAGTCATACATCTGCTTTGTTTACATTGCAACTAGAAGAGAAAGATTATTTTTCTGTATCACAAAAAGTAATCATAGCATAGCTGGTTATGACAACGTTACAAACTCAAATTTCATAGGTTTGATACCCTATGGGGGCAGGATTTTTAAACTGGCCTAAAAGTCTTCTAGTACATCTTAGCCCTGGGGTAAACTCAGCCTCTAACAAAAAGAAAGAAAGAATATCTCCTACTATACCAAGGACTGTGGTGGGATCTCTTTATTTTTACAAGTAGTGACTCCAATTAAAGAAAACAAGTTGAAACAGCTGAAGAACTTCACACGCTGATCACATGTCAGTCCTCGGAACACTAGCAATGATGATCAATCCCATTTTTTTTTATTTTAAAAACACAGAAATTTCATTACAAAAAGTGAATAATTAGTTTAAAAAATACCAGTTATTTTCCTAAAAAAAGCTCAAATGCATTAAAATTGAATGAGAAGTTAACATAAACATAACCTACAAATTATAATATTATCGCAGCAACATGGCTGCGTCCAGCATCAATCTATGGCTAATAAAAAAAAATAATCATAACACAATTGTGCAGTTTACCTCATATTATTATAAAAAAATAAGATTGTTATAAATGGCTGTAGATAACAGATTAAAAAACTCCTGAAGCGACAGGTCTACAAGGCCCTTAGCCTACCAGCTGGCTGCTGGCCTCACATCCACATGTGTCGTCACAGAGGCAGATGATACTCAGCCAGTGTAGAAATGACATTTGGTCAGCATGTCGAGTCCCCCAGCCGTTACAGCTGGTTTTCTCAACCTGGAGCCACTACTTATTGTAGCTACCCAAAAATGCCTCACGATGCTGGGTGGACACCGGTCCCATACTGGCCAAAATACCATGAGAAAATTTCTTCCCCCATGGAGACTCGAACCAGCACAAGTCCCGTAGCTCTGCACCAAGGCTTCCTGCCTTAACCACTCGGCTATGGCGTGGGACTAGATAACAGATTACTTTCTATAATTGAAAAATACACCTGGATACATTCGTAACGTTTAGTGTCAGTGTACTCGCCATGTAGACGAGAACGTGATTCTATACAGAAGGGGACCCTGAGACTCCGGACTCCCTCGACGTTACCTTGTTCGCTTGTACTGGGAAGCCAGAGAGAAAATGACTTAAGCGTCAAATCTCGCCATTAGAAAACAACAACAACAACATTCGTAACGTTAATTAAATATCAGGTAACTTAACCAAATCGCAATCTAATCCACCAAAATGTACCTAAACATAAGGAAATTGATAAAGAAGATATTTGTTCTGTGTATTCTTACCTCTTATGGTTTTTTGTTGAACATGTGTTTCAAGGCTTGTTAGCTCCATCTTCAGCTATTACAGACTGATATTTCTCAAGTTGTCAGCCCTGATTCTTGACACCTGCTCCCTCTGCCTGTGGTCCAATGAACTTACTAATGAGGTTCCTTTCTCTGGGAATTTCAAAATTCATAATTCTCTCCTTGTTCTTCTGTATGTAGATTTTTTCCATATGTTTTCTAACTGTTTTAATAATTTTGTGTTTTTCTGACTAAACGTGGGCAAGGAAAGAATTATGAATTTTTAAATTCCCGGGAAACGAACCTTATTAGCAAATTGATTGGACTCAGAAAGAGGGACCAGGAGTCAAGAATCAGGGCCAACAAATTGAGAAATATCAGTGTGTAATCGCTGAAGATGGGGCTCACAAGCCTTGAAAGTTATGTCCAACAAAAACAACCATAAGAAGTAAGAATATAGAGACCAAATATCTTAATTACTTATTTTTGGAATTCTCACTACGAGGTATATTCATTAAGGTAGAATTTTTTATCACTCACCTCATATTGTTCTTCTTATTTGACTATAAACTAGTTTCGGAACATAGTTTCTGTTCCATCCTCAAGTATCGTCACGACTGTTGTTCTGTCGTCTTGAAGAGCTGTCCTTCGCTCCTTCCATTGGCTGACTGAAAAACCTCGAAACCAGGTCATTCTCACCGGGGATGAACTTTGAAATTCTCGGTGAGAATGACCTGGTTTCGAGGTTTTCCAGTCAGCCAATGGAAGGAGCGAAGGACAGCTCTTCAAGACGATAGAACAACGGTCGTGACGATACTGAAGATGGAACAGAAACTATATCCCGAAACTAGTTTATAGTCAAATAAGAAGAACAATATGAGGTGAGTGATAACAAATTTCTACCTTAAACCTCTTAATATTACTTCCTATTGTATTTTTAGAATAAGGAAATCGGGTTTTTCTTCACAATTTTTAAGTTATATTATTGCCTCTATTAATTAATTAAGAACAACATTTTAGAAATATTAAGAATTGTGAAATTGAAAAATGAGCAATTGCGCCATAGTTTGCTAGAACAAAATAAAATTGAAAAGAGGCAAAACTTTTGAAACAATTAGATAAACCGTTGGAATTGACAGTTTGGGAGAAGATATTCATTCACAAGAATAAATATCGATCTATGAACTTCGATATTCCGGTGGATAAACATTTAATTTCAAGATTTATAAACCCAATCAAAGATGGCAGCACAAGAGGTGATGTCCATAGAGAAATAAACAACCAGACAATTTCATCAGTGGAAGTCATGATTGAGGAGGGACAAGATATTGTCTGAAACCGCCGGTATCAAAGAAATTTGAAATTATATGAGGTGAGTCGTTAAAAATATGTTCTCCACTCACTATTAATGATATAACCTCATAATGTTTACTTCCCAACATTAATTTTTGGTGCGTTATCCCTGGACTAAGTCACAGACAACACCATTAAACATTTTGCTATAGCATAAACATAAGCGATAACTTGTGTAGCAACTAGTGGTCCATCTGAAGATACAGGGTCTCATCATTGCTAGTTCAGCTAAGTCCTATACTAGCTGGATGATAATTCACCTCTGTAATTTATAGATACAGATATGAGGCAAGCAGAAAGCTGGAAGGCAAATGGCCTTCGAGTCAGTCATGCAATGGAGTTTTTTTGGCCTTTTTTGCATGTCCACTTGAGAAATACAGGAGAAAGAAATGGTATGCACATAGTTATAAATATAATACAGACAATATTTGAGTTTGTATTCTTTAACATTATTATCTCATATGTTTATTCTGTTGGACGATCGTTTCAAAGCCATTGCTCCATCTTCAGCTAGTTTAGTTTGTGAACAAGCTGAAGATGGAGCAATAGCTTTGAAACGATCGTCCAACAGAATAAACATATGAGGTAAGAATGTTACAGAATACAAACTCAAATATTAAATTAAACCTCATAATGTTATTTCCTAATGATTTTAAAATAATACAGACAAACTCATCCAATCTACAGGGTGGTGCATAAGTCTCCATACATATGATGTCGCGCTTTCATTACATTTATTTGTATTCTATTGCATATAATTATATTCTAATATAATAAAAGGCTATTTAGAAAGAAGGAACAGACTTCAAACAATTATTTCTTCTTCTTGTAAGCCCACGTTTTCTTAACACAGATTTAGGCGCTCTCCCCCTACAGGGAAGAATTTAAACCATACTAATTTAAATTATATTTGAAGAGAATTTTTTTTTTTCGCCTAGACCGAGACTCGAACCCGGGACCCTTGGCTTTCCGGGCCAAGTGCTCTACCAACTGAGCTACCGAGGCGAGTTACAATCTAGATGCAAATTTTTCTCTTATATACGTTGTAATTCCCTATCGCCAAATGCTTTTGAAATCATTGCTTCTATCTTTGCAAATGGCGGCTTCTTAGTTAAGAAGACATTTATTGGGAATTTAACATTACTTTATAAAGCTAGTAAGGCTTCTAATGATTTTTTTTTATTATTGATTTAACATTTCTCACTGAAAGATAAATTATATTTGAAGAGAATAACTAATTTAGTTACACTTTTTTGTATAGATGTCATTTGAGTGGTCCGTGGTCATCGTTCTACTTCATACTGACATCTAGGAAACCAAGGTGGTACTAGGATGGGAAAATTTGGTAAATTTTGCTTAGAGGCCTTTTCATTCAGGCTTAAGGATCTTTTATGAGCCTGAAACTCTTCGGACTCTGGACCCACGGCTTAAAGTCCCTCCCAGAGGACTTGCTCCTTGGATTTTTCCATCCTAAAAAATCCACTGACCCTGGCCAGGTTTGAACCCACAACCCTTGGGACCAGAGGCAAGGAGCATAATCACTAGTCCACCACGGCCGACATTTTATTTCTTCCAAACTACAAAAAAATAGGAACACAATTCCAACGTTCCTGGGAAAGAGAAAAGATCAAATTTCACTATTTTATGCATTCAATATGAGCACCATGTGTTGCACGACAAATATCAATATGGTAGCTCATTTCTTGGCACACAGCTGGACTCTAATTATCAAATTCACAGCTTCAACAATTTGATGTCGCAGATTTTCAAAAGTGTCAGCATAATGGGGATAAAAACATGGTCTTTTATGTAACCCCACAGATAAAAATCATACAGTGTTAGGTCTGGTGACCTGCGAGGCCACCGGCAATGAAGTTGATGTTCTGCTCCTCCTCTTTCAATCCAACAATGCCAATGCGACCGTGATCGCAACTTCAAGCAACAGCGTCATTGAGGCCGTGATTGGAACTTCAAACTTTTCTCTTTCCAGGAATGTTGGAATTGTGTTTCTATGTTTTGTAGTTTGGAAGAAATAAATATTTGAAGTCTGTTCCTGCTTTCTGAATAGCCCTGTATAATAATGTGCAGGATGATTGGATTAATGTATGCATGGCATGTGACAGGGAACATACTGAACATATTCTTTAAAACTAATGTTACTCAAGTCTGTTACCTGTATGCAGACTTATGCACCACCCTGTATTCTAAAATAAGCTGATTTTAAAATTCAGCTTTTTTTGTTCCATTTTGTAGATATTTTCAAAACTTAAAATCAAAAAGTGCATAAGTGCGCTACAGCTGTGAGTGTGTATGTAAGGTGCCATGAATTATACTAACCTCGTCAACTTTAGCCTGTGTCTGTTGGAGACGCTTGTTAGATGCCTGGTTCTGGGGGCTGCGAGCAGCGCCATCGTCTCCTGTCCCTGAGTAGCCACCGGCACCGTCCATGCTGTAATTTCTGCAACATAAACAGTAAAACACATTAACAAACTGCTAAATTTCACTTTTTTTGTTGGTTTAACATGGCTTATTTAAGTATGAGACTAATCACAATATCAGGGGGTTGAGCTGCTACACCTGGCTAATTCTCCAGAATTCAGAGTGGCTGCATAAGGGTTAATGTTTAATGCCGAGAGGACACTCTCTATCATATATGAAGAGAAAAATTGGAAAAAACTGCACTTAAACTAGCATGAAATATTTTCTAAGTCCTATATAACAACAGTGGAGAAGACTGAATAACAGTGAATTACATGGTCTTTATAGGAAGCCAGATATAATAAGAACAGTTAAGTCTCGTAGACTGCGATGGGCAGGACATGTGGCACGAATGGGGAATGAAAGACATGCATGGAAGATTCTTGTAGGAAAACGCCCAGTTGGTAGACCAAGAATGAGGTGGGAGAATAACATTAACTATAATTTGAGGGAAGTAGATTATACAGGGGATGATTGGAAAACATTGGCTCAGGATAGGAATATATGGAGAGCTTATGTCCGTGCAGCCATGAACCTACGGGTTCGATAATGCCAGTGAGTTAGTTATACTGTGATGGATCAAATATGTGGCACGAATGGGGAATGAAAGAGTGCATGGAAGCTTCTTGTAGGAAAACCACAGGGAAAACACCCAGTTGGTAGACCAAGAATGAAGTGGGAGAATAACATTAACTATGATTTGAGGGAAGTAGATTATACAGGGGATGATTGGAAAACATTAGCTCAGGATAGGGATTTATGGAAAGCTTCTGTCCGCGTGGCCATGAACCTACGGGTTTGATAGTGCCAGTGAGTTAGTTAGTTATAGAACAACAGTGCGCATGTGCCAGAGTTTATAGAGCCAGCGATAACCCACAATCGAACCACATATCTATTATCATCCTTGATTATTATCCATTGCTATGAAATTTAAATGACCAACATGTGCAATAAATCCCCAAATCTATGTTAAAAAAAATATATTAATAATATTAAAATTACCAAATGTTTATTAAAAATGAGTGTACACTTACTCATCGCT
Organism: Diploptera punctata; assembly: GCA_030220185.1. Taxonomy (NCBI): domain Eukaryota; kingdom Metazoa; phylum Arthropoda; class Insecta; order Blattodea; family Blaberidae; genus Diploptera; species Diploptera punctata. The sequence goes on from JASPKZ010003835.1 coordinate 1,552,140, forward strand.
CCCTAACGCTGATCCAACCAGCGATAACCCAAAACAGCAATAGAAAAATCAAAGACTAAGTAATATCCTCTGTGGAGAAAATAGCAGTTAGCATCACAATATTGTCTAACAGTGTCATAATATTGTGATTTGCATATTTAAATAAAATTATCTAATAATGTTATAAAAATTGTTTGAAAAATTTAAAAATATTAAATAATGTTAGTAGATACAGAAGAAGAGCTATAGTTTACAACAATATAACTGAAAAATCAAGCGCTAGTAGAAGTGCAGAACAGTACAGTACCTTTACCTTCATTTTCCATAGTATATTTGGCTCAACTGCACTTCTAGTAGCGCTTGATTTTTCAGTTATATTGTTGTAAACTATAGCTCTTCTTCTGTATTTACTAACATTATTTAATATTTTAAACTTTTTCAAACAATTTTTATAACATTATTAGATAATTTTATTTAAATATGCAAATCACAATATTATGACACTGTTAGAAATATTGTGATGCTAACTGCAATTTTCTCCACAGAGTATATTACTTAGTCTATGATTTTTCTATTGCTGTTTTGGGTTATCGCTGGTTGGATCAGCGTTAGGGAGCGAAAAGTAAGTGTACACCCATCTTTAATAAACGTTTGGTAATTTTAATTTCTATCTATCTTTGGGTTTTTACAGCTGCTGCCGGCTTCCCGTGCCAAACCTCCAAAGCTTACAATCTTGGGCATCTTCAATGCATAGCCCTCTTGCTTGCATTAATGTCTTCATGTTTTCTTTCCATGTTAACTTCGGTCTCCCTCTCTTCCCTCCTTCTGTTCGGATGCCATTGATATAGTTGCTTTGGCCATTGCTCATCTTCCATTCTTAAAACACGTCCTAACCACTTTAATTCCTTCTCCTCAGTTCTTTCGATTATGCTTTCTTCTGGTTCCATTATGTTTCTAATTTCCTTATTTGTGACATGTTCTAATTTAGACTTTCTGGCACTTCTGCATAAATAATCCATTTCTAGAGCTATTAGTCTATTCTTGTAGTACTTATTGATTGTCCATACCTCACTTCCGTACATTGCAACAGATTCCACCAATGTTTTACCAATATATTTTTTTGTGTCTTTCCAAATATGCTTATCCCACCATATGGAATTTAACGATGATATTATTTTGCTACTCAATTCAATTCTATGTTTTATATTCTCTTTGCCTATACCTTCAATGTTATCCATAATTATTCCCAAATATTATTAATGTAATTTTTTAATATAGATTGGGTATTTATTGCAAATATTGGTCATTTAAATTTCATAGTGACAGATAGTAATAGAGGATGATAATCAATATATGGTTCGATTGTGGGTTATCGCTGGCTCTATAAACTCTGGCGCATGCGCACTGTTGTTCTATAGGACTTTGAAAATATTTCACGCTAGTTTAAGTGCAGTTTTTCCATACATTCATGTAATACAGTTACTCTATGTACCTCTTCTGTCTTTACTAACATTTTGTAATATTTTAAACATTTTTCAACAATACTTATAACATTATTTTACAATTTTTACGTATTTATTTATCTACAAGAAACACGGTAACATTTTGACGTATTTAGACAATATTGCAAAACTCATTAGCTATTTTTCCCTCTTCTTGCAATGTTGCCACTATCAACAATTCAATTACACATCTTTTTAAGGTTATTACTATTATTCTTAAGTGTACATCAGATTAGTGTACACTTACCAAGTAAATAATATTCATATAATTAATTTTGTTAGGTCCACCGCTGTGGGCTCGAGGTAGCATGCTGCCTTGTCACGCAGCGGGCCCACGTTCGATTCCCAGTCGGGACAGTTTTTCTGGGTGAGGTTTTCCTCACTTGTAAGACACATGTCAGGAAAACTTTAAGGCCCAAACGGTCCCCAAAAGCATATGGCCATCATCATCCTTCACCAGTGTGGAAAGCAACGGGAAGCTACCACACCTACAATCCCTTAGTAAAGTTGCAAACATAGCATGAAAATGCTATGACTGCAGTGAAAGACCTGCCCTCGGGCAGAATTACTATGGATGGATGGAGGTTAGAAAGGGAGAAGTTAGTGTACATCCATTTTTAATAAACATTTGGGTATGTATTTAGAAAGGTGGTCATACTGCATGTGGTGCCATCTAGCAATAGCTCTGTAAACTCATACACATGCGCACTGTTATTCTCTAGGACTTGGAAAATATATTGGGAAACGTAAAGTACCTACTGTTTTTCTGAAAACATGTGAGAGACATATCACAATTTACATACACAAATATTTAATAATTGTAAAATATATTTTAAGAACTGTTGCAAATTTTAATGGCATGCTCTAGTACAAAATTAAATAGTAAAGGAGATAGTGCATCTCCTTGCTTCAACCCATTTAGTGTAACACTGTCATACTCATGTTTTATGAAAATGCATGGAGTAACTTACATTGAACTTTTATAGGAAAAATAAAACACTGAGGTTTAATTTAAATCATAGAGTAACTTATTCAAAAGTTGAGCCCAGTTTTGCACAGGATTTATAGACTCAAGAATAGGATACTAAATTTTGAGTTAAACAGGAATTCAAACAAGTTTTGCAGAAAACCTCAAGTTTACTCAGACTTTCTAAAAAAAATGTAAATCTGTCAGTGAATCACTCCTTCATTTCACAATTCGCGGATGGTTATAAGTATTAATTATTTATAGGCCGCAGGATCACGAAAAAATATTAGGCATTCATATTAGCTTTTAAAAAGTACACAATCTTGAAACATAACTGGAAATGTAACCTAAAAGTGTTAGCAATAGTTCATAAAATGAACTATTAAGTAGATGAATAGGTCACCGACAGATTATATATAATTACTGATTGTTTTTGTACCTGACCCTGAATTCCTAAAAAAACCGTTGTTTTATAAATGTAAAAAATGATATATAAAATGTACGTAATACATACCCAAAAGATAATTCTTTATAAAATAAATCAGATAGTTGGTACAGCTGTAATACTAAGTTTACACTCAACAATTTGTTAAATAGAGCGAATACTAAGTCTGAAGTTCAGGAAGTCAACTTGACAATGATTCAGATATAAATGCCCATGAACCGTAACGACTTGAAAAATGAAGTTGATAAGAGGTTAACAGTTTGCAAAAATGTTACATTTTACAGTTAAACTAATTAAGTTTTGCAGGAAATGCTGATTAATTCCATGTGATAACCGGAGCCTCAGGCTTGTTAATTTAAATAAAGCTTGCAACCTTGGCAGATGACGTTTGATCAGGAACTTTAAAAAGAAATGCTTTTTTCACACTTTTAGGTTTTCAAATAAATAAACATAAATTCTTAAGTTCTAATAATTTATTTAAAAACTTACATTGCCACACCCTTAATTGAAACAGCTGATCTAATTTCAGTGAACTACAAACAGCTCTTCAACTTTACACAATACAACTATCTGTTCTTTGCTTTCTTTCAACCAACATGGACGATCACCATACCAGTTCCGGATGACGTCACGGGAAAGGGTGGGAGTGAACTTAGTGAATCAATCATTTCTATTCAAAGATTTAATTAAACACGCAGATAATCGATAATCAGATAAAATTATTGATAAAATCATGGCAACTTTATCGAATTTATCAAAATAAAATGGCTGCAAACATTGGTATGCAGATTATATTTTTAAATGATAAAAATGTAATTATTGTTATTTTCGTTATATTTTCTAAATAAACACTGAAAATAATTATTGCGCTACGAGTTTATTTTTATACCGATTGTATTAATTTTAAGAAGAATTATGTGTGACCGGTAAAAGCAACAATGCTTTGTAAATCTATTGTTCAAGTCACGTGGAGCCAGGACAACTGTTGCTTCAGCGCCGACGCAGACGCTCATTCATAGACGCTCACGCCGCCTCTTCGCTAAATAAAACATCAATTCATAAATCAGAGATAATTACAAGTTACAAGAAGCAAGTTAAATAAAAATTAATTTATGAAAACAAGGGAAACTCGGTTTAAATTTACAAGACAATCCTAAAACATTAAAAATGTTGTCACCCCTACATTATTATCATATATATTATTCTATTTATTATTAATACCGAAATAAACTTAACATCAGTTTAAAGAAAGAAAAAAGTTACGTCAATCAGTGTAACAATCGTTATTTCCTTCGGAAACATAATTGATACCATGGTTATCCCATATCAACCAAGTTTCCGAAGAAGGCAATGACAATTGTTGCACATCATGTTTTTCTTTCTCTATAAAATACTATAGGACAGTGTGCTAATCTTCCTTGAATGGTATTTTATGCGATAAACATGTAACAAAAGAAACTAAAATTAATATTTGAAAAAAAGGATTAAAACTGTTTTGACTTACGGCTCCTATGTTTGGACCCTGAATTTTTAAATGAAAATAACATTTTTGGCAGCAGAAATTGACTGCTAGGAGGGGAAAAAATAAATAAAATAATAATAATAATAATAATAATAATAATAATAATAATAATAATAATAATAATAATAATAATAATTATATATATATATATAGAAATGAGATCTCGGAAATTCTCGCTACCGCTGGGTATTTAAACATTTCCTCGCTTATGTAAAACACTTCACAAACGTGTGATGTACATTTTTTTTTGTGCGATGGAGTTTTCAAAATAATATATATTAGTAAAATAATAACATATTTGTTGGAAATATTTGCGTTCATTATAGACAACTGACTAACGTTAACAGTGTGGGCAATGTTTATTAGTTGAGACTACAGCAAGCCGTGACACCAATCAGTGATGAAATGGCGCAAAGTACGTATTTATTGTTTTATATTGTTTCAAATAGAGTTTAGTTCATTTAAACTGCAGTAATGTTTCGTATAATGTATATTAACACTGTCTTTTGGATATAGTTTTGTATATACATTGTACATAATATACATAAAGGGCAGTGGTTTTACTTCCCGCACGAGATTTGTAATATGTAATATTACAGTACAGTTATTTAGCTTAGCAATCCCGAAATGTAGGAAGCTGAACTTTCAATCATGGTCGCCATTGCTGTTAAGTACAACAAATCGCGCAAAACATATAAAACTACTGTAGGTTCCCGAATTGAAATATTAAGGGCTAATTCCTGACTTTGCATTCCTTCGAAAGGGAAGTTAAGCTGTGGGTCCCATATCGCAGATTTATGGCACGTAAAAACCCTCGGATGACACGCCGTAGCGTAGTTGGTTAAGGCAATCCACTACAAGCCGAAAGCTCGAGGGTTCGAGTCCCGATCGATCAGGATTTTTAAACTGGCTTAACCTTCTGGTGGGACCATGGCCCTGGAGTCTACTCAGCCTCTAATTGAAATGAGTACCGGATGATTGTTTTCTGGGTAAACGCGGCCGTCACGCAGGGCTGACAAGACTGCTGTTACATCGTGCCGATTGTCTAGAAATATTGGAGCATTTAACTTTATTACATCTCAAAGGCCTATAGCGGGATCAGTTTACTTTAAAAAAGACGTTCAGTCTTGCTCCGTAGCGGAGCAATTTAATGCAAAGTGCCTTGAGCTGGTTCGTGTCATCATGGGGGGAAGAAAATGTATCATGGAATTTCGACCAGTATGGAACCTGCTTGGTGAGGAATTTGTGGTGACTCCAGATTGAGAGAACCAGCTATAATTACTGGGGGGGGGGACCCGACATGCAGACCATATGTCACCTCCATACTGGCTACATGACCGTTCATCTCTGTGATTAACATATGTGGATGTGATGCCAGCAGCAGGCTGTCGCGCTATGAAGATTTATAATAATATTTGGAAAATATTTTCATTAGAATAATAGTCCGCCGCTGTGGTCTCGAGGTAGCGTGCTGCCTTGTCACGCAGCGACTCGGGTTCGATCCCCGGTCGGGGAAAGTTTTCTGGGTGATGTTTTTTTTTCGGGGTTTTCCCTCACCTGTAAGACAAATGTCAGAAAACTTTAAGGCCCCCATACGGTACCCGAATATCATCTGGCCATCATTAATATATTTATTAAGTTTAGGATTAAGGCCTCTCCTGGCGCATCATTACCATCATCATCTTCTTCTTCTTCGTTACGGTTTAGGCTTTTTGCTAGCCTGTTCCGGCTCTTTCCATTTTTTCTTTGGTCTTCCCAAAACTTCCTCTTGGTGAATAGTTGTATGCTGCTTTTGGTTTTGTGTTCTCAGTCAATCGGCCGCGGTGGACTAGTGGTTATGCTCCTTGCTTCTGGTCCCGAGGGTCGCGGGTTGAAACCCGGCCGGGGTCGATACATTTTTTAGGATGGAAAAATCCAAGGAGCAAGTCCTCCGGGAGAGACTTTAAGCCGTGGGTCCCGAGTCTGAAGATTTTCAGGCTCGTAAAAGATCCTTAAGCCTGAATGAAAAGGCCTCTAAGCAAAATTTACCGAATTTTCCCGTCCTAGTACTACCTTGGTTTTCGAGATGTCAGTATGAGGCGGAACGCTGACCACGTACCACTCGAAATGACGTCTATACGAAAACAAGTGTAACTACATTAGTATGGTTTAAATTATTCCCTGTAGGGGGAGAGCGCCTAAATCTCTGTTAAGGGAAACTTGGGCTTACAAGATACAAGAAGATCTCAGTCATCCTTGGTAAGTGTTCTTTCCAGTTTGTTCTGTATTTCACTATTCTTCTTCTTCTTCTTAAACTTAATTTGTAGGATTCTCATCCTGTTCATTTCCAAAATCACCCCTCGGAGGAAGACGTATTGGATGTGCATCAACTGTCTATCCATCTCTTGTCTGGTCTTCCTCTTGTTCTTCTCCCGTCCATTGGTCTATCTTCTTTAGCTCTTTTTGCAAGTCGGTTGTCTTCCATTCTTTCTATATGGCCCTTCCAATATTTTCGTCTATCTATAATAAATTTGGTTATGTCTTGAATATGACATTTGTCCCTAATTTCTGTCTTGTGTATTTTATGAAATAATGTTTTCCCCTGAATAGTTCTTAAGATTTTCATTTCGCATGTGCTTATTATTTGTTTAGTTTTTGTTGTATCAGCCCTAGTTTCTGCTCCATATACGATAACTGGTCGAACTATCGTTTTGTATATGCAGGTTTTGCTTTCTATTGACATATGTTTGTTGGCCAAATTAAATCTTTCATATATCCTGATATTTGTGCTGCTTTATCAGCTTGTTTCTTTACTTCTTTTATTAAATTTTTAGTGTTTGTTATTAATACACCTAAACAAATAAATTCTGACACTTGTTCTATAATTTTTCTTTCCACTTCTAATTTGCACCTTACTGGTTCTTTTGATATTGTTAAGCATTTTGTCTTATTCCTGTTAATTTCCATATTGTATTTTCTGGCATTTATGTTAAATTGATGTAAAGATCTTTGTAAATTATCTTCAGTTTCTGAAAGCAGAACGACATCATCTTCGTAACATATTAAGTGAAATCTAGTGTTTCCCATTTTATAACCCAAACGTGGTGGCATGTTTTCAATAATTGTATCCATTATAATGTTATTTCACTATTACTTACTTACTCTCTGGCACTATCGAACCCGTAGGTTCATGGCCGCGCGGACATAAGCTCTCCATACATCCCTATCCTGAGCTAGTGATTTTCCAATCATTCCCTGTATAATCTACTTCCCTCAAATCATAGTTAATGTTATTCTCCCACATTCTTGGTCTACCAACTGGGCGTTTTCCCTCTGGCTTTCCTACAAGAAGCTTCCATGCAAGTCTTTCATTCCCCATACGTGCAACATGTCCTGCCCATCGCAGTCTACGAGACTTAACTGTTCTTATAAAGACCATGTAGTTCATTGTTATGTAGTCTTCTCCATTCACCTGTCTGTTCATCTCTCTTTGGTCCAAAAATTTTCCTAAGAACTTTATTCTCAAATACTCGTAATCTCATTTCCTCCCTTAAAGTAAGAGTCCATGTTTCGCATCCATATAATATAACTGGTAGAATAATAGTTTTATATATTTTCAATTTAACGTTTTTTGAAAGGAGTTGGGAAGTCAAAGAGTCTCTGTAATGCATATTAACCTGCTATTGGTTTGAGGAATTTCATTTCAGCAGCTTGTATTCTGGCAGATTGTTGTATTGTCACTGTCCACGTTTCGGATCCGTAAGTAACCATCATCGCCATCGGGGCAGCGTAACTCCGCCTTCCAGGCGCCCCAACCTCAGAAGTGCTAGGAGAGAATACCAGAATGTACAAATGACAACGTGATGGCATAGAATAAAAAACCTCAATTCCTTCGGAATTACCTAGAATAAACAACTGAGTGTGATAGGCCTATCAGAACAACTTGTGTTTGTCACAGCAGAGATAAGATTGCACGAGATTATGAGATGATCCAATAAAGACACTCCCAAAGCAAGTGCACTGAGCTGATACCCCAATAGAGGCCCTACATTTGAATTCCGGTGTCAACTAATCTGTTCGTCAGCTGTCAAGACAAATGTTGATTTGGAATTTGACAACCTATATTCTCTGTTGAGTAACGCTAAGAAATTGGGGCTCGAAGTAAACTGGGCCGTCCTATGAAACGCTGGAGGGAAAATTTTCTATAGGATCGTAACAGGTCTTGGCCTAATGCTTGGAAGGAAGTAAACTGATAGAACCTATACTCTCTCTGCATTACATTGAGAAATTGGGACTGGAAGTAAACATCAATAAAACTAAATATATGTTCACACGTAGAAATACAATATATAATGGAACTGGACAATTAATGACAAATGAGGGAAATTTTGAAGAAGTGGCTGAATTCAAATACCTAGGAACAATAATCACAAACAGGAATTAGATGCATAAAGAAATTAAACATAGGCTCAATTTTAAAAATACATGCTGTTACGTATTACAGGGACTCTTGTCGTCCCAACTTCTCTCAGAAAAAGTTGAACTGAATATATATATATATATATATATATATATATATATATATATATATATATATATATAACTGTTTTTCTCCCAGTTATGTTATATGGAAGTGAAACTTGGGCTCTTTCTTTAAAGGGGGAGAAAATATTACGAATGTTTGAGAATAAAGTTCTTAGTAGGAATTTTGGACCAAATAGAGAAGAACAGACAGGTGAATTGAGAATACTACATAACAGTGAACTACATGGTCTTTATAGGAAGCCAGATATAATAAGAACAGTTAAGTCTCGTAGACTGCGATGGACAGGATACGTAAGACGAATGGGGAATGAAAGGGGGACATGGAAGCTTCTTGTAGAAAAACCAGAGGGAAAACTGCCGGATGGTAGACCAAGAATGAGGTGGGAGAATAACATTAACCATGATTTGAGGGAAGTCGATTATACAGGGGATGATTGGAAAACATTAGTTCAAGATAGGGATACATAGAGAGCTTATGTCCGTGGCGGCCATGAACATATGGGTTCGATAGAGCCAGTGAGTTAGTTAGAATCTACTCTCTCTGCTTCAGTTTAACATCTCCATTTTTAACTCAATGCTGGGGCCACCTACGAGACGACACGAACTGTACTGGGAATGAAACTCAATATTTGTCTTAAAAACTCACAAAAGCCAAGATAAAACTTGAGACAGATTATTCGGCCCTGGGATTTGAACTGGGGAATTACAGAATACGAGCCTTAATGCATCTCTCTGAGCAAATTCGTTCGGTTATATTATCCAGTCCACCGCTGTTGTCTCGAGATAGCGTGCTGTCTTCTCACGCAGCGGGCCCGGGTTCGATCCGTGGTCGGGACAGCTTCCTGGGTGAGAGTTTTCCTCACCTGTAAGACAAATGTCAGGAAGCTTAGGACCCAACGATCCCCGAAAATCATTCGGCCATCATCATCATCCTTATCATTATCATCATCATCCTTCACCGGTGTGGAAAGCAACGGGAAGCTACCACACCTATAATTCCCTAGTAAAGCTGCAAGCACAGCATGAAAATACAGTGATTGCAGTGAAAGACCTGCTCTCAGGTAGAATTACTATAGAATATATTGGTGGAACGCCGTAACGTGGTTAGTTAAGGCAATACGCTACAAGCCGGAAGGTAGCGGGTTCGAGTTCCGGTGGAGGTCAGGATTTTTAAAATGACCCAACCCTTCAGGCGGGCCCATGGCCCTGGGATCGACTCAACCTCTAACGGAAATGAGTACCAGACGCTTGATCTGGGGGTAAAGGGGGCCGTCATCAGGCGGCTGATTAGCTGATATCCCAGCTGACATCAAATACCAATTGTTTAGCCAAACGGTTTCCAACCTTTTTTTGACTCACGAACCCCTTCGACAACGATCCGAGTTGGTGAACCACTGACTTTTAAATATACACACAGTAGACATGCATAACATTTAATTCCAAGCAAAAGGTTTAATAACCTTAAATTAACTTAACCCTTAACGGTTAAAACCTAAAGTTACTCTAGTTACGGCTTAAAAGTTACACAACGTGTTGCATTAATAAATACAAGTTTTCATTATAGTTAATCACCAATTATTAATAATAACAATAATAATATTATTATTCTTATTATTATTATTACTTTTATTGTCCACCGCTGTGGTCTCGAGGTAGCGTGCTGCCTTGTCATGCAGAGGGCCCGGGTTCGATCCCCGGTCGGGACAGTTTTTCTGGGTGTGGTTTTTATCGGGGTTTTTCCTCACCTGTAAGACAAATGTCAGGAAAACTTTAAGGTCCAAACGGTCCCCGAAATCATATGGCCATCATCATCCTTCACCGATGTGGAAAGCAACGGGAAGCTATCACACCTACAATTTCCTAGCAAAGCTGCAAGCATAGCATGAAAATGCTATGCTTACAGTGAAAGACCTGTCCTCGGACAGAATTACTATGGATGGATGGATTATTAATATTATTATTATTTATTCAATGCTCCAGATTGTCATTTCGACATTTCTGGTAGTCTATCCTGGCATTGGCTTAATTGTAACCCACTCCTGAAGTTGGGGGACCTGGAAGGTGGAGTTACGTTACTCCGATGATATGATGGGTGATAAATGATAATGAAGCGCCAGGAGAGTTCTTAACTTAAATTAGACCGTGGGCAACCACAGGAATAATTCCCTTTAAGGAAAAATTCCTATGGTTTGACCGGGAATCGAACCCGGGACCTCATCAAGAGTAGTCAGAGATGCTGACCACTAGCCCATGAGGCTATCTTATTATTACCCGCCATTACGGAAAAGTTTTGGCGAACCCCCACAGGTTGGAAAACGATGGTTTAGCCTACAAAGATAAGAGATTTAACCTCCTACCTATAATAAGATTATAACAACGGAAGTGTTGGTGGGATGAAATTCGGGAAACGGGAGAACCCCGAGAAAACCTTAAAAATCTTGCTATGGCCCGCTACCACACCCTCTCGAACATAGAGCTCTCGAACGACCAGGATTCGAACCTGGCATTCCAGTCGAGGCAGCCGCGTGAGCTAACTAACTCACTGGCACTATCGAACCTGTAGGTTCATGGCCGCGCGAACATAAGCTCTCCATACATCCCTATCCTGAGCTAATGCTTTCCAATCATTCCCTGTATAATCTACTTCCCTCAAATCATAGTTAGTGTTGTTCTCCCACCTCATTCTTTGTCTACCAACTGGGCGTTTTCCCTCTGGTTTTCTTACAAGAAGCTTCCATGCGCGTCTTCCATTCCTCATACGCGCAACATGTCCTGCCCATCACAGTCTACGAGACTTAACTGTTCTTATTATATCTGGCTTCCTATAAAGATCATGTAGTTCACTGTTATGTAGTCTTCTCCATTCACCTGTCTGTTCATCTCTCTTTGGTCCAAAAAATTTCCTATGAACTTTATTCTCAAATACTCGTAATCTCATTTCCTCCCTTAAAGTAAGAGTCCATGTTTCGCACCCATATAATATAACTGGTAGAATAATAGTTTTATATATTTTCAGTTTAACGTTTTTTTAAAAAGGAGTTGGGACATCAAGAGTCTCTGCAATGCATAATAGCACGCATTTCCAGAATTGAGCCTATGTTTATTAATTTCCTAGCTATAACGGCTTGTGAAATGAGATTCATGCGCAGAACAGCGGGTTACACCAGATGGGATCGGAAAAGGAACACCGATATCTTAAAAGAATTGAAGACTACGCCAATTTTGGAATATATTAAGTAGTACCAACTAAATTGGAAACACCATCTTGAAAGAATGAGTTCAAATCGGATCCCCAAAGCTGTTTATAATTATATACCAAGAGGACGAAGATCACTGGGCCGTCCTATGAAACGCTGGAGGGAAAATTTTCTATAGGATCGTAACAGGCCTTGGCCTAATACTTGGAAGGAAGAAGAAGAAGAAAAAAATATTAGAAGATATCAAAACGTATCAAAATAAGTGGTAGAAATCACCTCCACAAAATGGATTCAAATCGTTTTACGAAAGATGTTTCAGAGTCAACACAGAGGCAGAGGAAGTCCTGAACCTGTCCTCGCTGTGGCGCAGGCCTAGAGTCCCTACTTTCCACTCCGGCGACCCGGGTTCGATTCCCGGCGGGGTAATGCTTTAAATTTCCACCTTGGGACTGGGCGTGTGTCGTGTCCTTGTGTTTATATGTGTGAATGAGGAAAAAGGTTTAAAAAAAAAGGAAAACAAGAATGAAAAATAGGATATATATAGGCCTATATGTGTCCAATTAAAACTACAGATATTAAAAGTGATAAAAACAAGACAAATAAGACCCAAATTGAATTAAAAACAACAACAATACTGGAGAAATCAAGTCAACTCAGCCTAAACGTAACATGTCCATTATGGCGATTTTTTAAAAATTGAACCCCTGGAAAAATTGAGCTTCCAAAACAAAATATAGTTATTGGAAAGACTACGGATATTGTTCATTTGTTAAACAAAATAAATCTGTAACTAAGATACAATTGTGACAGGCTTTTGTTAATTTTCATTATATTCCAGGCAGACGATGAGATGCTCATTTATTTTACAGTGTTGCCAATCGAATTGTTGACATTTTTCTGTATGTTTGCCTAATGATAGAGTGTAATGGCATTGCAGTGGCGGCTGGTAGATTGTATTCTCATTTTATACACTTAATTTATTCTGGTTCTGAGATTCGCGGCTGGGATAGATGCATTTTTTTTTTTCAGATATAGTGAAGATTCTGAATATAACTTCCTTCGGGAGGGAATTATAGCTTGTAACATGTATTTAGTATATTGGTGGCTTCGTGGAAGAGAAATCCCTATGTTTTTTAACGTGATCCCCCCCCCCGCCTTTAAGCATAATCACACTTATCAATAAGATAGATTGATTCATTGACTGATCGTCCCGCTCGGAGAAATGGATGTATCCCTAGTCGAAAGTTTCTTATCCAAAATAATTTAGTTACACTTATATCCCTACATATGTCGGCGATGGACAAGTGGTTACCATATCGTCTCGAAGAGACATCTAGTAGAGAACTACGGTATTACTTGGATGGATGAAGATCGGTTACATTTTGCTCAGAGGTATTTTAAATCAGACTTGAGGTTCTTTTATAACCTGAACTCGGAACACACGGCTTTAAAGTCCCTACCGGATTACTTGATTTTTTTCCATCATAAAAACCATCTACAGTACTCTTGCCGGGCTTGAACCCGCGACCATCGGGATCGAAGACAATAAACATAACCACTAGACCACCGCAGTGGTCTAACAATAAGATGCGCTGTACAAAACGGACAAATTTAAGAGAGTGAAATAGGTATTGGTTAGTTTTTAGTGAAATCCGAAGAAATTAAAATTAACGAAATAATCACAAAATGTCAAAAATAAAAAAATATCAGATATGCAAATCTCAAAAAGAAAACAATTGAGTGCTTTATTAAAAGGCAATTGCCTTAGATATATCCTCAACTCGTGTCTAACTCAGGGTCTGGTCAAGAGATGAGATGGGATAAAGCCCCTTATAGGCCCTATAGAGGTCTGTGAATGACAAAGGTGCCGGACGACCATACCTGACGCACCCTCACAGGGGCAGATGAACGGAATGGATGAGATGAGTATGAATAAATGGTGGAATGAAATTGTGAACTTCCTCAGAAGAACAAAAGGCTGCACAAGATTGGATCGGATAAGGAATGAAGATATAAGAGCAGAGTTAAATATATATCCATTGGATGAGAAAATCAGAGACTATAGAGAGAAATTGTTTACACACGTGGAAAGAATGAATGTAACAAGATTACCAAGAGCAGCATTTAACTACAAGCCAAGAGGTTCAAGGAATGTAGGAAGGCCAGTGAAAAGATGGACAGAACAACTGTGAGACGGAACAGACAATTTGCCTAGCCCGTGAAGTGAAGAAGAAGAAGAAGAAATTGTGGCAGGGTAAAACGCGAGAAAGCCCCGAGAAAAACTCGCCCAAGCTCTTTTCGTCCACTTGAAGTGACCGAGACTCGATCTCAGTACCACAGAGTTGAGAGGCGAGCGGCTAACCGCTTGCGCCACGGAGCCGCCTATAATCATCTTACCAAGATAATTTCCAGAGGGATTAAACAAAATAGCAACAGAATATGGGCTAACAATGTCCACAGCTGTGGTCTCGATACCTTGTCACGCAGCAGACCCGGATTTGATCCCAGGTAGGGACAAGCTTCCTGGATGAGGTTTTTCCTCACCTGTAAGACAAATGTCAGGAAGCTTTGAGGCCCAAACGGTCCCCGAATATCATCTGGTCATCATTATCATCACCATCCTTCACCGGTGTGTAAAGCAATGGGAAGTTACCACACATATAATTCCCTAGTAAAGCTGCAAAGCATAGCATGAAAATGCTATGATTGCTGTGAAAGACCTGCCCTCGGGCAAAACTACTATGATGGATATATATCAGAAATCGATGTTTTAAGAAGATCAGCTGGAAAATCTAGAATGGATAGAATACGAAATAAAGAAATAAGGGAAATTATGGTTGCACAAGAGGAGCCGGACATCACAGAAAAGAAAATATTACAGTGGTATGGCCATGTCAAAAGAATGCTAGACCAAAGATTACCTAAAATTGTTATGGAATGGATCCCAATGGAAAGAAGGAAGAGAGGAAGACCGTAGAAAACTTGGATAGAAGGGGTACAAGCAGTTATGAATATCAGAGGATTGGAGGAAGATCAATGCATGGACAGAGAGGAATGGACTTTGTTTTCCGGAAGACGGCTGCAGCTGCCATGATGCCGGATGATGATTATATATATATAGTCCACCGCTGTGGGCTTGAGGTAGCGTGCTGCCTTGTCACGCAGCGGGCCCGGGTTCGATCCCGGTCGGGGCAGTTTTTCTGGGTGAGGTTTTCATCGGGGTTTTTCCTCACCTGTAAGACAAATGTCAGAAAAACTTTAAGGCCCAAACGGTCCCCGAAATCATATGGCCATCATCATCCATCACCGGTGTGGAAAGCAACGGGAAGCTACCAGAACTACAATTGCCTAGTAATGCTGCAAGCATAGTATGATTGCAGTGAAGGACCTGCCTTCGGGCAGAATTACTATGGATGGATATATATATATATATATATATATATATATATATATTATTTATAGAACTCGGTTAGTTTCATAAAGATAAAAGAATAGTTATGTGATATGGGAGAAACAGGAATCCGGTTAATAAAACTTAAACTAATGTTGATGGATTGGTTCACGCTATCTTCGTGAGTCCAACTATTGCTAACCATTGAAATCATCAACTTCAACAGTTCCTCTTACTTTTATTTTGAAAAGCAGGCGGAACTGAATCCATCTCGTTCGCTATTTTCCACTTACTGCAATTGTTTGACGTCACTGTTTGCATTTAACGATTGTATTGCATTCTACTGGCAAACAGAGCTCTTTGTGACATCTAGCGGAAGTTAGTTAAAGCTGTCCAACACCACAGCGACATCAACTGGTATTTACACGCAATCGTTAATAAAAATCTTGTTTCCTATGCAATGCTTCAGCCATATTTGGTCACAACCTATCGATCATGAAAGTTCATGGCCGCGCGGGCATAAGCTCTCTATACATCCCTATGCTCAGCTGATGTTTTCCAATCAACTCATATATAATTCTCCTCCTTCAAATCATGGTTAGTGTTATTCTCCCACCTCATTCTTGGCCTATCCGCTGGGCAGTTTCCCTCTGGTTTTCCTTCTAGTTTCCATGTCCCTATTTAATTCCCCATTAATGCAATATGTCCTGCCAATCACAATCTAACTCTAACTCCGTTGGCACCATCGAACCCGTAGGATCATGGCCACCCGGACATAAGCTCTCCATATATCCCTATCCTGGGCTAATGTTATCCAATCATTCCCAGCATAATCTACTTTCCTCAAATCATGGATAATATTATTCTCCCACTCCATTCTTGGTCTACCAACTGGGCGTTTTGCTTCTGGTTTTCTTACAAGAAGCTTACATGCACATCTTTCGTCCCTGATACGTACCATATGCTATACACAATTTTTAATTTTATAGATTTACAACCTGGTGTTTTCTTTACTATTTAATAACAAATATATAAACTACAGGGTGTTCCGAAACTATTTGCTCAAATTAATACAGGACGTAGAGAACATCAAAACAAATATATTTCAATAAGGAACATGTGGTCAACTTGCGCGTAGTGGTTAAGGCAGTCGCTACAAACCGGAAGGTCGAGGGTTCAAGTCCCGGTGGGGTCAGGATTATTAAACTGACTCAAACCTTCTGGTGGCACCATGGCGCTGGGGTCGACTGAGCCTCTAACTGAAATGAGTACCAGATGCTTGTTCTGGGAATAAAGGGGCCGTCACGCAGGGATGACATCAAGTGCCGACTGTCTAGAAAAAGTGGGAGCCTTAACCTCCTACTACCCCAAGGGTCTCCTGAGGCCTGTAGAGGGACTACTTTACTTTTTGTATGTCCTTTTTATGTACCTTGGATTAATTGTAGTTCCGCTGCCGTTGGAAGGTGAAGTATAGTATTTAAGTGAGACTTCGACGGTAACGCACGAAAAAACAGTCCCGTTTCGTCTGCGTTAAAAATGTCTCTTAGGCGCGTATCCTGAAATTAAAGTATGCAGTTTCGGTTTCCGCTCACTAACTACACTTTCGTCCACATCCTTTGATTCCCCGCAAAATTCATTCCACACTACATTGTGTCGTCTTTTAAAACTGTCCACAACCAACCTGAAGATGCCTTGAAATCGTTATTCCCCAGGGATTTAGCAACAGCTAGAGCTTGACTTTGGAGCATCGGTCCGGAAATTTGGAGATTATTTGCTTTCCTCTTCATTTGGACATTTCCTTGCGTCCATTCATTGGTTATTTTTTTCTTTGTGTTTTAAAATCTCATAAACTTGGAGTTTTACAAATTTAAATTTAGTCATATTTTCGCGTATTGAGAGTTTGTTTTTCTTTATCTTCAATCACCTTCACATTTTCGTTTATTCATTTAATGACAATGATACATATGATTTAGCCATCTTTATTCCGTAAATCCAGACGCTACCTGAAAGATATAAATTAATAAGGTTTTACAGGGCACTGGTTAAATATTTGTTAAACAAACCTGTATTTCGTAAAACGGGTGTGCAGTGAGGCCGAAAGAAAATTCCAGATACAGATAGAAGTTCTACTTCACCCAGCTGCAGAAATCATCACATATTGTTAATTGACCTAACGGGAATTCAATGAAGTGGAAACTAATTTCTTTCTTTCTCTCTCTCTCTCTCTCTCTCTCTCTCTCTCTCTCTCTCTCTCTCTCTCTCTCTCTCTCTCTCTCTCTCTGCTTTATAAACATTTTATTTCATGAATTGTGTGTGCCGTAGCCGAGCGGTTAAGGTAAGAAGCCTTGGCGCAGAGCTGGTTCGAGTCTCCATGGGGGAAGAAATTTTCTCATGGTATTTCGGCCAGTATGGGACCGGTGCCCACCCAGCATCGTGAGGCAATTGGGTAGCTACAATAAGTAGCGGCTCCAGGTTGAGGAACCAGCTATAACGGCTGGGGGACTCGACATGCTAACCACATGTCACCTCTACACTGGCTGTTGATCATCTACCTCTGTGATTGACACATGTGGATGTGAAGGGCCAGCAGCCGGCTGGCAAAAGGGCAACCGCTGAAAAGTGGAAAGACCCTCAATCGGAATCGGTGTAGAAATATCCTTCAGTTTCCGCGTTGGACAGATTCCGGTTTATACAAAATAAATACATGTAAATTTACTATTATTTCGCCGGGACCAATAAACTTGTTCACATTGGACAGATTTCCGCATTATTCACGTTCCGGATTAAACACGTTTTTCTGTATTTGTTTTGACGTTCTCTACCTGCTGTATTAATTTGAACGAATAGTTTCGGACCACCCTGTAAATTGAAGCTACTCCAGTGACATTAAGAAGCTGCTACTGTATGCTGATGATGCAGTACTATTAGGCGATAGCGAGGAGATACTAAGGGCCAACACGTACACTCTATCGAGTAATACTAAGAAATTGGGACTGGAAGTAAACATCAATAAAACTAAATATGGTCATGCAGAGAAATACATTATATAATGGAAGTGGGCAGCTAATAAAAAATGAGTGAAATTTTGAAGAAGTGGCTGAATTCAAATACTTAGGGACAATAACACTGGTCAACACGGTTTTTGTCTCATGAGCACCAATAGTTGTACTTGATGCAGTTTTTTATCGTGTTTTCAAATATGTATTCGGAATTTCTCCATCACCCACAATTTTTTATATCAATTTCAATTAATGGATTTAAATAATAATTCTTTTTTAAATAAACTTTTTTTTTTCGTCCATTTGTCCATTGTAAATTAAACGGGAAACACTTTCATCAGCAGGTTTTAGCTATGGAAAAGAGATATCAAGGCAAATGGAATCCTAATATGCTGGCCGATTATTGTTGGACCATCAAGAGGGATGCTCCACAGGCGAAATATAGCAGAAAATCGTCATTTCTTACTTTCTAGGTGAGTCCGAATGTTCGAATATTGTGTAGTTACGAATGTAGAAAATATTAAAGTGTTTGAAATTATAAATGCCTGTCTCTCGGAAACCGTGCGTGTTGGAGAAAAACCGATATCATATTTGAATTCAGGAGAAAAAATACTATCAGAATCACATATTTTTCTTTCCGAGACAAAAAAGGAAGTTTCTTTTTTGTTGCTCAATATAATCATAAATAGGAATGAGGCAGGGAAAGAAATTGAACATAGGCTCAATTCTGGAAATGCGTGCTATTATGTATTACAGGGACTCTTTCTCACCCCAACTTCCCTCAAAAAATTAAACTGAAAAAATAAAACTGTTATTCTCACAGTTATATTATATGGATGCGAAACATGGGATCTTACTTTAAGGGTGGAGAAAAGATTACGAGTATTTGAGAATAAAACTATGAAGAAATTGTTTTGACCAAAGTGAGACGAACAGACATGTGAATGGAGAAGACTACACAACAGTGAACTACATGATCTTTATGGGAAACCAGATATAATAAGAACAGTTAAGTCTCATAGACTGTGATGATCAGGACATGTGGTACGAATGGGGAATGAAAAATGGACATGTAAACTCCTTGAAGAAATCCCTGAGGGAAAACGACCTGTAGATAGGACATGAATGAGGTAGGAGAATAACAGTAACCAAGAATTAAAGGATGTAAATTATACAGGGGTGATTGGAAAACATTATCTCAAAAAGATTTTTTTAGGGGTTATGTCCTCGCGGCCATGAACCTGTGGGTTCGACAGTACCAGTGAGTTAGTTAGAATCCTTTGTAGTCAACCTCAAATAGAAGTGAGTTGATAGAATAGGGTAATAGGCCTACCAATGGACACAGGCATTCCCGATCTTAGAAACAGGAATGTTTTCAGTGAGGTCCGCGACATGCATTAGTATAGAACTCTTACCTGGAGAGCCATCCTGCTGCCGACCTCCCGCCGTATTGACGCTCTGCCACAACAATCGACCTGAGGTATGGATTATTGCCGAGAATACCAGCGCACATGCGCGGGGACCCGAGTCAATAACATTTCGTGATGTTTTCCCAGTCAGTTCGAATCCAGGCTACATAATCGCGGAAATGTATAACACGTAAGTATTTGGCAACCAAATACTTTTATTGGCGTAATTTATTTATTTATTACCTACACTTTCTTATTATCTTAAAAATTACCCTATCTCGGTAGTGCCAACATAAAAAAATTGTCATATGTTGATTTTATTAAATAGGAAAAGAGATTTTGGTCTTCCCATATGTGAGCTTGCCTATCTATATATACCCCATACATCCCCACGTGGAGTAAATGTGCTCCCTTGCGGAAGTATTTAACAAAAGTAATTTAACTACGCTTTATGCCCCTACAGATGTCAGCGAGTTAGAATTTCATGGTAAAATTCCGTTGACATATTAGAGTATATAAAAACATATCAGGTTATATTCATTGTTGTTCAGCGCCCTCAACTGTTAGAAAATTAAAACATTGTAGGCCTTTCGGGACTAGTCCCATCCTCAGCAGAAGGCCGTTGGTTACAATTCAGCTCAATATTAATAAAATTAATTGTTAAAACCGTTGAGGTGGAGAGTCATAAAATAAAATAAGTTAAAATACCTTCTTAGGTAAAATCCGACGTCCTCAACTTTTAAAAATATGTAATCTTTATGCCTGTAGGCCTTTCAGGACATCCGTCCCATCTTCAGCAGTTCATTCTTCGCTACAGCTACAACTATTAAAATAGTAGCTGGACTCTAGCAAACAGCCTTTTGTTGTTTTACAATGTTTTAATTTTTTAACAGTTGAGGACACTGCATACAACTTAACTTAGATAATTTTATATTATAATTTTTATATATTCTGACAGCAAGTAGGCAATCAAGGAATTACTTGAGTGGGAAAGATCGATTACATTTTGGTCAGAGGCTCTAATTACGGCTTCAGGTTCTTTTAGAGCCCAAAAAATCAGACTGGGAACTCATGACTTAAATACCGTTCTGGAGATTTTGTCAAATGGGATTTTAGCATCTTAAAAATAAAATCAATTGGGCCCGATCGGGTTTGAACACGCGATCCTCGGGACTAGAAGCAAGGAAATTAACCGCTAAGCAGGTGGTACAAGTACTGTATGATCTTACGGCTGGTGTGGGCTTGTAAATGACCGCCCACTTGTGTACCTGTTGCTGACCAATCAGATCGCTACCTCCACATCACCCACCTTCTGTTTAACCTTTTTGTTATTATTTCATTTTAAATTTGAGAATAGCTATCAATTTTTCTGTCGGACGCACTCTTACATGTGGTCCCGAGGATCGCGGGTTCAAACCCGGCCGAAGTAGATGATTTTTAGGATGGAAAAATCCAAAGAAAAAGTCACTTGGGAGGGTCTTTAAGCTGTGGGTCCCGAGACTAAAAAAATTTGGGGTCAAAAAAGAACCTCAAGTCAGAATAAATAGACCTCAGAGCAAAATTTAACCGACGTTAATCGACCCGAGTAATAGATTAGATTGATACTAGATGTCTCTTCGAAGCGATGTACTAACAGCATGTCTCTCGCTGACATCTGTGTGTAAGTATGTATGTACGCGTTACTTCCCGCGTGGGGACATGAGTGCTCCCTAGCAGGAGTTCATTAACAAGCTAATTTATTTACGCTTATTTCCCTATAGATTCATATACTTAGGAACAATAATCACAAATAGGAATGAGATGCACAAAGAAATTAAACCGGTGCCCTCTCAGCATCGTGAGGCATTTGGGTAGCTACAATAATTAGCGACTCCAAGTTGAGAAAACCAGATATAACGGCTGGGGGTTCCGACATGCTGACCACGTGTCTCCCCTACACTGGCTAGGTGATCGCCTACCTCTGTGATTAAAACATCTGGATGTGAGGCCAGCAGCCGGCTGGTGAGTCAAGGGCCTTTTAGGCCTGTCGTGCATGGAGTTTTTTTTTTGGAGTAGTAATCTATTCTCCCCCCTTAAACTAAGAATCCATGTTTCGCATCCATATAATATAACTGGTAGAATAACCGTTTTATATATTTTCAGTTTAACGTTTTTTGAAAGGAGTTGGGACATCAAGAGTCTCTGTAATGCATAATAGCACGCATTTCCAGAATCGAGCTTATGTTTAATTTCTTTGTGCATCTCATTCCTGTTTGTTTCTAGATATTTGAAATCAGCCATTTCTTGGAAACTTCGCTCATTTGTTTCCATTATATGATGTATTTGTATATATATGAACATATATTTAGTTTTATTGATGTTTACTTCCGGCCCCAAATTCTTAATGCTACTCAATAGTGTGTACGTGTTGTCCTTTAGTATCTCCTCGCTATCGGCTAATAGTACTACATCATCAGCATAAACATTGAGTTGTACACCATCTCCATTCTTTAAGGACTTGATTGAATGCTATTGTACAAAATTGAATAGTGGAGGAGATAGTGCACCTCCTTGGTTTAACTAATTGTGAACTTAAAACGTATAAAATATATATGGATTGATGTTGTAGGGATGAAGTGGACCCGCAGAAGGTGGCGCTGCTGAACAGGCAGGTGGAAGAGGTGGTGAACATCATGTCTGACAACGTGCACTCCATGATGCAGCGTGACGTCAAACTGACGGGACTCGATCAGCGGACGGATGCGCTTAAAGACGAGGCGAGTCAGTTCAACAGCCTGGCGAGCAAACTCAACAAGAGATACTGGTGGAACAACACCAAGGTAACAAAACTAATGATAAGTGGCTAGGGGATCCCACATCGAACCTTTAGAAATGATGCAAACAACACTTGCTAGGACGAGTAACGGGAGCAAGAGACCAGGTATAGTTAGGTGCAGTAAAAATGGTGTAATACTGCAGAGAATTGCACAATAAATACATCATATGCCCGTCTACTACTTCGGGACCAGAGCGGTGGACGTGCAATCTTTAATATTAAACAAATTATTTCAGAGAGAAAGAAGAATTCTTACATTTACAATGGGAGTCAATGACCAATCACGTTTCAATGATTTTCTATTTACAACCAATCACAGTCGTGTTTCGTCTAGAATTTCCCAAATAAACTTTATCATAATAAAGAAAGCACCTCTTTTATAACATCCTCAATAGGTCATAGCATTATTTTGCAGGGACTGACTCCCTAACAAATACCCGTTTAAGGAGTAAGCGCAGTTGTTGAGGGAGGGCGCTGCAGTCGTGTTTATGCAGGAATAGTACACGTGACACTGCTATCTATGAGTGCAGAGGGGAATGGGACGTGGGACGCTGACAACGTACACTGCCTTATATGACGTCACGTGTAGCTACAAAACAGAGCTTCCTAATTCTTCCGCCTGCAGAGATATTTTGAATGACTAATAGCAGATTGTATATGTAGTGTATGAATGTCAATACATATAGCGCATGCGGGAGTTAATATAAAAACATTTGTAACAATTGATTATACCACCAAAAAAAGAAACCACTGTTTGCACTTTCTTAAATGTATTTTTTCCCAGGTAACAATCCAGAAAAATATAATTGTCATATTTACATCAGAGGACATCAGAAATGAATTAATATACAGTTTGATGTGTTTCATCTTTTCTCCACTAGAGAGCATTCTTACAATATTGCGTTCCTTTGGCAATAAATAGTATGATCTGGTTGCAGTGATAAATAAGTGAAACATAATGTTTCTCATTTGTTTTCAAACATCGCCGTTTACATTAAATATATAAATATTTTAAAATAACTATATTTAAATAATGATTTGTGAGTAAACTGCTTAATTTTATTCGTTAAATAGTCCTAACAAATGCCACTCTTGATTCCCAAATTCTCTAGATAAATTGGAAATCACTCGTGGCGTTTCTTATAAATATAACTACATAGAACAACTGGAGAGGCATACGATTTATTGTAAAATTGTAATTTTTACAACTATTTACAGTAATGAGGCCCACAAAGAAATAAAACATAGGCTAAATTTTGGAAATGCCTGCTATTGTGTATTACAAGGATTCTTATCGTCCCAACTTCTCTCAAAAACGTTAAACTGAAAATATATAAAACTGTTATTCTCCCAGTGGGGATGCGCCGTAGCGTAGTGGTTAAGGCACTGCGCTACAAGCTGGAAGGTCGAGGGTCAGCATTTTTAAACTGACCCAGACCTTCTGGCGGCTCTATGGTCCTAGGCCGACTCAGCCTCTTACGGAAATGAGTACCAGACGCTTGTTCTGGGGTAAAGGCGGCCGTCACGCAGGGCTGACAACCCGGCTGACATCAAGTGCTGGTTGTATAGAAAAAGTGGGAGCCTTAACCTCCTACTACCCCAAGGGCCTCCTGAGGCCTGTAGTGGGATTACTTTACTTTACGTTATTCTCCCAGTTATATTATATGGATGCGAAACATGACTCTTACTTTAAGGGAGCAGAAAAGATGACGAGTATTTGAGAATAAAGTTCTTAGGAAAATATATGAGAAATCAGCAGACAGGTGAATGGAGAAGACTTCATAACAGTGAATTACATGGTCTTTATAGCAGCAAGATCAAGTGGAGAGCTTCAAATACTTGGGTTGTACTATCAGTAGTAACATGAACTGCGGTCAAGAAGTAAAGCAGAGGATAGCAATGGCAAAATAAGCTTTTAACAAGAAGAGAACCATTTTCTGCGGACCTTTGGCAAAAGAATTACGGAAGATTCTAGTGAAGTGTTTTGTGTGGAGTGTTGCATTGTATGGTGCAGAGACTTGGACGTTACCGACGGAATGAGGAAAAGCGACTGGAAGTTTTGAAATGTGCATATGGAGAAGAATGGAACGTATAAAATGGACAAACTAAGAAATTAAGATGTGCTAGACAGAGTGGGTGAAAGAAGAACAATGCTGGAACTCATAAAGAAGAGGAAAAGAAATTGGATTGGCCATTGGCTAAGAAGAAACTGCCTGCTGACGGATGCCCTAGAAGGAATGGTCAACGGAAAGAAAGTTAGAAGCAGAAAAAGACATCAGATGATAGACAATATTAAAATAAATGGTTTGTATGCAGATACAAAAAGGAAAACTGAGTTAAGGAAAGAGTGGAGAATGCTGAGTTTGCAGTGAAAGACCTGCTCTTGAATGAATATAATAAGATCAGTTAAATCTCGTAGTCTGCAATGGCCAGGGCATGTGGCACGAATGGGAATGAAAGACGGAATCTCCTTACAGGAATCTCAGAGGGAAAGCGGGCAGTAGATAGACCAATAATGAGGTGGAAGAATAACAGTAATCATGGATTGAGGGATGTCTTTAGAGCTTATGTCCACGCGGCCATGGACCTATGGGTTCCATAGTGCTAGTGAGTTAGAGCTGCCTTTAACCCACTTACATTAAGACGTGTCCCAACTTATATATTTTTTTTGTTGCAGATGATGGCGATTCTGGCTGTGATTGCGTTCGTAATCCTTGTTGTTGTTATTGGTAAGTACTGTCCTCTCAAATAATAACCTAATTTATTGACAATCACATTCTGTGATCTGTAACAAAATTATGTTAAAGAAAATTTAAAAAGTAGTTTTTCTAAAAAATGTTTAATAAGTAAATAAATTGTACATTTTTTAAAAGTAGAGAGTAACTTATAACTAGAGACCGGATGTTAGGTAAAATGCCTACAGTTATATATTATAGATATTGTAAAAGTGACTTCATATAAGTTCATACCAACGACCCTAGAGTTGTTTTCCATGAAGTTCATTTTGCCTATAAACGCCTATTTCAGCTTATAATGCCTATAAATGCCTAGTTGCATTTTTTTTCTCAAAATTAACTCAGTATTTCAATGAAATAAATTGAAATGGACAAACTTCATGGCACAAATCATTTCATAAAAGTTTTCAAGTTTTCTTTTTATAAATTCTCTTAGAATATTTTAGGATAAGCGTAGTAATAACCCAAGAACATAGCAGGCAAATATTGTATTTTTCCACCTCATGCATTCCCGTTAAGCGAAATAACCCTATGATATATCCCATTGTATTATGCTCCGGCTTTAAGACTTGGAGAAAAGTTCTTTACTTCTTTTCAATACAAACATTGCTGAGTGACGAAGAGGGTAGATTGCTCAAGCTTTCTTCCTCTGTCTCAGACATGCTGCTGAAACCTTTAGGTGACTGGAAACATTATTGTTGATATTGGTAACACTGAATTCAGTCTGCAGTCCTCATTCACAGAAAGGCGCTTCAAAGACAAAGTGGTTGCGGCAAGTGTATGTGACATTCTTTTTTTTTTTTTTTCATTTAGAACACTTTTTAAAGATACCTAAAGAGCGGACAACAATTAAAGACAAACTGACCAGTTTCGTGAAATAATTTGGCGCGAAAATATTCTCAAGTGTCGGTCCTGCTCTTTGTAAAAAGACAAAACAAATTCCAGAAGCTTCTCTGATATCTTCGCATGCTATTGATAGCATATGTTCATATTCTTAACGTAAGACTGTAAAAAGTTATGTTGTAGTCCATTTTTTGTAAGAGCCTATTTTGAATTTTTATTGCCTATATTCATGAATTTTAGTGCCTTTTTCCCTGCTTATTTTGAATTTTTTAAGTGCCTAACATCCGGAATCTACTTACGACTGTATTTGTTTTAGTTTTACACACAAACAGTTGAATAATATACGGGGTGAATCATAAATATGGCTACACGTTTGATCGCGTTGTGTGATGAAAATATTACCATTACAGGAAATATGAAATTACCGTTGGAAAGGCAATTATTCAAATCACAATAATGGAATAAAACAAAACAGTGTAGAACTTACGACATTAGTCAAAATAGCGTTAAATATGGAACAGCAAATTACAATTGCTGCATGGGCAATATCGTATGCTAATGATCGTGAGGCCGCAAGACGTGAGTTTAACGTAGCATTGCAGCCGTCGACTGTGGGGAAGTGGAGAAAACGACTGTTGGAAACGGGAAGGATGCAGACAATCAAACCTCCTGGAAGGCCTGGCATTAGCACGGATGCAGAAACAACGAGAGAATTGTGGAGGCGTTCGACGCTAGCCCACAAAAATCAACCCGCCAAGCTGCACGTGAGCAGTGATTTGTTTTGTTTTGTTCTACTGTTGTAATTTCAAGGATTCCCTTTCCAATGATAACATCATATTTCCTTTAGTAATAATATTTTCGTCACAAAATGCGATCAAACGTATAGCCATATTTCTGAATCACTCTGTATACTATCTGCACTGCAATCTTATATTTCATTACATAAAAATCCCATCCCTACTTATCTGACACTATATATGTTGGATACACAAAACATGATTGATACAACTATAGACTCTAGACTACATATGCCGATAGGCGTTAACCCATTCGCTTCAGCTTTAAATGTTCAATGCATTTCCCCAGAAACACGATTTAAGTCACCATAAATTACATTGTCTATTTTCAGACATTCAAAACAAACAAAATATAACGGTACTTGAGATCACAATACCTCTGCTATTCATAAATGTTAACAAAAATTACTCTGCCAAGGGATGTACAAAATATTGCAAAATATATAACAGCAGAGTTAAGCGAGTGTACCTCGTCTTCTGAGTTGAAGGCCATTTAACTGCCGGCGAGCCTACCTCGTCTTTTGAGGCGAATGGGTTAAAGCGTCTATAAATGGGTATACACTGAAAAATATATTATTGTTACAGTGAAGACTATACCGGACACCGATATGACGCCGCCGCCATTCCCAACCCCCAGGAGCGTCGCGACGCCTACTCCGACACCTGCAGAGAAACCTGTCAAGTTGGGGCGTTAGAAGAAGCAAGTTCCTTGTGTGTTCTGTTAACGTTAAGCCTGCACTCTCCAAACAGTCTAACTTTGGTCCCTTCATTCCCCCCCCACTGTCATTTTTTTAAATAGAAAATAGCCTACATAATTCAATCCAACAACACTATCTCCTCTACTATTTAATTTTGTACTAGAGCATGCCATTAAATCTTTAGAGAATGAGGAAGGCTTACAACTCAATGGTATTAATAAGCTGTTAGTTTATGCTGATGATGTAGTACTATTGGTCGATAGCGAGGAGATACTAAAGGACAACACGCACACACTATTGAGTAACACTAAGAAATTAGGACTGGAAATAAATATTAATAAAACTAAATATATGGTCAGACATAGAAATACATTATATCATAGAAATGGACAGCTAATGACAAATGAGGGAAATTTTGAGGAAGTGGCTGAATTCAAATACCTAGGAACAATAATCACAAATAGGAATGAGATGCACAAAGAAATTAAACATAGGCTCAATTCTGGAAATGTGTGCTATTATGCATTGCAGGGACTCTTGACGTCCCGACTCCTTTCAAAAAACGTTAAACTGAAAATATGTAAAATTATTATTCTATCAGTTATATTATATGGATACGAAACATGGAGTCTTACTTTAAGGGAGGAAAGGAGATTACGAGTATTTGAGAATAAAGTTCTTAGGAACATTTTTGGACCAAAGAGAGATGAACAGACAGGTGAATG
This sequence comes from Diploptera punctata, assembly GCA_030220185.1. NCBI lineage: Eukaryota > Metazoa > Arthropoda > Insecta > Blattodea > Blaberidae > Diploptera > Diploptera punctata. The sequence continues at coordinate 1,580,688 of JASPKZ010003835.1, forward strand.
GAGAAGACTACATAACAATGAACTACATGATCTTTATAGGAAGCCAGATATAATAAGAACAGTCAAGTCTCGTAGACTGCGATGGTCAGGACATGTGGCACGAATGGGGAATGAAAGACTTACATGGAAGCTTCTTGTATGAAAGCCAGAGGGAAAACGCCCAGTTGGTAGACCAAGAATGAGGTGGGAGAATAACATTAAATATGATTCGAGGGAAGTAGATTATACAGGGAATGATTGGAAAGGATTAGCTCAAGATAGGGATGTATGGAGAGCTTATGTCCGCGCGGCCATGAACCTACGGGTTCGATAGTGCCAGTGAGTAAGTAAGTAATCGTGATTTGATTTGTTCAAAACTTAAATCTGTTATCGCGGTTGTTGCACAGTCAGTCTAGCGCTGAAGCAGGAAGTCACTGCCACCGCTATATTAATTGACTATATAGGATTTTTCACGTATAGAAAATAGTATTACTATTATGGGGCAATTCTTAGTAAAGTGTCCTTTTATGTGAGAGTAGCTAATACCCGGCATGCGCTGCTACTCCTAAATAAATGTTAATGTGTTTTTACCACCAGACGTGCGCTGCTATACTTGCCCGGGAATCTGCTTATCCCGATCTTCTCGTCATCAATGTAAGACAAAAATGGTTATTGTGAGTTATCCGTAGAAGATAAACATATGCTGTCGCGGGCTTTTTTGTACAGATTTTTGAGATATTCAATTCCGTATACAATAAATTTGTGTATTTGTTATGGTTTAGGCAGCGTAAGCCATTTAAGGGTCAAATTAGGAACTTTATTTCACGTTTAGTCCACCGCTGTGGTCTCGAGGTAGCGTGCTGCCTTGTCACGCAGCGGACCCGGGTTCGATCCCCGGTCGGGGCAGTTTTTCTGGTGAGGTTTTTATCGGGGTTTTTCCTCACCTGTAAGACAAATGTCAGGAAAACTTTAAGGCCCAAACGGTCCCCGAAATCATATGGCCATCATCAACACCCTTATCATTATCATTATCATCATCATCATTCACCGGTGTGGAAAGCAACGGGAAGCCACCACACCTACACAATTCCCTAGTAAAGCTGCAAGCATAGCATGAAAATGCTATGATTGCAGTGAAGGACCTGCCTTCGAACAGAATTACTGTGGATGGATTTCACGTTTATCACTACAAAGGGTGATTTTTTTTTATTGGCGAAGGGATTGAGTATTACAACTCTCTTATAGCCTATGTTCATCCCCGGAATCTCCTGAACATTTTTCAAAAAGCCCCATCTCAATCGGATGAACGGTATGGCAGAGCACGCTTGCCCGGGAATCTACTTATCCCGATCTTCTTGGCATCGATGAAAGACAAAAATGGTTATTGTGAGTTATCCGTAGAAGATAAGCATATGCTGTCGCGGACTTTTCTGTAGAGTTTTTTGAGATGTTCAATTCTGTGTACATTAATTCCATGTGTTTGTTATGTGGAAATTTTGATGAAATTGTTTATCTACATAAAACTATTATTCTACCAGTTATATTATATGGATGCGAAACATGGACTCTTACTTTAAGGGAGGAAAGGAGATTATGAGTATTTGAGAATAAAGTTCTTGGGAAAAAAATTGGACCAAAAAGAGATAGACAGGTAAATGGAGAAGACTACACAACAATGAACTACAGTGTCTTTATAGGAAGCCAGATATAATAACAATAGTTAAATCTCGTAGACTTCGATGGGTAGAACATTTGCCACGAATGGGGAATGAAAGACATGCATGGAAGCTTCTTGTAGGAAAACCAGAGGGAAAACGCCCAGTTGGTAGACCAAGAATGAGGTTGGAGAATAACATTAACTATGATTTTAAAAAGTAGATTATACAGGGAATGATTGGAAAATATTAGCTCAGGATGGGGATGTATGGAGAGCTTATGCCTGCGCGGTCACGAACCTATGGGTTCGATAGTGCCAGTGAGTTAGTTAGTTGAGTGGACCTGGTAGATGGCGCTGCGATCGGGTTATAGGAATCTTTTTATGTCAAATGTGTAGCGATATGCATTACCGACATATTCCGTGCGACTACAATTGGAGTCATAAAGCACGATTCTTGACCACAACAGAGGACAGTGAGGAGTCTTTTGTTTTGCGAAATTATTTAGTGAATTTTATGGTAAAAAAAAAATTATCGTCCGGTGATGACACGAGAATTGAAGGTTCGGGCAGGACAAGGTCTGCTGGGTCCGCTAGTTTGAAATAAATAATGTAATTTAATAGTTTCAGCTACAACCTTGCCAAGAAGGTGAGTGCCCGATTTATGAAAAAAAAAATACCATTATGGTACATGTAATGATCACCCACATATTTGATAAAGTTAGGGGGTTAACTCAATTACCGGAACAGCGGCTAGCGGAGATGCCATTCAACCAATTTCTTTCAACGAAACATGGAGATAATTACATTTCCATCTGTCACTCAGTCTGTGGCGTCAAGTGGCAACAGCGTTCCCATAAGAACAACTATTTTCTAGACAGGAAAAACCCTATAGTGCATTCACTTTTAGGTTTCATGCAATAAATACGTCCTGGAAACCTCTGGCGAGAATTAAATAGCAGCCAATTGGACAAACATAAATAATTTACTTTTGATGTTTTGCGTTCAATTACGAGTTAGAACTGTGATTTTTTGAAATAATTAAAAATATATATAGTTGGAGCTGATTAGCCTCATGGCCTAGTGGTCAGAGCTCCTCACTACGGTTTATGGGGCCTCGGGTTCGATTACAGATCAGACCACAGACATTTCTTTAAAGGAAATTATTCCTGCGGTCTCCCATGGTCAGGATTTAGATTAAGTTTAGGCTTAAGGGCTCTTTTGGCGCTTCATCATTCATCACTCGGGCTAGGATTTCTATGTACTAAAAGTTAAGATTGCAACATATTATAATGAGAAGTGAGACTTCTGACTGTCTTTTGTTTTGGTTCCACACACAAATAGCTGAATATTATAATGAGAAGTTAGACTTCTGACTGTCTTTTCTTTTGGTTTCACATACAAACAGTTGAACAGTATGATGAGAAGTTAGACCTCTGACTGTCTTTTGTTTTGGTTTTACACACGAATAGTTGAATAGTATAATGAGAAGTGATACTTCTGACTATCTTTTGTTTTGGTTCCACACACGAACAGCTGAATATTATAATGAGAAGTTAGACTTCTGTCTTTTGTTTTGGTTTCACACACAAACAGTTGAATAGTATAATGAGAAGTCAGACTTCTGACTGTCTTTTGTTTTGATTTCACACACAAACAGCTGAATAATATATAGAGGAACTTCGGGTAATTTGGATCCTTGTTTTGAATTTGTTTTTCTTCTTTTAAGTAGGGGATTTCAATTTTGTTTAATTACAGTGATTATCATTAGTGTTGTAACTATGAAATATCATTGTTATTTTATTCAAATATGGAAACATATTTATAATTTATAAACTTTTTTTACATTATAAGAAAGGTCCACTTTAACTTACATATTCGGATAAAGTGGACCCCAGAGTCCACCTTAGCTTTTAGTCTATTTTTAAGTTTATTTACTCTGTTAATTTACACAGACAGACACAGATTAATGTGAAAATATTTATGACTTATTGCAATTAAAAAGTGTTGATATTTATTTAATGTTTTGAAAAAATATTGTTGATTATAACATTCACACGTCATTCAACTGCAGAAAGCGACGGTCTTTGGGTTTAGTAAAATTACAAGGATATTAAATAAAATTAATTAAGTGAACGGTTTTTACAGATAGCATCCTCATTGATAAAATATACGTATTCGTGTAAATTGGACCCAGAGAGTCCACATAAACCGAATTCCTTGGTTAATTATTTTATACAGCCACCACGTCACATAATATCAAACCAAACCCGTCAGTATATTAAAACAGCATCTACATAATATAATATATCTAGTAGTTTTTCAACATTTATAATATTCATTAGCAGAAATTAAGAATTGATTCTTAGCTTGAAAAAATTTTAAGTGGTCATTTTCATAAATATCACAAATAAACCCTTCTTCGCACAGAAAATAAAAGAAACTGGCCTTGAACCCGTCAAGGGGAAGAACTTAAAATATTTTCTGTTCGAGGGCAGCACCAATTAAAGAAAATATTAACAGGGTCCACTCAAACAGAAGGGTCCACATTATCCGAACTTCCCTATAGCATCTGCATTGCAATCTTATATTACATAAAACTCACAGCCCTATCCATCACTTATCATATCATCGGGGCAACGTAATCCGTATTCCAGGCGCACCAACTTAAGAGTGGGTTACAATTCCGTCATACCAGGAGAGAATGCCAGAAATGTCATATAGAAAACCTGCACGCATTAATTAAAAAAAAACAGAGTTGGAGTTAAAATTCACTGATATATTTAAACCTTGGACCAAAGTTAGGCGGAGGGGATTTTACATGGAAGAGCGTCCTGCCCTGCAGAATCAAGCTTCGTGAAAAAAAAGTAGTGGAAAACGATAACCAGGCTAGGAATTAAATGCAATAAAATGGCTAAAATGTACATACATATGGACTAAATATTCTCAAAATATGTACTATACAGGGTGCCCAATTTATTTTGACCACCCGAAATATAATTATACGTAAGTAAAAAAATATACATATTCTCAACTCAGGGTCAGGTCGAGGGATGAGATGAGATGAACTCATATATATATATATTTGACATTTGGCAATGAAGGCAAATATGATATGAAATGAAAAATGAATGCTTGAGTCGGGATTTGAACCCGAGTCTATATATATATATATATTTGACATTTGGCAATGAAGGCAAATATGATATGAAATAAAAAATGAATGCTTGAGTCGGGATTTGAACCCGAGTCTCTAAACTCTGTACGTTTAGCGCTCCAACCAACCGAGCTACCCAAGAATTCCAACACAAACATACATTTTTCCCATACATGTAGCATTCTCAATTCACACAAGAGGTAGCGGAAATTTGTTCCAACTGACATCTAGTGGCTAACGTAACAGTTAAGCAAATTTTTAAAGAGAATATATACTATATAGGAGTAACGTTTGTATATATAGATGTTAGAGACTCGGGTTCAAATCCCGACTCAAGCATTCATTTTTATTTTCATATCATATATATGTCTGTGAATGACAAGGGTGCCGGCCGACCACGCCTGACGCACCGTCACGGGGGCAGATGAATGAAATGAAAGGAAATGGACGAGATGAGTATGGAGAAATGTTGGAATGAAGTTTGTGGCAGGGGAAAACGGGAGGAACCCCGAGAAAAACCTGCCCAAGTTCCGTTTCGTCCACCACGAAACCCACATGGAGTGATCGAGATTCGATCTAGGGACCCCAGCTGTGAGAGACGAGCGTCTAACCGCTTGCGCCACGGATCCGCCTGTACGTAAGTACAGAATGAAAAATTGTTTTATACAAAAACTGTCCAAGTACGAGGGGAAAATTATACCGATGGTTAGTGAACTTTGTAGCATTATACAGAGTGATTCATAATTCCTATTACAAACTTCTGGGAATTGTAGAGGGGACTAAGTACGGTCCACAGACGAAGTGAATGAAAACAGTAGGTATTTCATACTCAGCACATTATATCATGAAGGATTGTACTATAACTTACCTTCATTTAGACGCGGAGCGGGCGTGTTACTTCCGAGTCTGACGGACACACTTACCTCACAGTGAACTACAAAATATTAAAATATAAAGTAACTAAACTGAATAAGAAGAGCAAATTTAATTACCGTAAAACACAAAATATAAAACAAAATTGAATAGGCCTGAAATAAACTACAGATGTGAGTGACATCATGGACTGTTCCTATATTCTAAGGTAGTAAGCCATTGTATCGCTTGTCATTCCCCGTGCCTCCCGTCGCCCCTTGCTTTCATTCTTCTCATCTGTGGACTATATATACATTTTTATTAGGAATCCTTGTCCGGAAACGTACCATTTCGATGTAAAATAAGTTTGAAAGATCGAAACACAATGGGCTGATATCATGTGTTTTGTGTTTCAGAATAAGTATTACAGACTCTAGGGGTTGTACTACACCTGTCGAGTCGGAGGAAGATCTTCTTGCACGAATTCTGGCGGTAGCAGAAATTATTAAGCACACTCAGGTCTTGTGAGGTGCGTGAATAGCTCGGGTCCAAACTCTCTATGTTTGCGGGGGGGGGAGTGGAAGGAGGTACACTTCTATGCTTCTCATAGTACTAACAGCTGAGACAGCAAATTCCTTTCAGACACACGGAGCTAGGTCCCGAGCAGTATGAAAACATGAGTCGCAGGTACACTTTGTGCAACGAACAACAGGGTCGCCAGGTGGAACCACACTTGTAGTACAACCCCTAGAAGTCTGTAATACTTATTCTGAAACACAAGACACGCGATATCAGCCCATTGTGTTGGGATCTTCAAACTTATTTTACATCGAAATTGTTTGTTTCCGGACATGGGTTTCTAATCAAAACTTTATCTATTTAGTCCCCTCTACAACCCCCAGAAGTTTGTGATAGGAATTATGAATCACCCTGTTTATTAAAAGGCCTGCTGAATTATTTCGAGATAAAATACTTCTAGAGAAATTATTGCAAAATATATTATATATTTATTTATATAACGCCTGAAAGATACTAATTACGAATTTATATGGAAAATGTCAGAAACAAAAAGACGAGCCGCCACTGAAGTATGTTTGCGCAGGCGCAGGACGTTCTTAACACCTCTTGTTATTTATTTTTATAAACAAATCACATATCCATATGTTTTGATACTTCCCTGTTCTATTTCTTGTTAATCTAATAAAATGTAAATGTTGTAAGTGCCAGTGTGTAATTTTCACGGATCAGAAATGCGTGTGTATGCAACCATTCAAATTATATCCTGTTTTCTTTTTCTAAGGAAGCAAAGATCCTGCCATTATTTTCAAACTGTACAATCTTCATTTCTGAGGCAGCGTTTGTGATACATTCAGATGATGTACGTTACGTTAAGGTTATAATATAAAAGTAAAGTGATCCCACAACAGGCCTGGAGACCCTTGGGGTAGTAGGAAGTTAAGGCTCCCACTTTTTCTAGACAATCGGCACTTTAAATCAGCCGGGTTGTCAGCCCTGCGTGACGGCCGCCTTTACCCCCAGAACAAGCATCTGGTACTCATTTCCGTTAGAGGCTGAGTCGACCCCAGGGCCATAGTGCCGCCAGAGGGTTTGGGTCAGTTTAAAAATCCTGACCCCAACGGGACTTGAACCCTCGACCCTCCGGCTTGTAGCTCAGTGCCTTAACCACTACGCTACGGCGTGCCCTCCATTAACAAAATACCGTGTGCCCCAAAAGTCGGTTGACAAATGGAGGTTTTATCAATAACAAGTACGTGCTATTTTAGGTATATTTTTTGATACTGGAAACAGTGGTAACAACGAAACAATAAAATAAAAAGGAAATAATTATTATAACAATGAATAATAATAATAATAATAATAATAATAATAATAATAATAATAATAATAATAATAATAATAATAATAATAATAATAGAATTACAACAATTGTGCGAAACAATTTGAATAGGAAATTTCTATATCAGAGGATTGGACGGGGTGGCCCAAGGTTCTGGCCTGCACGGTCACCTGATTTCACGCCCCTAGACGTCTTTCTTTGGGGATATGTAAAACAACATGTGTTCCAGACTCAGCCCGCATCACTGGAAGACTTGAAAGACGGAATCAGTAATGTCATTCGGCATATCTCACCACATACACTTTCAAATGTGAGTGCTGAATTTTGTGATCGAGTGAGATGGACGTCACTTTGAACATCTACGTTGGCTCTGAAATGAAACCCGTGACGTGACAATTCAATCAGTATGGTTAGTTTTAACATTTTAACGTCAGCCAAACTTCTCCCATTTGTCAACCGACTTTGGGCCACACGATATATGGAGATATTGGGAAAGAATAAGGTAACCAGCGATCACTGTAGCCAAGGTCACCTAAGCCTCACCCACCCTCCTTAATCCATTCGCCTAAATAGACGACGTACACTCGTCGGAAGTTAAATGACCTGCAACTCAGACGACGAGGTACACTCGCTTAACTCTGCTGTTATATATTTTGCAATATTTTGTACATCCCTTGGCAGGATAATCTTTCGTTAACATTTATGAATAGTAGAGGAATGTGTTTTGCCTTAACTCTCATTATGATCTCAAGTACCGTTATATTTTGTTTGTTTTGAATGTCTGAAAAAAGACAATATAATTTACGGTAACTTAAATCCGGTTTCTGGGGAAATGCATTGAGCATTTAAACCTAAAGCTAATGGGTTAGACATCACCTATTCATCTCTCCGAATTGAAACGAGTTGATAGGATTTTTCCTTCCTTAGAAAAAAAATATACTACAGTTAACTTAATCCTTACAGCATATCGTGAGCTTGCAAGGAAAAATACATTAAGGACAACAATTAATTTTAGTAAATACTAAAAAGTTAGTTAGACTTATACGAATATGTCTAAATGGCACAAAGAGTAGGGTGTGTGTAGGCAAACAATTTTCGGATACTTCTGAAATCCACAATGGGTTGAAGCAAGGAGATGCACTATCTCCTCTACTATTTAATTTTGTACTAGAACATGCCATTAAATCTTTAGAAGATGAGGAAGGCCTACAATTCAATGGTATTAATAAGCTGTTAGTTTATGTTGATGATGTAGTACTATTGGCCGATAGCGAGGAGATACTAAAGGACAACACGCACACACTATTGAGTAACACTAAGAAATTGGGACTGGAAGTAAATATCAATAAAACTAAATATATGGTCACACATAGAAATATATTATATAATGGAAATGGACAGCTAATGACAAATGAGCGAAATTTTGAGGAAGTGGCTGAATTCAAATACCTAGGAACAATAATCACAAATAGGAATGAGATGCACAAGGAAATTAAACATAGGCTCAATTCTGGAAATGTGTGCTATTATGCATTGCAGAGAATCTTGATGTCCCAACTCCTTTCAAAAAACGTTAAACTGAAAATATATAAAACTATTATTCTACCAGTTATATTATATAGGTGCGAAACATGGACTCTTACTTTAAGGGAGGAAAGGAGATTACGAGTATTTGAGAATAATTTTTGGACCAAAAAGAGATGAACAGACAGGTGAATGGAGAAGACTACATAACAATGAACTACATGGTCTTTATAGGAAGCCAGATATAATAAGAACAGTTAAGTCTCGTAGACTGCGATGGGCAGGGCATGTGGCACGAATGGGGAATGAAAGAGGTGAATGGAAGCATCGTGTAGGAAAACCAAAGGGAAAACGCCCAGTTGGTAGACCAAGAATGAGGTGGAAAATAACATTAACTATGATTTGAGGGAAATAGATTATACAGGGGATGATTGGAAAACATTAGCTCAGGATAGGGATGCATGGAAAGCTTATGTCCGCGTGGCCATGAACCTACGGGTTCGATAGTGCCAGTGAGTAAGTAAGTATTGCCGTGCAAACTGAACTGTGTTACATACACTATTTTGTCTGTATTTCAGTCAATACGTTATGTCTTTAAAGCGTGCATGTAAAACCCTTACACTGCGTGAGAAAATCCAACATGCAATTTGGGAACCCTTTATAAGAAGGAAAACTGCCAAGACGGAAATGTATTTAAGGAACCGTCATGTTCCTTCATAGACAGGTTTTACTGTATATGTCTACCGCTGTGGTCTCGAGGTAGCCTTGTCACGCAGCGGGCGCGGGTTGGATCCCCGGTCGGGACAGGCTCCTGGGTGAGTTTTTTTTTTCCGGATTTTTCCTCACCTGTAAGACAAATGTCAGGAAGCTTAGGGCCCAACGGTCCCCGAAAATCATGTGGTCATCATCATCATACTTCACCGGTGTGGAAAGCAACGGGAAGCTACCACACATATAATTCCCTAGTAAAGCTGCAAAGCATAACATGAAAATGCTATGATTGCAGTGAAAAGACCTGCCCTCGGGGAGAATTATTATGGATGGATATATACAGTATATATATATATATATATATATATATATATATATATATATATATATGTTATCTTACGATTTTTTTTTCTTTCCAAAGACACATGAACCGACAGGCGAATGGAGAAGACTTCATACCAGTGAGTTACATGATCTTCATAGGAAACCAGATATAGGGCTATATATATATATAGTCCAGCGCTGTGGTCTCGAGGTAGCGTGCTGCCTTGTCACGCAGCCGGGCCCGGGTTCGATCAACTGTCGGGGCAGTTTTTCTGGGTGAAGTTTTTATCGGGGTTTTTCCTCACCTGTAAGGAAAATGTCAGGAAAACTTTAAGGCCCAAACGGTCCCCGAAATGATATGGCCATCATCAACATCCTTATCATTATCATCAGCATCCTTCACCTGTGTGGAAAGCAACGGGAAGCTACCAGACCTACAATTCCGTAGTAAAGCTGCAAAGCATAGCATTAAAATGCTATGATTGCAGTGAAAGACCTGCCCTCGGGCAGAATTACTACCGACGGATCTATACACACACACACACACATATATATATATATATATATATATATATATATATATGTCCCGCGCCATAGCCGAGTGATGAAGGCAAGATGCCTTAGCGCAAAACTACAGGACTTGCGCTCGTTCAGGTCTCCACGTGGAAAGAAATTTTCTCATGGAATTTCAGCCAGTTTGAGACCGGTGTCCACGCAGCATCGTGAGGCATTTGGATAGCTACAATAAGTTGCGGATGCAGGTTGAGAAGAGCAGCTATAGTGTACGTCATGCTTTATCGTCCTTCTCACACCCGCTAAGAAACCTAAAGTCCGGCCGCTGAATATCCGGACCTGACGTTTAGGTTGTACGAGGGGTAAAGGGAGAAACTCGCCCTCTACTGCCAATAAGGAAATAGTTGGAGTGAGAATGGATGTCTGCTGCAACCAATCACTGCTCTTGACGCCGCTAATGAGGTTTGAAATTGCTGCGATGTTGTTAGATGTATTTCTGTTAACCCCATACATAAAGCAGCCCTCCTACTGAATACACTGGGCAACAATATATATATATATATATATATATATTTGTCTCAGAAAGAAAAATATGTGATTCTGATAGTATTTTTTCTCCTGAATTCAAATATGATATCGGTTTTTCTCCATCACGCAAGGTTTCCGAGAGACAGGCATTTATAATTTCAAACACTTTAATATTTTCTACATTCGTAACTACACAATATTCGAACAATCGGACTCACCTAGAAAGTAAGAAATTACGATTATCTGCTATATTACGCCTGTGGAACATCCCTCCTGATAGCCCAACAATAATCGGCCAGCATATTAGGATTCCAATTGTCTTCATATCTCTTTTCCATAGCTGAAATCTCCTGAGTTCGCTCATTTGATTTTATTTTACAATGGACAAATGGACGAACAAACGTTAAAAAATAATTATTTAAATCCATTAATTGAAACGGAAATAAAAAAACTGTGGGTGATGGAGAAATTCCAAATACAAATTTGAAAACAAAATAAAAACTTCATTAAGTACAACTATTGATACACATGAGACAAAAATCATGTTGACCAGTGATATCAATATCAGCAAACTGTCGTGAAAACATCAGGGCCGGAGACTCAGCGGCTGGACTATAAGCTAATACAACTATCACGCGCCAATGTTGCTACATCCACATTGACCTTTTAAAATTAACCCATTCTATGCTAAATTAACATGCGCATACCTGTAAAAGGTCGGTTAGTTGATTTTACAACTTCGGAATATCTCCGTCCCTTTGTCTCTAATGAGGGTTGAAAGGCGGTCAGCTTTTGTTTAGTGACATTTAGGAGGGCGGTTGAAACCCAATATTTTTTTTACAGTTCCAGGAAATGAGGCTGTTAAACCTGGCACGAACTATATAATAGCTGGGGGATCCGACATGCTGTCCACATGTAACCCATACACTGGCTGGATTATTTTATACTTTTAACACATGTGGATGTGAGGCCAGCAGCCGTTGGTAGGCCAAGGGCCTTCTAGGCCTACCGCGCCTTAGAGTTTTAAGATATATAAATATCCTCAACTCGTGTCCAACTCAGGATCGGGTCGAGAGATGAGATTAGATGAAGCCCTTATATAGAGGTCTATGGATGACAAGGGCGCCTGACGCACCATCACAGCGGCAGATGAACGAAATGAAACTAAATGGATGAGTTGAGTTGGAGAAATGTTGGAATGAAATTGTGGCAGGGGAAAACTGGAGAAAATCCCGAGAAAAACCTGCCCAAGCTCCGTTTCGTCCATCTCGAAACCCTCTTGGAGTGACCGAGACTCGATCTTGGGACCCCAGCGGTGAGAGGTGAGCGTCTAACCGCTTACGCCACGGAATCGCCTTATATATTACATATCATCATCATCTTCAAGGTATGGGCCTGTTTCCGCTCCCCGGTGCACTATATGCTGCAGGTGCACGTCGTCTTTCCAACGACGTTTTGGTCTTCCTAAATTTCTTCGGCCTAGAGGTTTATAATGAAGCAGCTGTTTTGATAAACGATTATTTGGCATTGTTTGTACATGTTCAAACCAATTACATTTATTTCTGTGCATTCTCTCGTTTATATTATTACATAATATAAAATAAAAAAAATAATAATAGTCCACCGTTGTGGTCTCGAGGTAGCGTGCTGCCTTGTCACGCAGCGGGCCCGGGTTCGATCCCCGGTCGGGGCAGTTTTTCTGGGTCAGGTTTTTATCGGAGTTTTTCCTCACCTGTAAGACAAATGTCAGGAAAACTTTAAGGCCCAAACGGTCCCCGAAATCATATGGCCATCATCATCATCCTTATCATCATCATCCTTCACCGGTGTGGAAAGCAACGGGAAGCTACCACACCTACAATTCCCTAGTAAAGCTGCAATCATAGCATGGAAATGCTATGATTGCAGTGAAAGACCTGCCCTCGGGCAGAATTACTATGGATGGATATTCAATGTCACCAGTTTGTCATTACGATCTTTCTGGCGTTCTTTCCTGTCATGGAGTACTTATAACCCACTTCTGAGGTTGGGGCGCCTGGAAGGATGGGTGATATATGAAAGGTGATAATGATGGTAATGATACACCAGGACCGAACTTAATTGAACTTAATCTAATTAGGTGAATATGATGGCGAGATGATGTTCGGGGACCGTTTGGGCCTTAAAGTGTCTTTATATTTGTCTTACATGAGAAGGAAAACCTCGAAAAAAATCTCACCCAGGAAACTTGTCCCGACCGAGGATCGTACTTGGGCCCCGCTGCAAAAATGACAAATCAGCCGCTACCTCGGGTAGATGGGAAACCAGATATAATAACAGTTAAATGTTGCGGACTGCGATGGGAAGGACATCTGGCAAGAATGGGTAATGAAAGAGGAGCATGGAAGTTTCTAGTATGAAAACCAGGGAGAAGACGCCCAGTTGGTAGACCAGGAATGAGGTGGGAGAATAACATTAACCATGATTTGAGAGAGATATTAATCTGAATGCATGAGTTAATACACATGTTAAATTATTATGGATTAAAATTGTTTGGATTTTAAAAGTAAGTAATCCATTTCATAAATTACACTGGTCAACATGATTTTTGTCTCATGAGTACCAATAGTTGTACTTAATGCAGTTTTTTATCGTGTTTTCAAATATGTATTCGGAATTTCTCCATCACCCACAGTTTTTTATTTCAATATAAATTAATGGATTTAAATAATTATTTTTTTAATAAATTTTTTTCGTCCATTTGTCCATTGTAAAATAAAACCAAATGAGCTAACTCAGGAGATTTCAGCTATGGAAAAGAGATATCAAGGCAAATGGAATCCTAATATGCTGGCCGATTATTGTTGGGCCATCAAGAGGGATGCTCCACAGGCGAAATATAGCAGAAAATCGTCATTTCTTACTTTCTAAGTGAGTCCGAATGTTCGAATATTGTGTAGTTACGAATGTAGAAAATATTAAAGTGTTTGAAATTATAAATGCCTGTCTCTCGGAAACTTTGCGTGATGGAGAAAAACCGATATCATATTTGAATTCAGGAGAAAAAATACTATCAGAATCACATATTTTTCTTTCTGAGACAAAAATGTTTCTTTTTTGTTGCTCAGTGTAATATATATATATATATATATATTGGAATTTGATTTGAAAATTATAAAGTAGAAATACGAGTATATGAGAGGTGGGAGAATAACATGATTAGAGGGACGTAAATATAATTGTACGCTAAGGATAGGGATGTTGGAGAGTTTATGTCTGCGCGGCCATGAACCTACAGGATTAATAGTGTCCTTGAGTTGTTAGAGGAACATGTAACTGTCCTGATGAAATAAAACTCGCCGTTTACACCCTGTATATATTTCATTTGTGGAATAACACTAATGAGACCTACGCAGGATTTTTTCGCCAAGTATTGATGAGATCAGAAACCGAACCTGGAATCACTGGGCAAGAAGCAACGTTTCCTGTCTGCAAATGTGGCGTAAGTAGAGATAAGCGGGCTCCATGCAGGTCCAATTCCTAATTACTGTCTCTTCAAATCAACCATCTTTTGTGAGAGTATGTAAACTTTACAACCTGTGACGCGACTTTTAAATTCCTCCATAAACTTCTGTCAAATTTTATTCTTAGGGTTTCATTTTTCAAATTACAATGATTTTTTAAAATTCCAATTAGCAAGTCCTCCGGGAGGAACTTTAAGCCACGGATCTCGAGTCTGAAGATTTTCAGGCTCGTAAAAGATCCTTAAGCCTGAATAAAGAGGCCTCCCTCTCGGAGGACTTGCTCCTTGCATTTTTCGATTCTAAAAAAATTCATCGATCCCGGCCGGGTTTGAACTCGCGGCACTCGATATCAGAGGCAATCTTTAAGATTTTTTTTTTCTTTTGCAAATACCCCAGATTGTCTTTCGACATTTCTGGTATTCTCTCCTGGCATGGCGTACTTGTAACCCACCTCTGAGGTTGGGGCGCCTGGAAGGTGGGATTACGTTGCCCCGATGATATGATGGGTGATGATGATGATAGTGGTGCGCCAGGAGAGTCCCTAATCCTAAGCTTAATCTAAGATGAATATGAATGATGATGATTGCGATGGCCATATGATTTCGGGGCCCGTTTGGGCCTTAAAGTTTTCTTGACATTTGTCTTACAGGTGAGGAAAAACCTCGATAAAAACCTCACCCAGAAAAACTGTCCCGACCAGTGATCGAAATCGGGCCCGCTGCGTGACAAGGCAGCACGCTACCTGGAGACCACAGCGGTGGACGCAATCTTAAGAATTTGTTTTCTAAAATCAATGGTTTCCAAAGACCTAAGATTTTACATCCATAAATATCCATAGACCCTCGCTAGATTTAAACCCAAAAATTTGAGAACTAGAGGTAAATATGGTAATTTCTATTTCACTAAGATCAACTCATTCAAGGAGTTAACATTGTCCGGAGCATAGGGCATTTTTACACATCCCATCCTCGTGCCACGAGTCCGAAAGAGCACCTGATATACATTTTATAGGATGCTTCGCGAAAACATGCGATCCCACTTCTGCCACCATTCGCGACCAAGTGGGCCGGTATCGATTCCAAACTATGACGTCATCCATTACGTCACACCCAAATGTCCGCAGCGCGAGTTGATTGTTGTATTTAATGTGATTGTTGTTACTCGGATAGGAGTTTTAATGGCCTAGTTGTGGGTGTAGGCCCCTTGATTGCGAGTGTTGCAGCCCCAGAGAGGCCTGATTGGGCCACATTGTTTGTACGCATGCGCTATTTATTTCGCCAGCAGTCGGCGCAGTCAATACTCAGAGAGTGTTAGAGCAGGCTTTTCCAGAACATCACAAAGTGCTAGACATGTAAGTAACGTTATTATATTTTATAAAATCTGCTTATTTCTGTTTTTTTAATGCACCCGACACCTCCCAGGACATATCTTCCTGCATTCACACATATCCCCATAGCACCCTAACTTGCGACTGCTTTTATTCCACATTTCTCTTCTGTTTCAAGCATTTCCGTCTTAAAGTGGTCGTTATTATTAAATGTGAAGTGATGGGATATACAATGTGTGGTTCGTGATACAGGGCATGCGCGAGACGCCATAACATTTAATTGATTTAGTTACCATTACTGCTGCAGGCTTCGTCATTTTGGCCTAGTTTCCGTATCCAATGTAGGTTAACACCTCTATCCCTTATAAAACACTATTATAAAACCCGCTACTTCCCTTACAGGTAATATTTTCCAATAAGTGTTGTCCTCTAATTTACTGGTGGCCATGTCACTCGAAATCCAGTTACATCCTGTTATACCGTTTTATTGATCTTAATTTTTAGAGAAAACGATTCAAGAACATGTAAGGTGCAATGTCCCATGAGAACGGGATTTCCTTCAACGTTAAATTCTCGTATAATTGACTTAATAACTAAAAAAAAAAAAAGCTATTTCAATCAAGAATTATAAAGCGTTATGAAGAAATAATGTATGAGGAATTTGTAACAGTTATAAGTGATAACAGCTCCCAAACACAATTTTAATATTAAGTTTAGACGCAAGATATATTAAAATCTAACCGAAATGTATCTTTATCTACAACCTATGCTAGAAAATGATAAGAAATATAAGGTTATGGCAAATTATTTTAATTTGATTAGCTTTTATTTTAAGACTGGCGTGTATATATAGTTATAACTGTTATATTAACAGTTATACTGTATGTGTTAGAAATTCACCATATCATATTAAGTTTTTTTCGTAATTAAATAGCACTGCAGTATTCTAGCATGAATAATAAATATATTTATTTAAATTAGAAACTTGAATTATAACAAAATCATTGCAGTTTATTGAAATCTATGTTAAATCAGATCTATTAATAAGAAACTTACTTCAAAATGTAGAAATTAATTTAATAATGTGTGCATTGAATATTGGATAATATAAATGCACAGAGGAAGCCATGGAATCTCATTGTTGCATTTTGTAAAATTCCTTTACTTCCTGTTGGTTACCAACCGTTGACCCCAAAACCAGGAAGTGACGCCATTAATAAGATACGCCTTTGTAAGAAATCTATCGTCTTTATAGAATGTAAGTAAGTTTGCATACTTTACATTAAGTTCAACACATAAATAAGCTGTTAATAACACAATATCCAGATGAGCAACTACATACAAACATTCTAATATCAACATTTATATTAGAAAAACAAACATGGATACTTTTAGAGCAGAAATAATAAGATAGAAAATAGATTTAAACAACAGGATATTATTTAGCGAGTTGCTTAGGATGTTAGCGATCCAGTCTCGAGTTTGGGATGTCTCAGGTTCAGATCCCTGGGCCGACAACGTAAGTGAAGTTCATTTCTTATTTCTTTGGTCGCCAAGTGAAATATTGAATTGGAATTCCATTACGATATAATTTTTTTTCATTATTCCGGCTTTTACAATGAATATACATTTTTTCGGTACCCACGTTCACAGTTAACTACACATTTGTTTCAACACATTTTTCCATTCTTGTCTGTTCATCCATATATATTCTTCTATTTCCCATTCCCTCTTAGTTTCATTGATTCCCTGAATCCACGTAATATTTGGTCTACCCTTCTTTTTCCTTCCCTGTGGTTCCCAATCCATGATTATCTTAGGTAGTCTTCCTTCTTCCATCCTTCTAATGTGTCCGTACCAATTTAATTGTTTCTTCTTTATAAAATCTAATATTGAATATTGTACCTGTATTTTTTTCTTTTATATATGAATTTCTGATTTTATCCTTCCTGGATATTCTTGCAGCACGTCTCCAGTAGTCCATTTCAGTGGCGAGTATTTTTTTTTTTCATTTGTGCATTTAAAGCCCACACATCAGCTCCATAGGTAACAATGATTCTGATTATTGTATTAAAAATAGTTTTTTTTTGTTTCTTTGAAGATATGTTTGTCCCATACTATTCCATACAATATAATAATATACTAATAATTTATATAATATATATATATATATATATATATATATACATATATACATACAGATTTTTAATGTTTACACATGTTTCTGTGCCTAAAGTTTTATTTTTCATCTCCACTCGTCTTTATCCATCCACTCCATGTCCTCCAGTCCTCTTGTACTCATTCCAGTTCTTATTTCTTGCATCCACGAGTTTCGAGGTCTTCCTTTCCTTCTTCTTCCAGATGGACACCATTCCAATGTTTTCCTGGGTAACCTTTCTTCTTGCATTCGTCGTACGTGTCCATACCAATTTAATTGATTATATCTTACACAATCTACTATTGAATGTCTAATATTAATTTTTTCTCATATGACAGTATTTATTTTTTTTTCTAATTGTGAATATCTTGCTGCTCTCCTAAAGAAATCCATTTAATACTCCAAATAATAATAATAATAATAATAATAATAATAATAATAATAATAATAATAATAATAATAAATAATAATAATAATAATAATAATAATAATAATAAAAGTGAAGTAATCCCTCTACAGGCCTCGGGAGGCCCTTGGGGTAGTAGGAGGTTAAGGCTCCCACATTTTTTTCTAGACAATCGACACTTGATGTCAGCCGGGTTGTCAGCCCTGCATTACGGCCGCCTTTACCCCCACAACAAGCGTATTAATAATATGAAAAATGGGGACTTTATATAAATATAGAGAAAACTAAATACCTGTGTATAGGAGAAGAAATGGAAAATATAAATTTCAACAATGGAGAAGAACTAAAACCTAGTATTGAATGCACTTATTTAGGAACAAAATTAGACCATTCAGATGATAACACAGTGGAAATTAAAAATAGAATCGCACAAACAAAACAAGCAATAAATGCTTTAAACTCTGTTTGTTGGAGCAAGAATATTACAAAAAATAGAAAATTACAAATATATCAAACCATAATTCAGAGCATTTTAACATATGGTGCTGAAGTCTGGCAAATTCCTACCAGGGAAATGAAAATAATTTTAAGTACAGAAATGGATGTTTTAAGAAGATCAGCTGGAAAATCTAGAATGGATAGAATACGAAATAAAGAAATAAGGGAAATTATGGTTGTACAAGAGGAGCCGGACATCATAGACATTATAGAAAAGTAAAGATTACAGTGGTACGGTCATGTCAAAAGAATGCCAGAACAAAGATTGCCTAAAATTGTTATGGAATGGATCCCAATAGAAAGAAGGAAGACCGAAGAAAACTTGGATAGAAGGGGTACAAGCAGCTATGAATAACAGAGGATTGGAGGAAGATCAATGGATGGACAGAGAGGAATGGAGTTTGGTTTCCGGAAGACGGAGGCAGCTGCCATGTTACCGGATGAATAATAATAATAATAATAATAATTTTTATTATTCCGGCTTTTACAATGAATATACATTTTTCCGGTACCCATGTTCACAGTTAACTACACATTTGTTTCAACACATTTTTCCATTCTTGTCTGTTCATCCATATATCTTATTCTATTTCCCATTCCCTCTTAGTTTCATTGATTTTCTGAATCCATGTAATAATTGGTCTACCCTTCTTTTTCCTTCCCCGTGGTTCCCAATCCATGATTATCTTAGGCAGTCTTCCTTCTTCCATCCTTCCAATGTGTCCGTACCAATTTAATTGTTTCTTCTTTATAAAATCTAATATTGAATATTGTACCTGCATTTTTTCTTTTACATACGTATTTCTGATTTTATCCTTCCTGGATATTCTTGCAGCACGTCTCCAGTAGTCCATTTCAGTGGCGAGTAAACTTTTTTTTTACATTTGTGCATTTAAAGCCCACACATCAGCTCCATAGGTAATAATGCTTCTGATTATTGTATTAAAAATAGTTTTTTTTTTGTTTCTTTGAAGATATGTTTGTCCTATACTATTCCATTTAGGGCAGATGTAGCATACTTTCCTATATTGATCCTGTTTCTTGTTTTCCATCTTTAGTAATTTTAATTCTCAAATACTTATATTCTTCAGCGTGTTTAATTGTCCCTAAATCTTCTTCTAGTATTAAATCTTGAGGTAGATCCCATATTGTCATATATCTAGATTTATCCATATTGCTCTTTAAATCCCATAAACTATATTCTTGTATTAATTTTCTAGTGAGGTATTCTATATCTTCAAATTCTTGAGCCAATATCAATTGGTCATCTGCAAACTGGAGTGTATATGTTGTTGAATTATCATCTAGTGGTATTCCCATCGGTTTACATTTTTTTTCCATTCTTCAATAGCTTTTTCAGTATAATAATAATAATTATAATAATAATAATAATAATAATATACCAAGAGGACGAAGATCACTGGGCCGTCCTATGAAACGCTGGAGGGAAAATTTTCTATAGGATCGTAACAGGCCTTGGCCTAATACTTGGAAGGAAGAAGAAGAAGAAGATAATACGAGCTTGATGTCTATGTTTTTAGATAAATTCCGTGCCATATTAATAATTGTGAATGTTATGATTTGATCACAAACAGGAATGAGATGCACAAAGAAATTAAACATAGGCTCAATTCTGGAAATGCTGCTATTATGCATTACAGGGACTGTTTCACGTCTCAACTTCTTTAAAAAAACGTTAAACTGAAAATATATAAAACTGTTATTCTACCAGTTATATTATATGGATGTGAAACATGGACTCTTACTTTAAAGGAGGAAAGGAGATTACAAGTATTTGAATTTTGGACCAAAGAAAGTTGAACAGACAGGTGAATGGTAATACAGAATTTTAATATTATAATGAATTTAAAAGTTAAAGTTAATAATTTTATATTTTAAAATTCTTTTAATATTTAAATATAACTTAAATAAATAAACACATCTAAATAATTCATTGTTGGTTATTGTTGAATAAAAATGTCTCAATAACAATTAAAGAAATTGTATTACATAACAGTTTTTTAAATAATGCTTTTAAAAATTGTTTTAAGTCATTGTTGTCAGAATTATAAAGCTTTCTGTTATAACTGTAATAAGAACACCTGCCTAACTTCATATTCTTAAATGAAAGTAAATTAACTCTGATTGGATGTTAAAACAATTAACTTTCTTATTTAACAAATCAATTTAAACCTTATATTTAAATAACTATTAACCAATAGAATTTAAATATGACATCATGTGATGTAATAATGTTCTTTAAAATTATAAAAGAATTACACCAGTCATTCTGCATACAACTTTCAACAAAGATAGAAGCAATAGAGCTCTCAAGATAAAATGTAATATTTAATACAAGAAGAATAACTGATTCAAGAAAAGAAAATAATTTAATTTTAATTGACGGTGAAGAATAATACCACCTACATTTACTTGACCTGCTGGGAACTTAATAAGTGAATAAATTTACAATTATTTCTGCAAGAAACAGTTTTCAGTGAATTTAAAGTGTTTTCCTATCCAGTGTACCAACTACCGACCCTAAGAAGAGAATCCGGCTCTACCGAAAATTAAACCCAACCTGAACCAGTAATTCTTTTTGGGACACAAATCCTTCTTCAAATGTTATAACATCGGGCATGAAGAGAATTACTTCTTCAAAACGTTGCCACAACGTGGGACAGCAACTTACTTCTTCAATGGAGAAGGCAGCTTAACAGTGAACTACATGGTCTTTATAGGAAGCCAGATATAATAAGAACAGTTAAGTCTCGTAGACTGCGATGGGCAGGACACGTGGTGCGAATGGGGAATGAAAAAGTGTATGGAAGCATCTTGCAGGAAAACCAGGGGGGAAAACACCCAGTTGGTAGACCAAGAATGAGGTGGGAGAATAACACTATGATTTGAGGGAAGTAGATTATACAGGGGATGATTGGAAATTAATAGCTCAGGATAGGGATATATGGAGAACTTATGTCCGCGCGGCCATGAACCTACGGGTTCGATAGTGTCAGTGAGTTAGTTATGTTTTGATATGTTGGTAACAATGATTATCCTGGTTGAGTGGAAGGGAAGAGATCCTCTCCTCTCAGCCTCTCTTCTTTCCCTGCTCTTAATTACTAGAATTGCCCTTCTAGTTGCAGAGTCAGCTGTTGCCACATGGATTGTACTCAGTGATGATAAAGAAAGAAATAGAAATAATGAAAAAACGTTACTAGGCGCGAGGTGACAAAAGATGTTTTGAAGCGTCTATAAATAAAATGGAAGTAAAATGTTTGTAGTTCGGCGGATATAAAGATATTTGGCGTGTTTTTCTTCTATCAAAGATAGGTCACACGCCGAACAGACGTAAAGGTCGACAGTAGCGCGTAGGAGTAGCGTAATGTCACCCCCTAATCACCAGCATGGATTGTTCTCATCCTCCCGTTTTCACAGCTACAAATCACCATTGTTTTGGCCCAATGTGACCCACTGCCGTTACAATGTCACTCTTCTAGTTTGCTCTATCCTTAATTAATTCCTTTACCTTACGGATGTCGGTAGTTCTCAAAGATTAAGTTCGTTGCCTTTGGTCCCATAGTTCGCGGGTTAAAACCCGACCAGGATCTAAAGAATTCCTAGAATGGAAAAATTCGAGGCCAAATATATAAATATATTATACAGAGTGTTCGGAAATTCATATTACAAAATTCTAGGGATAGTAGTGGGAACTGCCAAGGCCAAACATTTAAATATGTTATACAGGGTGTTCAGAAATGCATATTAAAAAATCTAGGGATAGTAGAGAGAACTGCCAAGGCCAAATATATAAATATATTATACAGAGTGTTCCGAAATTCATATTACAAAATTCTAGGGATAGTAGTGGGAACTGCCAAGGCCAAACATTTAAATATGTTATACAGTGTGTTCAGAAATTCATATTACAAAACTCTAGGGCTAGTAGAGGGAACTGAGTAGACAATATTTTGAATAGGAACCCATGTCCGGAAACGTACCGTTTCCGTGCTACAGCCATTAAATGTGTCGGATTTGCCGGTGTTGTTTTGCAACCGAAGAGGCAGTACATGACGTCACGAGTTATGAACATTGCATAAGAGATTAACGGGACACCAGGTGTGATGGAACGAGTGTACCGGAACATGATTCGTCGGTATAATGTGTGCAATGACTTTAGTGGTGGTCACATCGAGCCTCTGTTGTAGTGAGTAGTTTTGAATGGGACACATCCAGTGCAGAAAGCAGAATCATTCCCCCCCCCCATTCTTGACACAATTAGTGTTATTGTGATCAATGAAAGTGTTTTTGTTACTTTAGTAGTGTTACTAAATAAATTTGATTTCCTTCTGAAACGAGTCAAAGGTCATTTAATTCTGTACCTTACTTCACACCTAATTTGACATGGTGGTTTTCTGAGGTAATGTACTGCCTCTCAGGTTGCAAAACAACATCGGCAAATCCGACATATTATAATGGTTGTAGCACGGAAACGGTACGTTTCTGGACATGGGTTCCAATTCAAAATATGATCTACTCAGTACCCAATACTAGCAATAAAATTGTGTAATATTAATTTCCGAACACTCTGTATAATGGAAATGTACAGTTAATGAAAAATGTGAGAAATTTTGAAGAATTGGCTGAATTCAAATAGTTAACTAACCAACTAACTCACTGGCACCATCGAACCCGTAGGTTCATGGCCGCGCGGACCAAGCTCTCAATACATCCCTATCCTGAGCTAATGTTTTCCAATCATTCCCTGTATAATCTACTTCTCTCAAATCATAGTTAAAGTTATACCCCCACCTTATTCTTGGTCTACCAACTACTTTCTTTAGAATAGAAACCCCGAGAGACCGATACCTCCAGAAATCAAATCATAGACGCGTCTGGAGTTCCCAGGAGGCCCTGTCGATCTATGAGCAGGCTTCCTTCCGAATTTTTCTCCAGGTTCCTCTATATGTAGCAACCAACTCAACATTAATAAAATTCATGATACAATTCCGTTGATGTATTAGTCACACAATTAAAGTATAAAGTCATAAAATAGTTTTATACGCGATGGACGAACAATCGGAAGCCCAGGATGGATCCCTCTAGAATAGAAACCCCAAGAGAGCGATTCCTCCAGAAATCGAATCATAGACGCATCTGGAGTTTCCAGAAGGCTTTCTCCAGGCTCCTGTATCTCTAGCAACTGTCGACCAATTCTTGAGTACTCAATTCGGTCTTCCAGTTATCCGTCTTCCTTCTGGCTTACCATCTATAATTCTTCCAACTACTTCATTCTTATCACCCTCTGTGTACGTCCTGCCCATCTTAGTCTGTTTACTTAAATATCTGTTGATTTATACAGCTCATATAATCCCCAGTTACATCTCGTTCACCGCTTTCCGTCTTCTTGAATAACTCCAAATGTCCTTCTCAGTCCACCGCTGGTAGCGTGCTGCCTTGTCACGCAGCGGGCCCGGGTTAGATCCCCGGTCGGGGCAGTTTTTCTGGGTGAGGTTTTCATCGGGGTTTTTCCTCACCTGTAAGACAAATGTCAGGAAAACTTTAAAGGCCCAAACGGTCCCCCAAATCATATGGCCATCATCAGCATCCTTATCATCATCATCGTTCACCAGTGTGGAAAGCAACGGGAAGCTACCACACCTACAATTCCCTAGTAAAGCAGCATGCATAGCATGAAAATGCTATAAAGTGTATATTGTGTGGAAATGTACAGAGAACATTTAACAAACTGGAAGATGTGACGTCCAAGTATTGGGAAACAACAAGGAGCATAACTTTGTTGTTAACTCCAGAGCATTAGCTACATACATACATCCTTCTGAGCATCTTTCATTAAAAAACAACCAACCGAGATGTGGCATGTTGAGTCAGAACCCGTTTAGGCGGCTTTAAATACCTTAAAAGACGCATTAATATATTGACAAGCAAGCAGTATGTCCATGTCACTTGTGGCACACGCGGTGTATTCTAAATACTGTGTGTCTAACGTTACAGGTCTGCGGAGGGCGCTCCTGATGCGGCTGCTGGGGCAGGAGGTTTGCAACCCGGAGAAGATGGCGCAATCGTGGGGGGTCCAAGGACTCCACAGCAAATTGCTGCACAGAAAAGATTACAACAGACACAGGCGCAGGTTGACGAGGTATGTGCTGTTGTGAGGGGAGGTGCCCCTTCTTGTTGGTACTCTAAAAAAACTTGTGTATAACGGGAATACGTGTGTTGCAGGTGGTCGACATTATGAAAACGAACGTAGAGAAAGTACTGGAGAGAGATCAGAAGCTATCGGAGCTGGATGATCGGGCAGGTGAGTCTAACTAGGCGCCACTGCATGTGTTTTAATGCTAACATTATACTTTTGTCACCCAAACTTATTTAATAACAAGAGCAATAATAATGGTAGTAATAAAATAATAATAATAATAATAATAATAATGATAATAATAATAATAATAATAATAATACAGTACATAGTAATGAAATTTATTGACATTTTAAGAGATTGCGCACGGATGTGCTTGGCCATACGTGCATTTTTTTCATGAATACAAAATAAAATAAACATAAAAATATATAAACAAATACATACATGGCTACACATCTACACATCATACATAAAAACAACATGTATGTGCGTGTGTGTGTATATATATATATATATATATATATATATATATTTATATTGACATGAAAAGAAAAATAAATGCTTGGAGGGGATTTGAATCCAGACCTCTGAATTGATACTTCAGTGAGCTGCCACTTACGCTGTCCAAACCCTGAAGTATAAATTCAGAGATCCGGGTTCAAATTCCCGTCCAAACATTTATATTTCTTTTCATGTCATATTAGGTTTGCTTTGCTCAATGTCAAATATTTATTTATAACATCGATATATATATATATATATATATATAGTCCATCGCTGTGGTCTTGAGGTAGCGTGCTGACTTGTCACGCAGCGGGCCCGGGTTCGATTCCCGGTCGTGACAGGCTCCTGGGTGAGATTTTTGGGGGGTTTCCTCACCTGAAAGACAAATGCCAGGAAGCTTAAGGCCCAACGGTGTCCGAAAATCATACGGCCAACATTATCATCTTTATCATTATCATCATCATCATCCTTCACCGGTGCGGAAAGCAACGGGAGGCTACCACACCTATAATTCCCTATTAAAGCTGCAAAGCATAGCATGAAAATGCTATGATTGCTGTGAAAGATCTGCCCTCGGACAGAATTACTATGGATGGATATAATATTATATATATATATATATATATTGATTTGAGGGAGGTAGATTATACAGGGAATGATTGGAAAGCATTAGCTCAGGATAGGGATGTATGGAGAGCTTATGTCCGCGCGGCCATGGACCTACGGGTTCGATAGTGCCAGTGAGTAAGTAAATATATATATATTTATACACATGTATATAAAACACTCTCAATACAGTATAAGAAAAACTTCCTTCCCACATGAGGACTCAAACCAGCTCAAATTTCGCAGCTCAGCACCAAGGCATGATGCCTTACATCGCTCGGCAAGACGAAAAGGGGTAAATAAGGATGAGATTGCCTGAGAGAATGTTATAATGTTTCAGATGCCCTGCAACAAGGAGCTTCGCAATTTGAACAGCAGGCCGGCAAACTCAAGAGGAAATTCTGGCTTCAGAATCTTAAGGTGAGCCATAGCATGTGAGGACTTTTAATTTCCTTAGTAATAATAAAACTGGAAATATGTAAAATTGTTATTCTTTCACTTATATGTATATATTACTTTCACCTTCGTACAAAATTGTAACTAATATATCAGTACGCAGACTTACCCCCTATATTGATAACATTCTAGGAGATCATCGATGTGGATTTAGAAGAAGCAGGTCTACAACAGATCAGATTTATAGTTTAAGACAGATTTTACAAAAGAAATGGGAATATAATGGTACTGTACATCAACTATACATAGATTTAAAAAAAGCATAAGATTCAATTAGGAGGGAGAAGTTATATAGTATCCTGCTGGAGTTCGGAATTCCTAAAAGTTGGTTAGACTTATGCAATATGTCTAAATGGCACAAAGAGTAGGGTGCGTGTAGGCAAACAATTTTCAGATACTTTTGAAATCCACAATGGGTTGAAGCAAGGAGATGCACTACCTCCTCTACTATTTAATTTTGTACTAGAGCATGCCATCAAATCTTTAGAGGATGAAAAGGCCTACAACTCAATGGTATTAATAAGCTGTTAGTTTATGCTGATGATGTAGTACTATTGGCCGGTAACGAGGAGATACTAAAGGCCAACACGCATACACTATTGAGTAACACTAAGAAATTGGGACTGGAAGTAAATATCAATAAAACTAAATATATGGTCACACATAGATATACATTATATAATGGAAATGGACAGCTAATGACAAATGAAGGAAATTTTGAGGAAGTGGGTGAATTCAAATACCTAGGAACAATAGCCACAAACAGGAATGAGATGCACAAAGAAATTAAACATAGGCTCAATTCTGGAAATGCGTGCTATTATGCATTGCAGAGACTCTTGATGTCCCAACTCCTTTCAAAAAACGTTAAACTGAAAATATATAAAACTATTATTCTACTAGTTATATTATATGGATGTGAAACATGGACTCTTACTTTAAGGGAGGAAAGGAGATTACAAGTATTTGAGAATAAAGTTCTTAGGAAAATTTTTGGACCAGAGAGATGAACAGACAGTTGAATGGAGAAGACTACATAACAATGAACTACATGGTCTTTATAGGAAGCCAGATATAATACCAGTTAAGTCTCGTAGATTGCGATGGGCAGGACATGTGACACCAAAGGATAATGAAAGACTTGCATGGAAGCTTCTTGTAGGAAAGCCAGAGGGAAAACGCCCAGTTGGTAGACCAACAATGAAGTGGGAGAATAACATTAACTATGATTTGAGGGAAGCAGATTATACAGGGGATGATTAGAAAACATTAGCTCAGGATAGTGATATATGGAGAGTTTATGTCCGCGCGGCCTTGAACTTATGGATTCGGTAGTGTCAGTAAGTTATTTAGTTTTTAAATAAATAAAATTACAAAAGAACTGCCAACCCGCGAAAAAATTTTATAACTTGTTACTGTCTGGTTTAGGCAAGGGACTTAAAGAAGTTAGTAATTTTTTCCTGTTTTGCCGCTTTTAAGAGATTTTTCAATTAAGATTGATATTAAGCTGTGAATTCAGCGATAGAATTCCTTATTTTCTCCTCGGATTTCTTGATGAATCGCACGGTTGATTCATTAACCCTTATATTGGTAAAACAAAAGACAAAGATAAAATTGAAAAGCCCCTGCGACCTGTCATTAGGATGACAGCGTGGTGAGCTATTTCTTCGGCCCACTGAGTGCGGTGCCCCGGGTTCCAAGACAGAGTCCATTTGCCCCGGTCTACCTTTCAGTAGAGATAGTGTGAACATGGATGACTGGCTTTTGATCAGCAGCAGCGATGTACCCGGATACGCCCTTATGTATTTTATTTTTATTTTCATTTATTTTTATTTTTATTTATGTGTTGAATTATTCTTTTTCAAAAGTAATTAATGTTTGAATATTCTCTTTTTATATTTGAAGAGAAAAATTTTCGCCTAGACCGGGACTCGAACCCGGGACCCTTGGCTTTCCGGGCCAAGTGCTCTACCAACTGAGCTACCGAGGCGAGTTACGATCTAGACGCAAATTTTTTCTCTTATGTACGTTGTAATTCCCTCGCGCCAAATGCTTGAAACCATAGCTTCTATCTTTGCAAATGGCGGCTTCTTAGTTAAGAAGACATTTATTGGGAATTTAACACTACTTTATAGCCAGTAGGGCTTCTATTGACGATTTTATTATTAATTTAACACTTCTCATTAAAGGATAAATTATATTTGAAGAGAAAAATTTTCGCCTAGACCGGGACTCGAACCCGGGACCCTTGGCTTTCCGTCAATAGAAGCCCTACTGGCTATAAAGTAGTGTTAAATTCCCAATAAATGTCTTCTTAACTAAGAAGCCGCCATTTGCAAAGATAGAAGCTATGGTTTCAAGCATTTGGCGCGAGGGAATTACAACGTACATAAGAGAAAAAATTTGCGTCTAGATCGTAACTCGCCTCGGTAGCTCAGTTGGTAGAGCACTTGGCCCGGAAAGCTAAGGGTCCCGGGTTCGAGTCCCGGTCTAGGCGAAAATTTTTCTCTTCAAATATAATTTATCCTTCAATGAGAAGTGTTAAATTAATAATATAATCGTCAATTCTCTTTTTAATTTGTTTATTTATGTTTGATGTTGGTGAGCGGCGAATTTCGCGTGTTCAGCTTGGCGCTGATTGGTCCGAAAGCGCGACCTGTTTTTTTAATGTTTTAAATGTTCAAAATGTTGATTTATATATTTTATTTGATTGTTTTTATGTAGTATTGTATCCTAGAATTGTAATCTGAATGTTAATTTAAAAAATATTTAATTTCACCAAAAATTAAACCTCATAGTGATTAATTCCTATAAAAGTTAAATACCATAATTTTGTTGTGTTGCTGTACTTGGTAAGTGAATGATGTTGTTTTGTGTTGCAGATGATGATCATAATGGGAGTGATCGGTCTGGTAATACTCGCCATTATTGTAGGTAAGTAGACGCACATGCGTGTGTTTGTGTGTTGTAACACAGTTTCTTGTTAACACTGGCACATTACGACCCCAGGCAGCACATGGACACCCCTACAAACTTATTTTATATCACAGCTTACATCATCCCACTTCTAATTTGTTATTCGGCAAATAAGGAAAACATTTTGAAGGTTTGAACTCAGTACCTTCTGCTTCTTGTCTTCAAGGAATAGGCAGCAATCCACCTGTACCAGTACTAAAACATTTTGTCTGTTCATTCTAACCTCTTAGAGTTGTTTTTGTTGAACATGTTTCAGAGCTTCTTAGCCCCATCGTCAGGGATTACAGACTGAATTTTCTCATGTTGTCGGCCCTGATTCTTGATTCCTGCTCTCTTTGCCTCTGGTCCACTGAATTTATTAATGAGGTTCCTTTCTCCGGGAATTTCAAAGTTCATAATTCTTTCCTTGTTCTTCTGTATATAGATTTTTTCCCATGTGGTGAGTTCATTTTTGTTTTAATAATTTTGTGTTTACATCTATTTTGTGTTTTTCTGACCAAACATGTTTGGAAAAACATATGGGGAAAAATCTATATACAGAACAACAAGGAAAGAATTATGAACTTTGAAATTCCCGCAGAAAGGAACTTCATTAGTAAATTCATTGGAGCAGAGGCAAAGAGAGCAGGAATCAAGAATCAGGGCCGACAACATGAGAAACTTCAGTCTGTAATCGCTGACGATGGGGCTAAAAAGCTCTGAAACATGTTCAACAAAAACAACTCTAAGAGGTAAGAATGAACAGACAAAATGTTTTAATTATTAAACAAATCTATTAATGTTATTAAAATTAAAATATTTTTTCCATCTTCTCCTTGATCTGCATCTTTATCTTCTTCCTATTCGTTTGTATTAAAGAGCAACCTCAGCTATCTGATATTTCCATTGTTTCCCCATCTTTTTCTAAAGGTTCTTTCATATATAACACAATTTTTAAAAAACGCAATAATTAAGTGAAAAATGCATCAAAATAAAAACAAATATTCATTTTATTTTCATCCACATACACTCCCATTTAAGTGGGGGAAATTATATCAGACATATGTATGTCCACCTCCACTGTCTGGGCAGGCAGTTACCTCCACTGTCTGGGCAGGCAGTTACCTCCACTGTCTGGGCAGGCAGTTACCTCCACTGTCTACCTCCACTGTCTGGGCAGGCAGTTACCTCCACTGTCTGGGCAGGCAGTTACCTCCACTGTCTGGGCAGGCAGTTACCTCCACTGTCTACCTCCACTGTCTGGGCAGGCAGTTACCTCCACTGTCTGGGCAGGCAGTTACCTCCACTGTCTGGGCAGGCAGTTACCTCCACTGTCTGGGCAGGCAGTTACCTCCACTGTCTGGGCAGGCAGTTACCTCCACTGTCTACCTCCACTGTCTGGGCAGGCAGTTACCTCCACTGTCTACCTCCACTGTCTGGGCAGGCAGTTACCTCCACTGTCTACCTCCACTGTCTGGGCAGGCAGTTACCTCCACTGTCTACCTCCACTGTCTGGGCAGGCAGTTACCTCCACTGTCTACCTCCACTGTCTGGGCAGGCAGTTACCTCCACTGTCTACCTCCACTGTCTGGGCAGGCAGTTACCTCTACTGTCTGGGCAGGCAGTTACCTCCACTGTCTGGGCAGGCAGTTACCTCCACTGTCTACCTCCACTGTCTGGGCAGGCAGTTACCTCCACTGTCTACCTCCACTGTCTGGGCAGGCAGTTACCTCCACTGTCTACCTCCACTGTCTGGGCAGGCAGTTACCCTCCACTGTCTACCTCCACTGTCTGGGCAGGCAGTTACCTCCACTGTCTACCTCCACTGTCTGGGCAGGCAGTTACCTCCACTGTCTACCTCCACTGTCTGGGCAGGCAGTTACCTCCACTGTCTGGGCAGGCAGTTACCTCCACTGTCTACCTCCACTGTCTGGGCAGGCAGTTACCTCCACTGTCTGGGCAGGCAGTTACCTCCACTGTCTACCTCCACTGTCTGGGCAGGCAGTTACCTCCACTGTCTGGGCAGGCAGTTACCTCCACTGTCTGGGCAGGCAGTTACCTCCACGGTCTGGGCAGGCAGTTACTCGCTCTATGAAGTTCGTGATAACTAGGGCAAGGCATTTAATGATCTATAAATTGGTTAAAAATGCAAAATAAAAAAATCATTTATGACCTAAAAATGCAAAAAATGACCAATAAAAATGATGAATAAAAAGTTAAGAATTACCAATAAAAATACTATTTATTAGATTAAGTACTCACTTGATTACTGAATTACATAAAATTTAACTTAACATCAAAATATTAAAAGAAAAGTATTTAAAAATACATATTACAGTACCTTTTATTGCAGAAAATCCATTTCAATTACACAGTGCACTTTTACAGCAATTTTGAATTGCAGTTAACAATCAGAATAAGGGTAGAAGAATTGAATAAAATTCCTAGAAGTGGGCAAGATCATTATGCACATACCTTGAAAAATAGGGGTAGTAGTTAGCAAAACAACTACTTAATTCCAAGAAATTGTATTGACAAGGAAAAATGCTGAATTATAATAAAAATCTTAAATCAAATACAAATAATGTCACAGCCTTCCAGAAAAGTGTAAAAAAATGCTCAAAATTACCTAAAAATTGCCAAAAAATGACCTATCCCTAAAAAAGTTAAGGAAATGCAAAAAAAAAAGCCCTAAAAATAGCTTTTATTTAATCCTTTTTCAATGCCGTAAATTTTCATATGTGCAAGCAATGTTTCAACCTTCATAAGAGAAAGATGCAAAATCATTAATTGCCTTGCCCTAGTGATGACACTTTCACAGACATCTCTGTTGATGTCGTTGAATTTCTTCCTTAAGTTGGAGAACTGTTTGTGGTTTGTTCACATAGACAACTCCATAAAAAAGAAGTCACATGGTCACAAGATCTGGGAGGCCGTTCCAAGTCGCCACGAATTGAGATCACAGACTGATGGAGTGGGGTTATTGTCTCGCGGGATGTGTCACAGGTCCAAAGTCTACGTGAATTGTTCATATTATATCTCGTTCCTAAATTATTTAATTACATTAATATAACACCGCAGATTTTACACAAAATTCCCAAATATTCTTTATTTATTTCACAATACTGCACTGTACACAGACATACAATTTTCTGCTAATAGAGAGTATATTCTTCACAGTTTATTTGATAACTTAGTTTATATACTCGCTGACGGTTTCACTCACAAAAAGTTCTTGTCTTCGCACTAAGGCCACTTGTACTCATCCACAACCCTGACACGACATACTCGTCAACCGACTAGCATCTCCTTTTCCATGCCATGGTCAGAAAATCTGGAAGCCAGTCTGGATCTCTCTCGAATGGAAGGTCCGAGAAGTCAATTATTCTAGAATCGCTACATCTGGAAACTGATTCCTCCAGAAAGCAGGTCTGGAAAGGTATTTTTACAAGGTGCACACGACCTGAATCCAACTCCAATTGGCTTATAAGGAGTCCTGCTGCCGCCCTCTAAATTAAAAGGCGGTATTTTGAGCATCCGATCAACAACATGTCACATTATTTTTAGTTTAAAGTTTTATTTATTTTTTAAGTTGGTGATATCCAATGGTCAATCAAAATTGACTAAGGTATTTTTTTATAATTTTCTTGATTTATCAAGATAAGTTATGGGTTGGGATTTCGTTGCCATATGATCTATTTCAACCTTAGTTAATATTCTACACATTTTCATATTTGATTTAAAATTAACATTCAAATCAATTTACAAAGCCCACACGCAAATACACATAAAAATAGATATACTGACATAATCCAAATGTAGAAGTGATATGCACAAAAAAGTTTAAGTTTCTAAAAAAAAAATGGAGGGAAAAAATGGTATCAGTTCCGTCCCCCTAAATATGTTTAAGGAAGTCTTGAGACAATTCTGTCAATGATTTTCAAAATGATTAAGTCAGTTCCCATTCTAACCTAAACTCACCTAACCAAAAGGATGATTTCTACCAAAATTTTAATTCCACTATAACCTAATCTAAGTTAACACAACGAAAAGCTTGAATTTTATCAAGATTTTAATCCCACTCTAACCCAACCTAACCTCACAAGAAGTTTAACTTTTATCAACATTTTAATTCCTCTCTAACATATTTAACGTAACCTTACAAAAAAATTTGAATTTTATCATACTTTAATCGCAGTTTAACCTAACCTAACAAAAAATTCGAGTTTTATCAAAATTTTTAATCCCACTCTAACATAACCTAACCTTACAAAGGTTGATTTTTCATCAAAAATTTAATCCCACTCTAACAGAATCTAACCTAACAAATAGTTTGAATTTTATTAAATTTTGAATCTCATTGTAACCTAACCTAACAAAAAGCTTGATTTTTATGAACATTTTAGTCCACTCTATCCTTACCTAACAAGGAGCTTGAATTTTATCAATATTTTAATCTCACTCCAGCCTAATCTAACCTAACCTAATAAAAAGCTTGAATTTTATCAAAATTTTAATTTCACTCTAACCTAATCTAACAAAAAGCTTGAATTTTATCAACATTTTAATCTCACTCCAGCCTAATCTAACCTAACCTAACAAAAAGCTTGAATTTTATCAACATTTTAATCTCACTCCAGCCTAATCTAACCTAACCTAACAAAAAGCTTGAATTTTATCAACATTTTAATTCACTCTAATCTAATCTAACAAAAATCTTGAATTTTATCAACATTTTAATCTCACTCCAGCCTAATGTAACCTAACCTAACAAAAAGGTTGAATTTTATCAACATTTTAATTTCACTCTAACCTAATCTAACAAAAAGCTTGAATTTTATCAACATTTTAATCTCACTCCAGCCTAATCTAACCTAACCTAACAAAAAGCTTGAATTTTATCAACATTTTAATCTCACTCCAGCCTAATCTAACCTAACCTAACAAAAAGCTTGAATTTTATCAACATTTTAATTCACTCTAACCTAATCTAACAAAAATCTTGAATTTTATCAACATTTTAATCTCACTCCAGCCTAATGTAACCTAACCTAACAAAAAGGTTGAATTTTATCTTTAATTTCACTCTAACCTAATCTAACAAAAAGCTTGGATTTTATCAACATTTTAATCTCACTCCAGCCTAATCTAACCTAACCTAACAAAAAGCTTGAATTTTATCAAAATTTTAATTTCACTCCAACCTAATCTAACAAAAAGCTTGAATTTTATCAACATTTTAATCTCACTCCAGCCTAATCTAACCTAACCTAGCAAAAAGCTTTAATTTTATCAAAATTTTAATCTCACTCCAGCCTAATCTAACCTAACCTAACAAAAAGCTTGAATTTTATCAACATTTTAATCTCACTCCAGCCTAATCTAACCTAATCTAACAAAAATCTTGAATTTTATCAACATTTTAATCTCACTCCAGCCTAATCTAACCTAACCTAACAAAAAGCTTGAATTTTATCAAAATTTTAATTTCACTCCAACCTAATCTAACAAAAAGCTTGAATTTTATCAACATTTTAATCTCACTCCAGCCTAATCTAACCTAACCTAGCAAAAAGCTTGAATTTTATCAAAATTTTAATCTCACTCCAGCCTAATCTAACCTAATCTAACAAAAAGCTTGAATTTTATCAACTTTTAATCTCACTCCAGCCTAATCTAACCTAACCTAACAAAAAGCTTGAATTTTATCAACATTTTAATCTCACTCCAGCCTAATCTAACCTAACCTAACAAAAAGCTTGAATTTTATCAACATTTTAATTCACTCTAATCTAATCTAAC
The DNA here is from genome assembly GCA_030220185.1 of Diploptera punctata. Classification (NCBI taxonomy): domain Eukaryota; kingdom Metazoa; phylum Arthropoda; class Insecta; order Blattodea; family Blaberidae; genus Diploptera; species Diploptera punctata. The sequence continues at coordinate 1,616,163 of JASPKZ010003835.1, forward strand.
AAAAATCTTGAATTTTATCAACATTTTAATCTCACTCCAGCCTAATGTAACCTAACCTAACAAAAAGGTTGAATTTTATCAACATTTTAATTTCACTCTAACCTAATCTAACAAAAAGCTTGAATTTTATCAACATTTTAATCTCACTCCAGCCTAATCTAACCTAACCTAACAAAAAGCTTGAATTTTATCAACATTTTAATCTCACTCCAGCCTAATCTAACCTAACCTAACAAAAAGCTTGAATTTTATCAACATTTTAATTCACTCTAACCTAATCTAACAAAAATCTTGAATTTTATCAACATTTTAATCTCACTCCAGCCTAATGTAACCTAACCTAACAAAAAGGTTGAATTTTATCTTTAATTTCACTCTAACCTAATCTAACAAAAAGCTTGGATTTTATCAACATTTTAATCTCACTCCAGCCCAATCTAACCTAACCTAACAAAAAGCTTGAATTTTATCAAAATTTTAATTTCACTCCAACCTAATCTAACAAAAAGCTTGAATTTTATCAACATTTTAATCTCACTCCAGCCTAATCTAACCTAACCTAGCAAAAAGCTTGAATTTTATCAAAATTTTAATTTCACTCTAACCTAATCTAACAAAAAGCTTGAATTTTATCAACATTTTAATCTCACTCCAGCCTAATGTAACCTAACCTAACAAAAAGCTTGAATTTTATCAACATATTAATCCCACTCTAGCCTAATCTAACCTAACCTAACAAAAGCTTGAATTTTATCAAAAATTTAATCTCACATAATCTAACCTAACTAAAAGCTTGATTTATTTTTTAATTTTTAATCCCACAAAATCTAACCTATCAAACAAAAAGATTGAATTTTATCAAATTTTTAATCCCTAGGACAAAAAAAAAAAAAATCACAAACAACATGTTTAACTTAACTGTAGCAGATGTTCCACTTTACAGACAGTCTGTAGGAAATACTTTATGTGGTGGGAACAACACAAATGAACTACTAGAAATTAAAAACATGTTTGGACAGAACTGACACATAACTTGGACGGAACTGATTTGAAAATGTGACCAGGGGATGAAATTGAGTTTCCCCTTAATATTTCAAGAGCTACTTGTTTTAGGTTGACATTTTAAAAGTTTTGCAGAACGAGGAAAAATGTTTTGTTGAGCTGCTCCTCGCATCTAACATTAACAATAAAATGAGATCCCTCATCCCCATGTGCTGCCATCTATCACATAACAAATAAATTAAAAATTATTTTAATAAATTAACACAAGCTGTCATTTAAATATAAAGAATTATTTCAAGGGTGGTTAAACATGTTAGTATTTTCTTTAAAAAATGGATTATTATCAAATTGCAAAGGAATACAGCTATTGAGATAGTTCTCATCAAAATATGTTTGATTCTTTTTCATAAATCTTCATCATCTCACGAAATAGACACCGAAAATGACCATGAAAAAATATTATATACACATTTGTGTGCCTACTAAATCTCTAGCGGTTGCTTTTTTAAAACAAAACTCGGCATATAGCAAACCGTTAAGAAAAGGTAGGAATGGATTTTGAAATGACTAAAAAATATTTAATTCAGAGGCTCACCGACCCACCAACATTCCACGCCATAGCCGAGCAGATAAAAACATTATGCCTTGGTGCTGAGTTAAGGGACTTGCGCTGGTTCAAGTCCGCGTGGGGGAAGAATTTGTCTCATGGAATTTCGGCTAGAATGGGACCGGTGTCCACCCAGCATCTTCATTATTTGGGATTGCTATAATTAGCATCTGTAACAGGCGTAGAAAAACAGCTACAACTGCTGGGGAACCCGACATGCTGACCATGCCACTCCTACATTAGCAGGATGATCGTCTATATCGGTGATTAACACGTGTGAATGTGACACCAGCAGCCGACTGATAGGCAAATGACCTTCTAGGCCTGTGGTGCCTTTGAGATTTTTTAATTGTCTTCCAGCAGTGGGAGGAACAGTATGTCTAGAGCAAGGCTGTCTCGAATAGAAAGTCCGAGAGATCAATTCTTCTAGAATCGATGCATCTGGAAACTGATCCCTCCAGAAAGTAGGTCTGGAGTGGGAGGAACAATAGGTCTAGAGCAAGGCTATCCAAATGGTGCCCCGCGGGCCGTATGCAGACTTCCAAAGCCATTAAAATGGCTCATGAAGTTTTCGTTTATAGTAATGTGATTTAATGTTATTTTTTAATTATTTTTTAAAACGGTTTTTAAGAGCTGTTATTCTTTTTTAATTTCATATTATATGAAACAGTTAAGCGTTATATTAGTCATTATACATTTTTAATTAATTCTGCATTTATCGATTCTGCACTGTGCTAAAGACGTTCATCCACCGAACAACCCCTACTAGCGAGAGAATTTTTTGGCACCAAGCTATGTGACCAAGAACAAGGTTAACGAAAAATCTTCTCCCTCTTTGAATGCGATTGTGTTTTCGAAATCACATTGAACGGGTAGTCTATGCTACTTGTAAAATAATTATACATTAAATTTCATAAGCAGGATGGAAAAATCCAAGGAACGGGTCCTCCTTAAGGGACTGAAAGTTGTGGGTCCCGAATCTGGAGATTTTCAGGCTCGTAAAAGAACCGTAAGCCTAAAAATAGACTCTAAGCGAAATTTACACAATTCAGTCATATGGCGGGTAAAAGTAGCACCACAGTTCCCGCAATAAACGGAGTAATATCTTATGTAAGTTTGTGTACAGTACAACTGGAACTTACCTCGGAATCAGTATAGCCATAACCTCTCATCTATCATTAGACCAAGATAATTTAGTTATTTTTATTATTCATGTCCACCGCTGTGGTCTGGAGGTAGCGTGCTGCCTTTTCACGAAGAGGGCCCAGGTTCGATTCCCGGTGAGGACAGGCTCCTGCGTAAGGTTTTTCCTTACCTGTAAGACAAATGTCAGGAAGCTTAGGACCCAACGGTTGCCGAAAATCATCCGGCCATCATCATCATCATCATCATCATCATCCTTCACCGGTGTGGAAAGCAACGGGAAGCTACCACACCTATAATTTTCTAGTAAAGCTGCAAGCATAGCATGGAAATGCTATGATTGCAGTGAAAGACCTGCCTTCGGGCAGAATTGCTATGGATGGATTATTATTAATTTCATACATCTCAATGATGATTAAATCATTTTTTTGTTCAATGCCATCTGATTGTCATTCGACATTGCAGTTATTCTCTCCTGGTATTGGCGTATTGTAACCACTTCTGAGGTTGGGGCGCCTGGAAGGCGGGGTTACGCTGCCCCAATGATATGATGGGTGATGACGATGGGTAATGATGCACCAGGAGAGGCCTTAAACCTAAACTTAATCTAATGAGGTGAATATGATATTGATGATAATGATGGGCAGATGATGTTCAGGAACCGTTTGGGCCTTAAAGTATCCTGACATTTGCCTTACAGGTGAGGAAAAACCCCGAAAAAACCTCACCCAGGAAACTTGTCCCGAGCGGGGATCGAACACGGGCCCGCTGCGTGACAAGGCAGCACGCTACCTCGAGACCACAGCGGTGGACATGATTAAATCATATTTGAAGAAAAAAATTATACGCTCAGACTGGAACTGGAACCCAGGACCTTTGGCTTTCTAGGTCAATGTTATACCGACTGACCTATCAACGTATATAAGAGAAAAAAATCGTTTAGACTGTAACTCGTCCAGATAGCTCAGTTGGTAGAGCACTGGCCTAGAAAGACAAAGGTCCTGGGTTCGAGTCCCAGTCTGAGCGTATAATTGTTCTCTTCAAATATAATTTAATTATACTTATTTTCCTATAGATGCCTTGAACGGCATGTAATTAGCACAGTGTCTCAATGAGACATCTAGCAGGCAACTAAGGTATTACTCGGAATGTGAAGGTCGGTAAATTATGCTCCGATGCCTCTTTTTTCAAGCTTAAGGATCTTTTACGAGTCTGAAATTTTTCAGACTAGGTACCCACGGCTTAAAGTCACTCCCGGACGACTTATTCCTTGGATTTTTCCATAAAAACACGGTGGGTTTGAAGCCGCAACCCTTGGGAATAGAGGCCGACTGCTGGATATTCTCGAAGTCAAATTGATTTTCAATTAAAAAGATTCTTGAGCTCACAAGAGTTGTATAAATTGAAATATCTGATAGTGCCTGACACCAGGACCACAAACATGCATTATGATGATCTTGAAGAAGATTTTCGGGCTGTAGGCCGTGGTCGTGAGGCTTGTAGTTCCCCGACGTTTCGCCAGAGACTGCGTCCGGCATCCTCAAGGGTTATCTTGAGACTGGCAATTCTGTCCACTGTCTGTCCATTGGAGCAATGGAAGTCCCTAACGCTGACCAATCAGAAGGCAGATATAACTTACGAACACATCGCGGTGAACGTATAAATAGGACAGACAGTGGACAGAATTGCCAGTCTCAAGACAACCCTTGAGGATGCCAGACGCAGTCTCTGGCGAAACGTCCTACAGCCCAAAAATCTTCTTCAAGATCATCAAAGCAACTCCGGCCGTGAAAGTCTACGTGAATACATTTTGCATTATTCCCATTTCATATACCAAAAAGAAACTCATAATGGAAAGAAAAATAGATGGACACTTTAACAAAGTAGATAGCAGAAGCAATCCTATGAGTAAAAATACTTTTTAAAGATACGAGTGTTTGCAATCCACCCTGAACATAAAAAATTATCCAAAATGAGCGAGAGTTGACAAGAATTGTGTGCCAGTAACCTGTGCTGTGCAGCCTGAACACCAGGGTGCAGTGCACAGTAAATATTGTACCAACTGTTGATAACAAAAAAAGAAAAAACTGTTCTGTTTTGTCTCTTTTTTCTTTCTTTTAGTCAACTTCATGTAAAAATACCAAAAAATCTAAACGAAAACAATACACAATCAGCCCAGGTCAGAGCCAACGCAATCGATGTTGTATTGTATGTATATATTCAGGGGATTCCCGCGTGACCCTTGCATGCCGTATGCATGCCCCCTCAAACCTGACGATGACAACTGTATTACATTCTGTTGATCATTGCATGCCCCATCAATGACGTCAACGAGGGTCAATTGGATGTCGTACTGTGGTAACAGGGCTGTTCTCCCTTCATGCATGCTCTCCCCACTCACGCTGACTAAATATGACAAATTTACATTCTGTTGAACATTGGCAAAAGTTTCACTTATTTCTAGATGCATGTCAATTATTTTGTGTCTAATTACAGCACACCCTGTATAGCAAGGATCAACTCTTATTTATTTACATTACCTATACTTTTTATTGTTCTTTTTTTTAATTTCATACAATGTTTCATTTTAATAGTTTACACTCTTATATATATATATTTTCAAATGCCCCAGGTTTGTCTTTCGACATTCCTGGTTTCTGTCCTGACATGGCGTACTTGTAACCCACTTCTGAGGTTAGGGCGCCTGGAAGGCGGGGTTACGTTGCCCCGATGATGTGATGAGTGATGATGATGATAATGGTGCGCCAGGAGAGTCCCTAATCCTAAGCTTAACCTAAGATAAATATGAATGATGATGATTGCGATGGCCATATGATTTCGGGGACCGTTTGGGCCTTAAAGTTTTCCTGACATTTGTCTTACAGGTGAAGAAAAACCCCGATAAAAACCTCGCCCAGAAAAACTGTCCCGACCGGGGATCGAACCCGGGCCCGCTGCGTGACAAGGGAGCACGCTACCCCGAGACCACAGCGGTAAACGAATGTATTGTCCGACCAACGGATCTGTGCCCCCGTAAGATTTGCGAACTGACCACTAATTCCTTTTCTACCTCGGTTGTTAAGAAGATTGAAAATCAAACGCTTAAATGGTATGTCCATGTACAAAGAATTGAAAATGAAAGATGGCCAAAAAATATATACCAGTTGTCACCCCCTGAAAGAAATAAACGTGGCAGAACAAGATGGAAATGGAAAACCTACGTCAGAACTATAATGGATGATAGGAATTTGGAAGAGGGGGATTGGAATGATAGAGATAAATGGAAACTGAAGACGGTAAACCTATAAGTGGGGGTAAGCTGAAGAAGAAGAAGAAATCATTTCCTTCCCTGCATTCCTATCTCTCTGTTTTCTTTCGCCCCTCCCACTACTCACAATTTTTAGCCTTGTTGGGGGACACTTGCAGTCCAGTGTTGTCAACTCAACATGAACACTGTAACTTGGGAGTGGTGAAAGAAGTGTTGTTAAGCAAATAATAAAAACCAATCAGCGAAGAAGTAATAATTAACCTAACATTATTCAGCATTCAAGATCCATGACACTGTTTGGAGGAAGTTTGGCAACATCCCTACTCGGAAAATTATCGTGGCTGCTGTTTGACGTGGTGGGAGGGAAGCGCGCGAAATGGTGTGAGTATAGGAGTTAACTTTTCTAAGAACCACTGCAGCGCTTAAGGGGCAAAGTTCCGTTGGTCCGACTATATGTCTATCTGTCTTTTATACACTTCTAAACCATTCAATCGATCTTCGTAAAAAATTGTATATACAGGTTTTCAGAAGTGGCGAGTGTTTAGCCGTTATATATTATGTTCTAAAATCATTAGATGTAGGAGTTCACCTGAAACGAAATTTTAAAAACCGCTCTAGCGATCGCAATTTTCGATGTTTCACAACAAAACTCGGAATATCTTATTAAAATAAAGCGAGGTAGGTATTATCTAAAAATCAGCGAAATCCGACAATTAGAAGTGGGGGTTTACCTGAAATTTAAAATAAACAATTTACTCTAGCAACCGCCATGTTTGGTTCGTCGCAGTGTGTACCATATAATTAATTAATATAAAATTATGGAATATTCACCTGAAAGGTCCGTCTCCTGATAATTAATTAACCCTCAATATTTAATTTAATTAGGCGTAACAGCGCAAGCCGGGTATTAGATAGTAATATATATATATATATATATATATATATATGAATATGAAAGTTTTCTTGGGTTTTCCGCGTCTTGGATTAAAGTTCGGCCTCTGGCCACAGATTCCGACGTTTCGGTATGATCCCACATGCCATTATCAAGGAATAATAAGTTCGAGTCACAGGTTTAGGTCTTATATAATAAAATACACAGAGTTTTCGCTGTGGTCCGCTTCCGTAGACGTACACCCATCCAAGATTTAGTTCTTATGTAGCTAAATACCTTCAGTTTTCAGTGCGGTCCGTTTCCGAAGCCGTACACCCATCCAAGGTTTAGTTCTTATGTAGTTAAATACCTTCAGTTTTCAGTGCGGTCCGTTTCCGAAGCCGTACACCCATCCAAGGTTTAGTTCTTATGTAGTTAAATACCTTCAGTTTTCAGTGCGGTCCGTTTCCGAAGCCGTACACCCATCCAAGATTTAGTTCTTATGTAGTTAAATACCTTCAGTTTTCAGTGCGGTCCGTTTCCGAAGCCGTACACCCATCCAAGGTTTAGTTCTTATGTAGTTAAATACCTTCAGTTTTCAGTGCGGTCCGTTTCCGAAGCCGTACACCCATCCAAGGTTTAGTTCTTATGTAGTTAAATACCTTCAGTTTTCAGTGCGGTCCGTTTCCGAAGCCGTACACCCATCCAAGGTTTAGTTCTTATATAGTTAAACATCTGCAGTTAATATATATAGCTAAAAGCTGATGAGATGGAGACCGTAAGGTATGTGTGACGTATTACTAGAGGCATAACAATTCTATCGCATGCATCTTACAAGGGAACTGTCAACCATTGAATGCTGACACCTACCTTGAAATTTCTTCCAGAGAAGCGTTATGATGGCCATATAAAAAAACTGCCGTTTTTAACTGCAAGGCACTAAAATCCAGATCCAAATCTCTCATTTAAATTATGCGAAAATAAAACAACTCCTGTATTGGCAGATTGGATAACCCTCGCTACCCGCCGTCCGCGCCCTATCCCCTAATTTAGTGTATGGTCTTGCACATGCATGGAAGTGTGTTAAAATATTTATATTCGACCAATGGGAATTTTGTGTTATAATTGTAATGGCGGTGGGAAAACAAGTCAAATCCACGACTTTCTTGTAAAATTGGATATAAAAAGTTGCGTAAGCTATAAGGCAAGTCAAGTGGGGCTAGTGCTCCTACTCGAATAACACAGAAGTGGAGTTATCGTGGATAAGGGAGAGGAATTTGGAGTTTTCTTTTCTCCTTAAGTGAATTAAGTCGGGCGAAATGTAATATCGCGCTGATTAAAAAGATAAATCGAATAGTAAAGATTCGTGATATTGAAGCATCATTAATAGTTTAACGAATCTAAAATCTAACCTAACGCAATTTATGCACTCTAACCTGTGAAACAATGCAACACCCAAAAATAAGTAGCAAGTTCTGAAACTCTGAAGTATATGTGTACAGTTAATTAGTACATACTCTATGTTGGCTGCACTGCAACACGTCTTTGTTGTTGCATAGAATATTCGTTAAATTCAATATGGTGCCCCGTCTTCATGCTACGTATGTAGTTAAATATCATAGAAAAAATATTGAAATAAATGTTATAAAAAATGTAAAAATCATTGTAAATGGTGGGGAAATAATATGAAAAATGAAACCCTAAGAATAAAATTTGACAGGAGTTTGTGAAGGAATTAAAAAAGTCGCGCCACAGATTGTAAAGTTTAGCCATATTATATTATGATGCAAGGTTGGGAAGTGTTTTTTTTTACAAAAGTGAGGATATATTTAAAACCCGAGCGACAGCGAGGTTTTTAATTTCCGAGATTCTGTAAAACACTTCACAAACGTGCGTTGTACATTATTTTTCGCGCGACGGTGTTTTCAAAATAATAAATAACAGTAAAATAATAACATCTTTGTTGCAAATATTTGCGTTCATTATAAACAACTGACTAACGTTAACAGTGTGGGCAATGTTTATTAGTTGAGACTACAGCAGGCCGTGAGACAAATTTAGTGAAAAAATGGCGGCAAGTACGTATTTATTGTTTTATATTGTTGCAAATAAAGTTCAGTTCATTTAAAATGCAGTGATTTGTTTCGTATAATGTATATTAACACTACCTTTTGGAAATGTTTTTGAATATACATTGTACTGCTCGGGACCCAGCCCCGTGTGTCTGAAAGGAATTTGCTGTCTCAGCTGTTAGTACTATGAGAAGCAGAGAAGTGTACCTCCTCCCACTCCCCACACTTCCCCCCGCAAACACAGAGAGCTTGGTCTCGAGCTGTACGTAGTATACATAAAGGGCAGTGGTTTTACTTCCCGCACTAGTTAGGCAATTTGTAATATTGCAGTATAGTTATTTATAGGTTAGCAACCCCAAAATATAGGAAATTGAACTTTCAATCATGGTCGCCATTGCTGTAAGAACGACAAAACGAACCATCGCGCAAAAAAATAATTTTTTAATTACATTAAACATGACCTTGTTATGACATTGTAAGGATTCAGGAAGCCATACATCAACATATGTCCAACACCTCAAGTATTTACTGTACGTCACACTAATGACGTACGGTAAGGTTGTCTAATTCCGCGAGAGTATGTTATATCTTTGTGCAAATATAACATCCAAAATCATGAACATTTTAGTAGAATCTGTCGCCTGTAGTTTACTGAAGGTGATCTTGGTGAATCCATCTACGTCTTGGCCTTCCCAAATCTCTCTTTCCCTGTCGTTGATATTGTAGAGATAGTTTGGGTAATCTTCCCCTTTCCATCCTTAAAACATGTTGTATTTCCGTAACTTTATCTCTGTGCCAGTTCGTATATCAGATAGTGAATTTTGGGTTTTAACTAAACGAGAAATAAAAAACTAAATAAGTTTAATTATATAACAGGAACACTAAAAAGAACTTTGAAAAATAAAGCCAGGAAAGACTCTATAATGAAATTATACAAGACAATGGCAGTGCCTATTATTACTTATGGATCCGAAACATGGACAGTGACAACACAACAATCTGCCAGAATACAAGCTGCTGAAATGAGATTCCTCAGACCAATAGCAGGATATCAAAGAACAGACGAAAAACATAACACAGAAATAAGACAACAACTAAAAGTAGAGGAATTAAACACAACAATAGTGAAATACAGAACAAACTGGAAAGAACACTTGGCAGGGATGACTGAGAATAGAATACCAAAAGCAGCATACAACTATTCACCACGAGGAAAAAGAAGTTTGGGAAGACCAAGGAAAAGATTGAAAGAGCAGCAATTTGGAGCCGGAACAGGCTAGTAAATAAGCCTAAACCGTGAAGAAGAAGAAGAAGAATACTAAAAGAGAAGAGAAGATCATAGAAGCAGCTGAAATTAAATTTCTGAGAAGTGTAGCTGGCTGCAAACTTCTAGATAAAAGAAGTGAAGATATTAGAAATTAGCTAAATATTTTTAAACTTTTAGATGAAATAAAATAATTTAGAAAAAAACTGAAAAGAACATGTTCAAAGAGTGAAAGATGAACGCATACCAAAAATTATACTTAATTACAAACCAAAAGGAGACAGGAATGTTGGTAGATCGAAAAACAGATGGATTCAACTTTTTGAATGAGAATCTATGAGACAGGAACAAGCCACTTAGGCTTAATCCGTGATTGTTGATGAAACTTGGTCTGATTTATCAATTTCCACAATTCTTTGTTGGAAATAATTTTTGGCCACCAAGTTTTTGTGTCTATTTAACTCATGCCCCAAATGGGAATCAGTGACAAATCACGTTTCAATAAATTTTGTTTTACAACCAATGACAGTTGTGTTTCACCTTGCTCTTTGTCGAATACTCTTTACCACCTCTTGATTTTGTGATAAAGAAATCTCCTCCTTTTTAATATTCTGAACAGGTCAGAGCATTATTTTGCAGTGACTGACTCTCCAACAAATCCATTGAATGTAGCAAATAATGAACAGATTCCTTCAAACTACACATTTGATAATTGTGTGTTCAATAAATGTGCTTTTAAATAAAGATTTTACTGAGTTGTTCACTAAAAAAAATAATTAATTTGATAATTAAATGTGATGTGTTTTCATTTTTTCTCCACAAGGGGGCATTCTTACAATATTGTGATCCTATTTGACAATAAATAGTATGATGAAGTTGCAATTGATGAACAAATGAAACATAACCACACATTTCTGATTTGTTTTTCAAACATCGTCGTTTACATTAAATATATAGATATTTTAAAAGTAACTATATTTAAATTAAGTCCACCGCTGTGGTCCACCTTGTCACGCAGCGGGCCCGGGTTCGATCCCCGGTCGGGGCAGTTTTTCTGGGTGAGGATTTTCATCAAGTAAACACGAATTCACTGTTATTTAGTTTTCTCCGTTCTCTTGAGTTTAGTTGTATGAAAGCAGATTTTGATTTCGTAAGCATCCTCATTCAATCTTGTGCTACCCAAACACACACTTTCATTTTACCTCTTCTTCTTCTTCTTCATCAGGCTCTACAACTTCCAGTGGAATGTCTTGGCCTTCTCAACCAGTTTACGCCACTTCTTCCTATCTTGTGCAGTAGATTTCAAATCAAAAATCCCCATCTCTCTCAAATATTCAATTACGTCATCTTCCCATCGATCCTTGGGTCTTCCCCTTGGTCTTGTTCCCTGTGGCTTCCAATTTAAAATATCATTCGGCAATCTTCCCTTTGGCATTCTTAGTGTATGTCCAAACCATTGTAATATTTTGGATTTGATGAAACTAACTATATTTTCTTTATTATTCTTGAGGTATAATTCGTCATTCCTTCTCAACCTCCAAGTTCCATTTTCCTTTACTGGACCTAGCACTCTTCTAAATATTTTCCTCTCAAACGTTAATAGTCTTAATTTATCTGCTTCTTTTAGTACCCAGGTTTCAGCTCCATAACATATGATTGGTCTTATTATTGCTGTATATAATTTGAATTTAACATTTTTTTATATTAATTTGCTTTTGAATATATCGAAATTAGCAAAATATGCTTTATTCCCTTGCGATATTCTTGTTTTGATCTCTTCTTCAACAGTATTATTATCGTTTAGTATTGTGCCTAGGTACTTAAAGGAGTTAATTTGATCAATACAGTCACTATTTATAGTTAGTTCAGTCAAATTTGTTTTATTTCTCATACATCTTAAATATTTTGTTTTCATTTTACCTCTTCTAAGTTATTTTCTCTTGTTCCAAAAAATAATATAACCGTATGAATGACCATTTATATATATATATATATATTTTAGTTTAACATTTTTTGAGAGAAATTGGGATAACAATAGTCCCTGTAAAACATAATAGCATGCATTTCCAGAGTTGAGCCTATGTTTAATTTATTTCTGCACCTCATCCCTATTTGTAATTATTGTTCCTTATGCAGACACTTGTTGAACATTTTTCTTAATTTAAATGTCTACTCATTTTATGGTGTTAGGTGTATATTTTTGATTATGGCACTTTTTTTCTCCTGAAATGTTTATGTGTGGCATGACAATGGATAACAGAATGTAATCAAACACAGACAGACCTGCATGTCACGTGCTGACATCTAGCTGCAAATATTGTGTCATGTTTATCTCAACAATATTATTATAGTAACATATCAAGTTTGTAACTGGAACAAATTACATCTAATGTTTTCACACACAAGAAACATCTTCATTAAGACTTCACTTGTGAATGCAGTTTCACTATTTACTAGGGATTTCAAATAGAGAAGAATTTGTGCTTGTTGCAAAGAGGCAGAAAGTATATCTCTTCATATTTAATTTTAGGAAGTGATATTTTGAGGTTATTTTAATTATATTATTTTTAGTCTGATCATCTTACCTCAATATTAATGTTGATTTGTTCTTGAACATGTTTCAAAACAATTCTGTTTTATCGTCAGCTTGTCCAGACTGGTTTTATTTATGTTGCATTATGTTGCACAACCTGGATGTCGATGTCAGCTCCATCCTGTGGTTGGCCAAAGAACCTCCAAACAAGGTCACGATCCGTCGGTATTTCAAAACTCATAACTCTGTTTTTCTTCTTCTGAATATAAATTTTTTCCCAAATAGTCAGCTCTTTTGTATTTTCTAACTGTTTTAATAATTTAGTGTCTGAATTTATATTATGTTTTTCAGACCAAACATTAGGAGCAACTGCAGATTTTTCTATTTCCCCATTTTTAATATTTCTTATGTGAGTCAATGAACGTTTCAATGAATTTTGCTTTACAACCAATGACAGCCATGTTTCACCTCGCTCTTTATCAGCTCCTGCTTTTGTGATAAAGAAAGCTCCTCCTTTTTAATGTTCTGAACAGCTCAGAGTATTATTTTTCTCCAACAAATACACTGAATATAGCAAATAATGAACAGATTCCTTGATTTTATTAAGTTGTTAGTAAAAAATAAATTGATAACATATAATGTTGATTATAATATACAGTTTGATGTGTTTCATTATTTCTCCTCTAGGGTGCATTCTTACAATATTATTATTTGACAATAAATAATATGATCCAGTTGCAGTGAATATACATAACCTCACATTTCTCATTTGTTTTCAAACATCGCCATTTACATTAAATATATAAATATTTTAAAATAACAGTAACTATATTTAAATAATGATTTGTGAGTAAACAGCTTAATTTTATTGGTTAAATAGTCCTAACAAATGCCACTCTTCATTTCCAAATCCTCACATAAATTCACTCATGACATTTCTTATGATAAACTTTAGAATTTATTAAATTAATATTAATAAGCTAAAACTGTTACTATGATGGAAATAAGTAAATTAATGTACACAACTATGCTATTATATTTTAAAATACAATAGGAAGTAACATTGAGAGGTTTGTTTAATAATTGAAACATTTTGTCTGTTCATTCTTACCTCTTAGAGTTGTTTTTGTCAAACATATGTTTCAGGGCTTCTTAGCCCCATCATCATCATAGTCTGTAATTGCTGACGATGGGGCTAAGAAGCTCTGAAACATATGTTCGACAAAAACAACTCTAAGAGGTAAGAATAAACAGACAAAATGTTTTAATTATTATACTATTGTAATCAATGATGAAGAGAAAAAGCATAGAAAGCTGTAGGTTCAAGGTTCGATTCCTGATTCAGGCAAAAATGTTTTTCTTTACCATTTATTACAATAGTATAGTTGTGTACAAACATTTGAATTGAGTAGTACACTGTAAAGCAGCCAGATGTCAGTGTTGTGTTGGACAGACAGACAGATGGGTTCCCACTGACGTAACAATTTGTGATAAATAAATTACATAAAGTAAAAGCTTTAACACCGGTAGTGTGTAATTCATATTGTGTGTTTCATTCCAGATGGCAGTAGCGTTGTTGATGTTGTCTGACAGCTGTAGTTTGTGTACACTAACTTAAACATTGCAGTGCATCGTGTCTTTGTTTTATGTAATACTATTTTTACACAGACTGAAGTCTAAAAAAGCCACAGGGTGTTCCAGCATTTAGAATATTACAAAGATTTAGGTGGACTAGTGGTTATGCTCCTTGCCTCTTGTCCCGAGGGTCACAGGTTCAAACCCAGCCGGGGTCGATGGATTTTTTTAGGATGCAAAAATTCATGGAGCAAGTCCTCCAGGAGGGATTTTAAGCCGTGGGTCCCGAGTCTGAAGATTTTAAGGCTCGTAAAAGATCTTTAGATTTAGATTTATTAGCCTGGTGGAGTTAAGGCCATGTGGCCTTCTCTTCCACTCACCAGGGCAAACATATATTACATCAGAATATAACAATCTCAATGAACTCTAATATTAAATACTAAATAAAAATTTGATCAAAAAGATAATATCTATTATATTATGATCTATAATGCAACCAGTTAATGTTAGTTAAAATTAAGACTAAAACTAATAATAAAATGTATACAAGCAAGACATATTAAATTGTCCCTGTCTAATGTTTATATAAAACAAAGAAAAATAATGAGATATAGAAAACTAATTTTACGTTTGTACAATATTTAAAACAAAACAAAAGAAAATATTTGTTAATCCCAATATTATTTTCATAGATAATTAAATGTATTAATTGTTAAAAGAATACTATCAGTGAGGTGTATAAGTTAGTTTGTTATTAAATAATTCTTTAATTTGTTTTTGAAGGATGTTATAGTTTGCTGAATGAAAAGGCCTCTAAGCAAAATTTACCGAATTTTCCCGTCCTAGTACTACCTTGGTTTCCTAGATGTCAGTATGAGGTGGAACGCTGACCACGGATCACTCAAAATGACATCTATACGAAAACAAGTGTAAATAAATTAGTATGGTTCAAATTCTTCCCTGTAGGGGGAGAGCGCCTAAATCTCTGTAAAGGAAAACATGGGCTTACAAAAAAAATAAGATTTAGGGATTTAAATAAGACATTATATTATTTATATTTTTATATAATTACAATCATCATCATCATCCAGGGATTAAGCCTGTTGGCTCGTTCCAGTTTCATGAAAGCTAGAATTGTTAAAATTGTTCAGACCATCTTCTGTGTGGGCGTCCAACATTTCTCCTTCCATGTGGTTTATAATTTAGCAATAATTTTGGAAATCTTTCTTCTGGCATTCTATCAACATGTTCTTTCCAGGCATTCCTATATTTAACTATTCGGTCTGTAAGTTTGAAAATATTTAGTTCCTTTCTTATATCTTCATTTCTTTTCTTATCCAGCAGAGTATATCCTGCTATATTTCTTAAAAATCTCATCTCAGCTGCTTCCAATCTTTGTTCTTGTCTTTTAGTGATCGTCCAACATTCTGATCCACACATCAATACAGGAACGGCCATTACTTTATAAAATTTCATTTTTTTTCTCTTCTTGTGTTTTTAAGGGTTCTTTTAATAGTGCCACACATTAGATTAAATTTATTTATTTTGTCATTCCACTCCATGGCACGACAGGCCTAGAAGGCCCTTGGCCTACCAGCCGGCTGCTGGCCTCACATCCACATGTGCCGATCACAGAGGTAGATGATGATCCAGCCTGTGTAGCGGTGACATGTGGTCAGCATGTCGGGTCCCCCAGACGTTACAGCTGGTTTTCTCAATCTGGAGCCGCTACTTATTGTAGCTACCCAAATGCCTCACAATGTTGGGTGGGCACCAGACTCATACTGGCCGAAATATCATGAGAAATTTTCTCCCCATGGAGACTCGAACTTATTTTGGCATTAATTTCTTCAATTTTAACATATGGTAAATTGCAACCTGGATATTTAAAACTGTTCACCTGCTCTAAAAATGCTATCAATTATTATTTATGCTCTTAAGGTATCATGTCCTTTAAATGCTAAAATTTTAGTTTTATTCTTTGAAATTTTTAAATTGTGATTGGCACTTTTTTCTTCTTCTTCTTCTTCTTCCTTTCAAGTATTAGGCCAAGTCCTGTTACGATCCTATAGAAAATTTTCCCTCCAGCGTTTCATAGGACGGCCCAGAGATCTTTGTCCTCTTGGTATATAATTATAAACAGCTTTGGGGATCCGATTTGAACTCATTCTTTCAAGATGGTGTTTCCAATTTAGTTGGTACTGTTTAATATATTAAAAAAATTGGCGTAGTCTTCAATTCATTTAAGATGTCGGTGTTCCTTTTCCGATCCCATCTGGTGTAACCCGCTGTTCTGCACATGAATCTCATTTCACAAGCCGTTATTCTGCTTTCATGGCACTTTTTTTTTTCCAAATTAAAAATAGCTCTTTGTATAATTACAAATGTAACATCTTTAGAAATAAAAATCAGATAATTTAATGATTTTAAACAATACCAAGACTAGTGGTGCACTGCAATGTAAATATATTTTTGAAAATGTTGCATTAACATAGAAAGGGAGTGATTTCCTTGTTTTTTACACATTAAACCCCACGTATTTCAAACTTTTAAAAAACGCAGAAATTTATATAATGGTCTTATGTAGAACATCTGGATGAAAAATAATATTAATTAAATTCAGATCATAATTAATATTTTTTGAAGTTACGCTACGAGGTTTTTAAAAATAAGTACGAAGGATTGGAAAATTTACGTAATTAAGTAACCAATAGAAAATAAATGATGTTTGAATAAATGGAAACCATTTAATTTTCTTTTAAAAACAATCACTGCATTAAAAAAAGAATTGATCTTTGAAATGGTTATGATTTATGACTAGGGACTATGCACCGGTACTAAAAGTTAAAATTGCAATATCCATCCATAGTAATTCTGCCCGAAAGCAGGTCCTTCACTGCAAGCATAGCATTTTCATGCTATGCTTGCAGCTTTACTAGGGAATTGTGTAGGTGTGGTAGCTTCCCGTTGCTTTCCACACCGGTGAAGGATGATTGTGATGATGATATGGTAAGGATGATAATGATAAGGATGATGGCCATATGATTTCGGGGACCGTTTGGGCCTTAAAGTTTTCCTGACATTTGTCTTACAGGTGAGGAAAAACCCCGATGAAAACCTCACCCAGAAAAACTGCCCCGACCGGGGATCGAACCCGGGCCCGCTGCGTGACAAGGCAGCACGCTACCTCGAGACCACAGCGGTGGATCATTGCAATATACATTAGTGTAATTTTTATATAAATGGACCATTATTTCCTAATTCAAAAGAAAAATGTGCAATATGAAAGTAACATTGTTGGAACAAAATATATATATATATATATAGGCTATATATTTAAGTCCACGGCTGTGGTCTCGAGGTAGCGTGCTGCCTTGTCATGCAGAGGGCCCGGGTTTGATCCCCGGTCGGGGCAGTTATTCTGGGTGAGGTTTTTATTGGGGTTTTTCCTCACCTATAAGACAAATGTCAGGAAAACTTTAAGGCCCAAACGGTCCCCGAAATCATATGGCAATCATCCTTATCATTATCATTATCATCATCATCCTTCACCGGTGTGGAAAGCAACGGGAAGCTATCACACCTACACAATTCCCTAGTAAAGCTGCAAGCATAGCATGAAAATGCTATGATTGCAGTGAAGGACCTGCCTTCGGGCAGAATTACTATGGATGGATTCACTATAATCTGTTGCAAACTTAGCTTAAAACTCTGCTCCCCACTTATGATTCATATTTCTTAAAATGGCTAATTTGGCAACACTGTCACAATCAGATCAAAAGTAATGAGCCATTATGTGCCAACATCAGGGGTTTAATGTGTGAACTAATCTAGCGCTAAGAAAAACTTGTGGTGAACTGAATTATCCAAAACTTGTTTTAAAACTATAATTGATTAGAAACATTTAAAACTATTTAAAAAAATCATGACATCACATGTATCAAAAACAAGAATACTAACTTACTAACTAATTCACTGGCATTATCGAACCTGTAGGTTCATGGCCGCGTGAATACAAGTTCTCCATACATCCCTATCCTGGACTAATGTTTTCCAAACATCCCCTGTATAATCTACTTCCCTCAAATCATGGTTAATGTTATTCTCCCACCTCATTCTTGGTCTACCAACTGTGCGTTTTCCCTATACCATTACATCTTCCATATCTGTATTCTAATATAAACATTACAAACTGGAAAATTGACATCTCACCTTATAATTTGTAGTTCTTCAGAACATGTTTCAGATGGCTTCAGCTCGTATCCGACTGCTGAAGTGGTGGTTGGCGATCTTGTATGACTCACCATCCAAGACTGCATGTGTACCTGCAATAATTTCCCAACAAAATCTGTCATGTATTCACAGTTAAATATGGGAAATAACATTATGAGGTTCTTAATTCGTAAATTAATGAGTCATTTTTTACATCTTACCTCATATTTTATGTTTCTTCAAACACGGGAACTAGTTTTCGAGAGAAGGATCTCTCATTTTCAACCGACATTATGACTACCGGATTTTCATTGGAATTGTTGGAATCTCCATCAATAACGTTGCCATCTGATGTTGATTTGGTGAACTTTGAGATGAGGTCACGTTCATCAGGAATCTCAAAATTCATGTATCTAGAAATTGACAATTGGGAGAAGATATATATTCAGAAGAACAAATTTAGATCGAATTTCGAGATTCCTGATGAACGTGACCTCATCTCAAAGTTCATCAAATCAACACCAGATGGCAATGTTATTGATGGAGATTCCAACGAAAATCCGGTAGCCATAATGTCGGTTGAAAATGAGAGAGATCCTTCTCTCAAAAACTAGTTCCCATGTTTGAAGAAACATAAATTATAAGGTAAGATGTTAAAATCTGTCATATATACTTTAGCAGTTAAAATGCAAATTATAAAAAGTAGTTACAAAGGTTTTGGAAAATTCAGTTATAATTTTGGTAAGCAGGTGTTGTATGCTTTGCTAGAGGTTTCAAGCCACAATAGTATCAATAAAAAGAATAATTGTGATGGCCACTTTGAACATCTACTTTAAAGATGATAACAAAAAAAGAAGGTAATATTCTTGAATGTGTGCTTTTGACAGAGTTATTATTTATTTAAATTCAATTACTGACATCTTCTTAATAATCATTCACCAAAAATTCTCAAACTAACTAACTCACTGCGATTATCTAACCCATAGGTTCATAGCCATGCGGACATAAGCTCTCCATACATCCCTATCCTGAGCCAATGTTCTCCAATCATCCCCTGTATAATCTACTTCCCTCAAATCATAGTTAATGTTATTCTCCCACCTCATTCTAGGTCTACCAACTGGGAATTTTCCCTCTGGTTTTCCTACAAGAAGCTTCCATGCACGTCTGTCCCGCTAACTGATCTAACATCGATAATGCTACTGTGCCATTTGTCCACTAGTACATGATCTATCTGGTTTTGAGATTTGCCATCTGGAGATGTCCAGGTGTATTTGTGAATATCCTTATGCTGAAATGTTGTGCTCGTAACAATGAGATTCTTCGATGTGGCAAATGTGACTAATCTAACCCCATTGTCGTTACTATCTTCATGAAGACTGAATTTGCCTATTGTTGGTTTGAATATATCTTCCCGCCCCACTTTTGCATTAAAATCTCCTAAGACAATTTTCATATGATATAATGAAAGGCTATCAAATATGCATTCGAATTCTTCATAGAACTCATCCTTTATTTTGTCATCTTTATCATCTGTGGGAGCATGTATTCACAAACACAAAAGAAATTAGAAATATAGTTCTTCTTCATTGGCACTTAAGCACAATAATTTCTGACATCTAAGTGGTATTGGGGTGGTGCCCCATCTTGCTGAAAAATGAGACCTTCAGTGTCCTGTTCCAGTTGTTGAAGAAGCCATATCTGTAACATGTCTAGGTACGAATTACCTGTGACTATAGCCTCAATGAAAAAGAAAGGGCCATACATCTTTTCAATTTTTTAAAAAATTTTCTACTGGCTTTTATTGTGGATTTCATGTGAAACTCTCTCATTTGCTTCGTTTACTGATGGACAACTAGTTGACTTCCGCTTACAGATGCATCCCCTCTTTTTGAAGTCAGTGTACCACTTACAGATACCGGACCCACTGGGTGGATCAACACCAAATTTTCTTCTAAAATTGCATTTTACAATGGCAAAGACTGAGGTATGTGAAAATCTAGCACACAAAATGTCCTACTGTCTTCATTATATCGTCTCCTAGCAACGAAATTAATAAATATTAGACAGGTTCACCAATATAACAAAAAATATTTGAGTATCTCTTTCCATTGATAATAATATCATGTTTCCAAGTGTCCACTAATGATGGTTATTAAAGTTTGTAATCGGAAAGTTAATTTATGGTAACACTGCATTTTTTTTTTTTGACGATGACACAGGAGTCAATAGTGAGTTTATGATATTCTCAATCTATGGACATGTTTTGGTAACCAGTCCCAGCCTGTATGTCTGGTCACTCCATCTTATATATAATTTTGTGTTGTCTTGATTTTAGTTTCTTGTTTGATCCATCGTATTTACATGTCCAAATTTTGTTTTTCCAAGATTTAAAATAAAATTATTTCCAACTCACCTCAAATCCAGTTTTCTAATTAAACTGGTTTCAAAACCTAGGTTGTTTCATCATCAGTAATTTCATGACCATTGTTTGGACAGAACATCGGTAATAAAATTAGTGATGATGAAACCATCTAGATTTTGAAATCAGTTTAATTAGAAGTCTGGATATGAGGTGAGGTGTGAAGAATTTTATTTTTAATACTAAATTAAACCTCATAGTGATAAATAATTTGAGTTAGAAAATGCACGACTCACTCATATTTGTGGTTTATTGAAGAGTCAGTATTTTGACACTCTACGTGTCATTGTCAATTCTTTTTAACTGTTGAACTGGCAGTTCGTGATCTTGTAGGATGATTTCTGTTCTGATGAATTTCCAAATCAAATTTTTAGAAAGGTTTGACAATGATTCATAGGGTGTCGAAACCATGGGTCTTCAATAAACTACAAATGTGAGGTGAATCGTGCATTTTATAACTTAAATTATTTAAAATAAACCTCATAATGTGACTTCCTTTAAATATTAAACTTGTAATGACATTTTCTATAGGTCCCAGTTTTTAAAAATTGGGACATAGCAGCTAAGGGAGAAAATCATCGACCCCCCAGGATTGCTGGAGGTTGACATCCCCACCCCGTAAAAACAAATGCGTTCAGAAACCCAACATGCCTCGGAATGATGGTCTACAACAACGACGACTAAAGCAAAGGAAAATGGACTTATGAATTATATAAATGGATTGCGCACAAATGTGCAAAGGCTAACAATCACTAACAATAACTTGGTCTTGCGTAATCACAAATTGTTTTTGTTCTTTGTTTACATGTTTCGATGTGATATCTTTCGCATTTCTGTTCACATACTTTGCATATGCATGACGTCTTCGGGTCATGGAATGTTTCATCTCTACACATTAGGTGGTGGGATCCATGCATGCTTAATCTTGTGATGACGTGTCGTATCTGGAAATTTGCTTCTGTCCAGTTCCTGTCTATCATCGCTCCGGTGCTGAAGAATTCCAGCCATACTTCCTCTCTTTTCCTGCATAGTCTTTGTAGTGCATGCTCGTACGGTTCTGTGGTTGGTAGTAGGTATGATGTTTTCAAGTCCTCGATAAGGAAAGTCTCCCTTGCCAGTAGGTACACTACATGGCTTCTTGATACTCCTATTGCTCTTTTTATGTATGTAGCTTTCACTTTTTCCAGTGTTACAGATTTGCTTCTGTAAGATGTGACCATATGATTTCCATCTCATAAGTCATTATTGGGAGGATCTTTGCATTGAATAGTTTCATTGCTGATTCCAGGCTTAGAGCTTGTATATTGCGTATATCATTTATTGCCATTATTGCTTGTGTTGATCTTTCTGCTAAGTGTTTTGTGAAGCTTCTTCCACTGGGTAAAATGGACTTATGTGGAATGTTAGATGGGGAATAGACCAGTTGGAAGACCGAAAAAAACGATGGGAGAATGGTATTAAGGAAGATGCTACAAACCTAGTTAAGTGTCGCTACTGGAGGTTTGTCGCACAAAATAGAAATGATTGGAGGCAGAAGTTAAGGGAGGCCAAAGCTTGAATTTGAGCCAGTCAGCCATTGGATGGATGGATGGATGTTTTCTATAATAGTTCAATATTTACTTACTTATTTTAGGAATTCTCACTATGAGGTATATTCATTAAGGTAGAATTTTTATCACTCACCTCATATTGTTCTTCTTATGCATGGTCTGAAAAACATCTTATCGAGAAAGAAGCTAAATTATTAAAACAAATAGAAAAACCAAAAGAACTTACTGTTTGGGAAAGGATCTACATTCAAAAGAGCGAAAAGAAGAAATTGATGAACTTTGAAATTCCCGGTGAAAATGACCTGGTTTCGAGGTTTTTCAGTCAGCCAATGGAAGGAGCGAAGGACAGCTCTTCAAGACGACAGAATGGAACAGAAACTATGTTCCAAAACTACTTTATAGTCAAATAAGAAGAACAATATGAGGTGAGTGATAAAAATTCTACCTTAAGTTCAATATTTGTTTTTTCATTTGTGTTTTGTGGTGGAATAATATTTTTTAATCAGGCGATATATGGAAATTAATATACTGTCATCTGCTAACCACTGAATATAACCTGTTTATTTAACCATAGCACTTTGAGCTATTTTTTGACAGATACATTTTTAAATATTGTGAGAGAAACCTCAAGCAAATGAAAATTGTTGTACAGTGCAGAACATTGTTTTATAAATTGTTGTTTGTTCTTTTAGTCAAGTTCATGCCAGAGTCCAATCCAGCTGGGGCCCCTCCACCAGGGGGCTATGGTCAGTATCCACCTGGATACAGTTACCCACAGGGGGCAGCCTCTACCGCCGGCACCAGCAGAACCGGCTCCAGCTACCAAATCACCACCAAAATAAATCATGTTATCATTATTATTATTATTATTATTATTTTGGGAAACGAATAATTTAGGAAAGATGAACAAATATGGACTAAACACGGCACGAATAACCCCTAATATATTTGTAATTCTCCTTTCACTTGTCTTGTTTTCGAAACGATGAACTTGTATTCACTTTCTTTATGTGTGAAAAAAAAAAGCTGAACGGAAGCTTCGATTCCAGCAAATATTTAGATTCTCCCCGCATCTTGCGTCTCCTACGAGGGATTATTATAACATATATGTTTTTTTTTGTTGTTAAATAAGAGATGATTTGCTAGAGGCCGCATGTCTGCTCCTGTTTCAACACAGATCATGTTGCATGTATGCAAGTAATGTTAGAGTTTGGAGTTAACTTTTAGCTTTCATCAGTTTTCCTGCTTCTCTTCAGCCCTTTATAAGCATCACTTTTCAATCTTTCATTAAATTCTGATCACATCCTGTAGATATAACATTTTTTTTTTTCGAGAAATTCTGAGTAGTTTTTTGACAGCAGATTTATCTTAAGGGCTTCAAAGCATTTTATCCCAGAAAATTTTCTTTATCGTGTTTTGAGCCCTTGTTTCATCAGAAGGACTTAAGACTTTTAGTCAGGAAATTTTCTTTAAGAGCTTCAGAGTAATTTCCTTTACGAGTGTCGGAGCCTTTTTCTTGACAGAAGGGCTTCAAAGTGTTCTGTCAGAAAATTTTTATTAAGGACTTCAGGGCTCTTTTTCATCAGAAATTTTTCTTAATTACATAACAAGAATATTTTTAAATTTAAGTGGATTATATTAATATAAATTTAATTACAGTTTTTTCAGAAACAGATTTGATGTCCTGTTACAATAATTTCTTTATAGGCTTAGAAGACATTTTGTAAGAATTTATTTAAAAATTAATTTAGGCTGAATGATCAACATATCTAAAAGTTACATCTATTTCATAAAAAATAAAAACAATTCCTTAATTAATAAATTATATAATGTCATATATATATATATATATGAGTATGGGGAAAGGACCAGGTAAGTCATTTTTTTGTCAAAATGGAGGTTGAGGTATCCTTAGATTCTCCATGGAAACCACTATCAATTTAGAGGTGTGGAACAAAATTCTCAAATAAATGTTATCTTAACCCATTTGCCTCAAATGATGAGGTAGACTCGTCAGCACTTAAATTACCTTCAACTCAGAAGACGAGGTACACTGCTTAACTCTGCTGTTATATATTTTGCAATATTTTGTACATCCCTTGACAGGGGTAATCTTTTGTTAACATTTATGAATAGTAGGGAAATGTGTTTTGGCCTTCACCCTTATTGTGATCTCAAGTACCGTTATCTTTTGTTTGTTGTGAATGTCTGAAAATAGTCAATATAATTTACGATAACTTAAATCCGGTTTCTGTAGAAATCCATTGAACATTTAAACATGAAGTGAATGGGTTAACAAAGAAGCCGCCATTTGCAAAGATAGAAGCAAAGGTTTCATAGCAGTTGGTGCACGGGAATTAACAGCATATATAAGAGAAAAAATTGCATTTAGATTCGAGCTCGCTCAGGTAGCTCACTCAGAAGAGCATTCGACTAGATTTCGAAAGGTCCTGGGTTCGAGCCCCAGTCTGAGCATATCATTTTTCTCTTCAAATATGAATAAAAGATACAGTTTAGTAAAGTAAAGTGATCCCACTACAGGCCTCAGGAGGCCCTTGGGGTAGTAGGAGGTTAAGGCTCCCACTTTTTCTGGGCAATCGGCACTTGATGTCAGCCGGGTTGTCAACCCTGCGTGACGGCTGTCTTTACCCCCAGAACAAGCATCTGGTACTCATTTACATTAGAGGCTGAGTCGACCCCAGGGCTATAGTGCCGCCAGAAGGTTTGGGTCAGTTTAAAAATCCTGACCCCATCGGGACTTGAAGCCTCGACCTTCTGGCTTGTAGCGCAGTGCCTTAACCACTACGCTACGGCGTGTCCCATACAGTGTAGTCATGGGTTAATTTACCTTCAAAGTTTAACAAACAGGTAAGGAAGTATGGATGTTGTACAACTGAAAGTATGTTTTCTAAGTTTCAAAGAAAAAACAACTTACTTAATTTTTTCCATTTCACATGTATATTTATTATGAGTTATTCTTTATCCCTACTCACAACCGACTCTCATTAAGGGCTTTGGAACTCTTTTTGTATGGAATCTTCCTCATGGATTTAGAGGACATATGAAACTTTGGTCAAGAAATTTTACTTAAGGGCTTTGAAATTATTTTTTTGTGTCGATTTTCCATATGGGTTTTTGAGCCCTTTCTTGTCAGAAGAACTTTAAAGCTTTTGATCAAGAATTTATCCTTACCAGTAAGCGCTGAGGAACAATTTTTGCAAGGAATTTTCCTTATGGGTTTTAGAACTTTTTTTTTGTCATAAGGATTTCAAAACTTTCGATCAAGAAATGTTCTTTATTGGTAAGGGTTGAGAACTCTTTCTGTAAAGAATTTTCTTTATGGTTTTTGGAGCCCTCTTGAAAAACTTTAAAACTTTTGATCACAAATTTAACCATACTGGCAAGGACTTTGGAGTTCTTTTTTGTAAAGAATTTTTCTTGTCAGTTTTGGAATTTTTTTTTGTCAGGTCTTTGATATCTTTGATCAAGAAATTTTCCTTAGTGGTAAGAGCTTGGGAAATATTTTTGTAAAGAATTTTTCTTATGGGTTTTGGAGACCTCTTTGACAGAAGAATTTTAAAGCTTTTGTTCAAGAAATTAGTCATACAGCTAAGGGCTTTGGAGGTCTTTTTTGTAAAGAATGTTTCTTGTGAGTTTTGGATTTTATTTTTGTTAGGTCTTTAAAATCTTCAATCAAGAATTTTTTTTTAGTGGTAAGGGCTTGGGGAATATTTTTGTAAAGAATTTTTCTTATGGGTTTTGGAGCCACTTTGACAGAAGAATTTTAAGCTTTTGGTAAAGAAATTAACCATATTGGTAAGGGCTTTGGAGCTCTTTTTGTAAAGAATTTTTCTTGTCAGTTTTGGAATTTTTTTTGTCAGCTCTTAGAAATCTTTGGTTAAGAAATTTTCTTACAGATAAGGGCTTTGGAGATATTTTTGTAAAGAATTTTCCTTATGGGTTTTGAAGCTTTCTTTTCATCAGAAGCTTTGTGTTCATAAATTTTTCTTCCAAATTTTATTAGCCTTTTTTTTGTCAAGAAATTTTGCTTCAGGGCTAAGTAGTCTTTTATCAAATTCAGCTAAAGTTTACACCAGCCAGGGGGACCAACTGTACAAGCTAAAAGCTAACCTCGACTAACCTAACCTTACTCACATATGTGTACAATAATTCAACAAATAGAAATTACTTGTGTTGAGATAAAAGCAGACATTACATGGATACGTCGCCTAGCAAATGACCAAAATAGAAAAAATGAAAGAGTTTGTGACCCTCGCAGGCAGATGGGGCTTAGCACTCATATAGATGTTTGTTCTGGGAACACCAATGTGTACATAACCGCTTTGTTTGTTCTATGTTTTTGTTTTAGCGCAATAACATAAGACTGTTTGTTTGTTTGTTAACAATGGGGCACAGACCTCTGGTATCCAGGGGTAGTAAGACCCGATACCTTCGCTCTGCACCCCATTTTTTCATCACTAGAGTATTTTGTAAAGGGGATGGCCTATGAGAGCACCCTTACACTCATTATTATTATTATTATTATTATTATTATTATACATGTAATATTTGTGTATAGATTGTAATGATATTTAGATTCAGTGAATTGTAAAGTTTAGTGTGTATATCCATTAAATATAGCATTTTGTTTTATTCTCTCTCTTTTTATTATCAACAGACTTACTATCGCCTCACCATGATGGTTGTCCGTTTATATAAAAGTGGATGCCACATGACAATGATTAAAAACTAACTAACTTACTGGTTCTATCGAATCTGTAGGTTCATGGCCGCATGGACATAAGCTCTCCATACATCCCTATCCTGAGCTAATATTTTCCAATCATCCTCTGTATAATCTACTTCCCTCAAATGATAGTTAATGTTATTCTCCCACCTCATTCTTGGTCCACCAACTGGGCTTTTCCCTCTGGTTTTTCTACAAGAAGCTTCCATGCACATCTTTCATACCCAATTCGTGCCACATGTCCTGCCCATCACAGTCTACAAGACTTAACTGTTCTTTACACTACAGAAAAAAACATATACTCATCTCTGTTCACAATACAAGAATACTTCATCTACATAAAGTGGTCTGCCGAAGTGGTGTGTAAATTGAAAATAGACCACATTAACACCATCTATCTTATTTAACTTTCACAGGGAAAGATCACTATGAGGTTTAATTTAAGAATTAAATGAATGTTTTTATTACCTCACCTCATATCCTTTTTCTTCTAGACTGCAGTTTCAGAGCTTATCTCCATCGTCGACCAGAGGCTACTGACGATGGAGATAAGCTCCGAAACTGCAGTATAGAAGAAAAAGGATATGAGGTGAGTTAATAAAAACATTAATTTAATTCTTACCATCTATCTTCTTAGAGTGGAACCCAAAGTACGTAAAGTGGAGTGGATGTCATTAGAACATATATATATATATTGAGGAAATGAACGTCTGCCGCACTAATTCAAGTGGTAACATGCCTGCTTCCTGTATAGCAGGTTCAGGTGCAAAACTCAACAGGATTTCAATCTTGGGATAAGGTGGAGTGGTTATGTACAACTTTTAATCGCTTGATTGTGCATCAAATGGCTGGATTAAAATCCAACTCCCACTAAAGTACATGTGCTGAGAGGATGCTATTGACAGTGATTCATCCATTGAATAGTAACATTAAACCTGGTGGACCCCTTGGTGCTTTTCAACAGGAGTATTCTACATGACAGCTGTGTTTTAACTTCTTCCTTCTCTTCATTATCCCTCTAACATTCAAACATACACTCACACTACACTCTTCTCTGTACACAATAAAGTACACATGACATATGTAACATGATCTGCAGAAGTGATGGTTAAAAAAGAAGAAAACAGACCTAATCAAATTGTTAACATAATCTAATTGCCTCGCATGGAACCTGAAGGACAAAAACTGCAGTGGGTGCCATGATTATTTCTTCATTAAATTTTTTAAATGATATTGTAAAAAGACAAAAGCCCAAAAGATTTTGCATTTTAAAATAAAACACATGATGTTGAAAATAGAACATATCTTAAAAATCTAATAATGACAGTGGAACATAACTCACTCAATAACTAATATCTTATTTTTTTATGCTTTAACACCTGAAAAACTGCTTATTAATCCATTGTTATCCACCAAGGTAAAAATATAGCGCTGGTGTGTCTACTAGCAAATATTTGCCATTACAAAATCATTGCATGTTCATTTACAATATAGCTATTTAATAACTTTTACACATTTTAAGTAGCCTATTAATTATAAAAATACTTACCATACTATTCTGTTCATTCTGATATCATCTGTGGGCCTAATGGTTGGGTAAAAATATAAATCCGATATATGGTGGCAAATTTTAAAACATTCATACTTGGTTTACCAAAGCCGTAATGGAAGGGGGATTCCTTATCGAGTGGGCCGTGAACATACACTTGAAGTTTGAGAAAGGAATACGTAGGTGGCAGTACAGTACAGGCTATTGTCCTGCCATCTATCCCCATTATCGCTGCATCTATCAATATCGATTATCTCGCTCTCGTTGGTCGATTATGATAATGATTACGTTTCCGTTAGGAATTTAAATTTTGAAATGTCGTTATGGACACATAAACAAATGGTTGGTGGATGTAATAATTATTATTTGGATTAACTTGTTAAGGAAATAAGGCTTGTAATTAATTTAGATAATTTTACAAAAGGTCGTTCTTAAAGGTAAGTAATAAATCTGACGAAAATATTAAGACTTTTCTAAAAATAATACATTTATAAACATTCGACAACAATGACAGATTGTCATTTTGTAAATAAATATTTGGTATTTTGTTTACTGTGGAAGGAAGATTCATAATGGGTGTAATATTAAATATAAAAATGAGGTACTTTATATTTTAAGAACTGGAAATACTATCATGCTGTTGAAAATACTGAACAAAAATAATTTTCTTAACAGGTTAGAACTGGAAAAAGCATGTCACTCGTCCAGATTCTAGACAATATTGAAATATCGTCCAAATGAAAAGAGTTCATTTGATTGCCCCATATAAATTTATGGCATGTAAATCTCTTTCTCAGGATGTGCTAGGACTGATACCTGATAGAATAAAGATGATGCTTATCAGATCATATTCGTTATAAGGCCTACTCAATAAACTATGGACTAGCGAAATTTGTTATATTGTTTATTTCAAGCCTATCATAAAATGTAGCTTGAATTAATCTTATGATTGTGAAGTATAGGCCTAATCATAGAAGCCTCTAAACACTTGTGTTTGTGTTTTTAGAATAGAAAGTAATGGAAGCTTACTGTGATAGTGACGAAGAAATTTTCTGGGGACCAATTACATTAAAAGAAGTTCGTAAAGCTTTAACTCTTCGTAGAAGAACTGCAGTTATTGAACCTGAGATTAATATGTAAGTACAACTTTCAGGTTACGGCGCAAAAAGTGGTCATCCGAATTTTGAGATCATGATGGCTCAACTGTACTTCTATTTACGCTTGATTTTTCAGTTATATTGTTGTAAACTATAGCTCTTTTTCTGTATTTACTAACATTATTTAATATTTTAAACTTTTTCAAACAATTTTTATAATTTATATATTAATATTTATATTAATTTTTATAATATTATTAGACAATTTTGAAGTATTTTTAAATATGCAAATCACAATATTATGACTGTTAGACAATATTGTGATGCTAACTGCTAATTTCTCCACAGATTATATTAGTCTATGATTTTTTTAATCGCTCTTTTGGATAAGGGCTAATTTACTGTTGTTCATTTTCGAGAAATATGTACGATGACGTGTCGATTATCGACAATTTATTCGGTTAAACCATTTTTTCTTAAGAAACTCAATGTGAGGATATGACTTTTATTAAATTTCAAACTCTTTGCTATGTACTTTTGGAAATACAGCAGTGCACTTTTATTACAATAAAATATTTATTCTATTTTCACATCTCTATTGAAGAAAACATGTTTTCACTCTGGACTAACATCTGAATATCAAATCTCACATCATGACGACAATGGGCCACTTCCTTCAGGTAATATAGGGAATAGTGCTTTATAAATTGTCATTTTACAGCTTTGTTTCTGGATGGTCTGCAAATTTTTTTCATGTTTTCATCTTCGACGTTCCTAAGGTTTATTTTATCTTCTTCTTCTTGTAAGCCCATATTTCCATTAACAGAGATTTAGGCGCTCTCCCCCTACAGGGAAGAATTTGAACCATACAAATTTAGTTACAATTGTTTTCTTATAGATGTCATTTGAGTGGTCCATGGTCAGCATTCTGCCTCATACTGACATCTAGGAAACCAAGGTAGTACTAGGACGGGAAAATTCGGTAAATTTTGCTTAGAGGCCTTTTCATTCAGGCTTAAGGATCTTTTACGAGCCTGAAAATATTCAGACTCGGGACCCACGGTTTAAAATACCTCCTGGAGGACTTGCTTCTTGGATTTTTCCGTCCTAAAAAATCCATTGACCACGGCCGGGTTGAACCTGGGACTCTCGGAACCAGAGGCAAGGAGCATAACCACTAGTCCACCGCGGCCGATAGATTTATTTTAAAACCAAAATTATCTCGAAATTTGGATGTCCACTTTTTGCGCCGTACCCCAACTTGCAGAATAAAGAACTGAACTCCAGAATAGGGGAGTAAAACCCTAACTAAAAACCTGTAGTACACGAATAGGACAGTAATTTATGACATTCCATCAGAACTAATTTTGTAATGAACTAGATCACTTCAGTGAATAATTCCATTATGTATTTTTTTTATAAATGTTCATGTATTGTTATTTTCGAGATACATGCTACATTTCACATTTTTCAAACGTCATCATCAACAACAAGGATTAAGCCCAATGGCCTGTTCTGATCTCATTATAGATTGAATTGGTCCTTCCATCTCTTCAATGGTCTTCCCAAATTCTTCTCCCTTTTGGTTTATAATTATTATACATTCTTCTTGGTATGCGCTGTTCATTCATTCGTAATACGTGCTGAAGATAAGCATTTTGATAATATTTTATTCTTTCACAGAGATTAGATATATTAAATTCTGTTCTTATATCTTCGTTTTTCTTTTTATCGGTTCTTTGGTATCCTGCTATTGCTCTCAACATCTGTCTTAAATTTAAAAAAAGTTAACACGAAAGGATTAAATCTTGTTGGTTCGTTCCGGCTCCAAGTATTACAGCTGCTGTGTCCATGTCTTTCGTGGACGTCCCCGATATCTTTTTCCTCCTCTTGGTTGATAGTTCAGACTTTTCGTAGGCAATCTGTTGGTATCCATTCTGCAGACATGTTCATACCATTTTCTCCTGTACTCTTCTATTTTATCTGTTAAACTGAATATTTGTAGTTCTTTATGGATATCTTCACTTTGTTTTTTATCCATTAAAGTATGTCCTGTCACAAATACTAAATATTTCATTTCTGCGGCTTCTATTCATTTAATTGTCTGTTTATTCAGAGTCCATATTTCTGAACCATACAATATTGCAGGTACAGCCAATACTTTATAAAATTTTAAATATGTTTCTTTTCTTACTTTCTTTACCAGTGTTCTTTTAAGGGTATCACTGTTCCTAAAATGTTAATTTTTCCACTTTTTGTAGATTTATGCCTGATAAACTAATATTCCAATAATCAATTGAGTTGGTGTTTACTTGACGAAAATCCATATTTATTAATTAAATAAAAATAAAACGTAGTTTTATTTGATTTTCATATTTATTATATAATTCAGTGACAGCTGTTTCGGTACACTGTACCTTCTTCAGACATGTTAACAAATGATGAATTGTGTTCCAACTGATCTAAGCAACAATACAACAATATTTATTTAAATTTTTAAATTTAACAAAGGGGATTCATTCAAATCAAGTTGTGAATTTAACAGTTTTTTACTACTTTTAAACTTATTAATTTCTACAGCCTCCAAAAGATCTAACTTCTTACCCTTATCACAAATATGTAAAATTTCAAAATTTGGATCGAAACAATGATTAAATTGGAATAGGTGGTTAGCATAGTTTGAATTTTCTAAATTTCTGTTATATGCTCTCATGTGTTCCTTTATCCGAGATATAAAAGGTCTACCAGTTTGTCCTATATAGACATTGTCACATGTGAAATTATAGAATCTTTAATTAAGAAGATTAATTACAAAAAAGCAATTAACAAAGTTTTTCCTGTATCCAAAGAAAACAATAAGAAATATGTCGTAATGTCATACATAGGCCCACTTTCAAATAAAATATCTAAACACTTCAAAAAGTTGAACATTAATGTGGCATTTAAAACTAATAAAACTCTACAAAATATAATAAAAAAACAATAAAACCAAAACAAAAAAAGAAAAATTATCAGGTGTATATAAATTGAAGTGTGGCACATGTGACAATGTCTGTATAGGACAAACTGGTAGACCTTTTATCTCTCAGATAAAGGAACACATGAGAGCATATAACAGAAATTTAGAAAATTCAAACTATGCTAACCACCTATTCCAATTTAATCAT
This sequence comes from Diploptera punctata, assembly GCA_030220185.1. NCBI lineage: Eukaryota > Metazoa > Arthropoda > Insecta > Blattodea > Blaberidae > Diploptera > Diploptera punctata. The sequence continues at coordinate 1,649,242 of JASPKZ010003835.1, forward strand.
TGTTTCGATCCAAATTTTGAAATTTTACATATTTGTGATAAGGGTAAGAAGTTAGATCTTTTGGAGGCTGTAGAAATTAATAAGTTTAAAAGTAGTAAAAAAACTGTTAAATTCTCAACTTGATTTGAATGAATCCCCTTTGTTAAATTAAAAAATTTAAATAAATATTGTTGTATTGTTGCTTAGATCAGTTGGAACACAATTCATAATTTGTTAACATGTCTGAAGAAGGTACAGTGTACCGAAACAGCTGTCACTGAATTATATAATAAATATGAAAATCAAATAAAACTACGTTTTATTTTTATTTAATTAATATTGCAATTATTATATTTGAAGAGAAAAATTTTCACCTAGACCGAGACTCGAACCCGGGACCCTTGGCTTTCTGGGCCAAGAGTCCCGGGTTCGAGTCTCGGTCTAGGCGAAAATTTTTCTCTTCAAATATAATTTATCCTTCAATGAGAAGTGTTAAATTAATAATAAAATCGTCATTCTAATTATTAATGTGTTTATTATTAATTTAACACTTTTTACTGAAGGACAATTATATTTGAAGAGAAAAATTGTATGCTCAGATCAGGTTTGAGCGTATAACTTTTCTTTTCAAATATAATTCCAATTATAGTTCTGGTTTTTACATATTTTCACGACTGCCGTAGGTTAAACTAAGTACAAGAGAGAAATGAAAGATGTGCTGAGAAAGTGTAAAGTGATTGATTACTGCTTGTGATGTGTTGCAGGTCCGATGAGAAACACAAGCCTGCTGTTCGTCAAGGTAAGATCAGCACATTTTACTGCTGACATAGACAGATGTAATACAGTCATATGACAAGTCTCCAAGCGCGACTGGCCTCACATCCACATGTGTTAATCACAGAGGTAAACAATCATCTAGCTAGTGTAGAGGTGACATGTGGTCAGCATGTCAGGTCCTCTAGCCATTATAGCTGGTCTTTTCAACCTGGAGTCACTACTTATTGTAGCCACCCAAATGCCTCACGATGCTGGGTGGACTGGTCCCATAATGGCCGAAAATTTCTTCCCCCATGAGGACTCGAACCAGCGCAAGTCCTGTAGCTCTGCGCCAAGGCTTGTTGCCTTAACCACTTGGCTACGGCGCGGGACAAGTCTCATGTAGTCCCTCAAAAACTTAGCAGGTTCTAAGCGAGATGATGTCCTATATAAAATTTCAACAAAATAATTAAAAAAAATACATAGATATGATGTTGAACTTTTATAGGGAAAATTGCTGAGGTTTATATTAATAAAATAATAGGATCTTCTTGGTGATAATGGCCATTTGCGAAAATCGTAGCAACGGCTCGTAGCATTTGGGGTTAGGGAATTAACTATGTGTAAGAGAAAAATACGCGTTTAGATTGGAGGCCTAGATGGCTCAGATGGAAGAGCATTGACATAGAAAGTCAAAGGTCCTGGGTTCAAACCCCAGTCTAGGATATATTTTTCACTTCAAATATGTAAATAATTAACTCAGCAATGTATACATGTGGTTTTTTTATCCCGAAAATGCTGAAATTTCAATCAGAAATTGACATAAAAGACTAAAGTTTACATTAGCTCATTGAATTTTTAAAAACACTTCAAATAAATTTTGTCAAATTATTGGGCTATGGTTTCGTTTTTAATGACATTCACTACTATTTTAAACATTTTCTAATGTTTCTTAAAACATAGTTGTCAGTTCTTAAATAAGAAGACAAAATTTGAGGTGAGGTGATAATTTTTTATATCTAATTATTCAATGGAAAATGTATCCACTAGGTCAAACAAGAGTATCTCCAAGTTCTACAGAACAAAAGTGCACATGTGAGAGGCGAGGCTTACAAAATTGCCTCAAGATAACAACACATTATCTGTGAAAGCAGTATGACTAACCTCTGCAATAAATTCCTATTATTCCTTTTTTATTTTGTTAGGTTAGGAAGCCTGGGTAAGTTAGTGTATGCCAGATTAGTTTATAGTTTATTTATATATTTAATTAATTTAGTCAGGTTAAAATGGGAAACTTAGTGTACTTCCAATTTCTGGCTGGGTTTAAACCCACGACCCTCGGAACTTGAGGCAAGGAACATGACCACTAGACCACTGCGGCCAACATTTTTGAGACCTACAAAATCGAAGCGTGGATAGGATATAGATTTAATTTTTTAGATTCCAAAAAATCAAATGCTTGATGTTTACAAAAAAATGGGTTTTTGTTTTGGCACATTGCAGTGACTGAGTTGAGGAAGGAACCCATGACCTTCACCCCACCTGCACCAAAACATCGTCTTGGCTGGAGCAGACGTAGCTATGATCCCAGATTGTGCGAGGCTTCGATGATGCCTGAAGACTCTGTGGAAGAAGAACTGTCGGAGCTAGGAGACTCAGCAGGAAACCTGGAGGAAGAATACGAAGACTGCGTGACCCCCGCCCCTCCACCAAGTCCAGAACGGTCGTCTTACCTCGGATCTCCATACCCCATGTCTTGCCCTTATCGTAGACAACTCTCCAATGATCTCGCTGGTATTGAAGAAGAAATAACGTATCCTACACAAAGCACCCCCAAAACTCCGAGGTATTCTGAATTTGGAAACTGGCGAGACTGCCAAGCCATTTCATATTCTGATATCTCAAATTCTTACTCACTGCTAGACTGTGATCTTATAGATGATAGCACCAATATCTCTACCTCAGCGGATGTTGTATCGAGGAAGATTCTTATCGCTAAGATGAAGGAGCATGAAGAGAAGACTCAGAAATTGAGGAACACCAAGAAATGTGCACAAGAAGAATATAGCAGAAGTCCAGAGCGTATGGATGCAGACAACAGCATGAAATTCTCTCGGATGATTCCAGAGAGGAACGCTGGAGGTTTTCTGGAAGATATAGAACGTAGATATGGCAAAGATAAGATATCTGACGTCCCACATGCTGTTGTTACTGGTAATTATTCATTAATCTCTGAACCAGAAGAAGAAAATAATTCAGAAATGAAAGCAGATAAGGATGGAGGATACCTTTCAGTTCTTTCTGAAGCTGCGATGTACCATGCATTGTTAAAAGAAGAACCTTCTCTTCGAGAGAAAGAATCAAAGTTGTCCAAACAAAATTTAGATGTTGAAGAAAATTTGTCCAACTCACCTAATCAAGAAATTTTGCATGAATCAGAGGTGAAAGGAATGTTGTCCAATCAGCATGATTTACAGGATGACAAAGAATTGTCAAAGTTGTCCAGTCAAGAAAATTTGCCAGAATTGCTGATTGAAGACAACTTGTCCAAACTGTCCAATGATTTGTCTGTATTACAGGTCGAAGAAAATATTTCTAATCAGGAAAACTTAACAGAATTAGAGGATGAAAAAAATTTGTCCAAGTTGCCGAGTCAAGAAAATTTGTCAGAATTGCCTGTTGAAGTAAATTTATCCGACAGTGATTTGTCTGTATTAGAAATTGAAGAGAAGTTGTCCAATGAAGAAAATTTACATGTATTAAATGCTGAAGAAAATTTGCCTAAAATATTAATTGAGCCACCCAGTGAAGAAAATTTGCTTGAAAATGTTTTGTCTGATGAAGAAAATGTCCCTGAAATAGTAACTGAAGAAAATTTATGCAAATCACCCATTGAAACATGTTTATCAAAATCTCCTGTTTATGAAAAATTTACAAAATCTTCTGTTAATGAAAATTTTCCCAAATCACCTATCCAAAAAAATAATCTTGAAATGGATGTTCAGGAAAATCTCCCCAAATCAAATTTTCAGGAAATACTTCCCAAATCAAGCCACGAAATTTTGTCAAAATCAGTAATGGAAGATAGTACAACTCAACTGGAACATTTAGACCTATTAGATCCTCTTGGAGGGCTCCCAAGTTTCTCCGACATCGAATCAGAATCAAGCGACGATTCTGTTGTTGTGATTGTCAACAATGGAAATATACGCCAGACAAGAGAAATGGATGCAATGGAAGACTTGAATGAGAATGATGTTCAAAAATTTGGACAAATGGAAAACTACAATTCATCTGGAGAATTCCACGACACACTCGAAGAAATGGAACTGATGCTACAGATGGGAATGGACTACATAGCAGACGGAAGAACCCTCGATGATTTGAAAATTGAAGATGATAAGAATGAAGATAGTGCTTCAAATTCAACTGATACAATGTGTAAATCAGTAACGCAGCAGGAACACGAAGATGGCAACGAATCAATGAAGTCATCAAGAACCAAGATTCCGCAGATGAAAAATAATGTTCAGAAGTTGCAAGCTGTGGTTTCACCTACAGTGAGAGTCAAACCGAGTCCTTTCAAAATGCCAATAAAACCTGTTAGCAAGAAAACTCCGCTCAAGGTAGCAGCACTGTATGGCAAGAAACTGGGGCAGTACAATAAGATAATGAGCCCAGTGAGTGCATATATACATAACTCTCCTGTGCCGACGCTAGTCAAGAATATCACACCTAAATCTGGACACACAACTCCCAGGAAGTGTAGGAATGTTACACCCGCTTGCTCTGAGGTAAGTTCACAACAGCAAGTAACATTATGAGGTTCTTTAAGGTAGAATTTTTATCACTCACATCATATTGTTCTTCTTATTTGACTATAAACTAGTTTCGGAACATAGTTTCTGTTCCATCCTCAGTATCGTCACGACCGTTGTTCTGTCGTCTTGAAGTCAGCCAATGGAAGGAGCGAAGGACAGCTCTTCAAGACGACAGAACTACGGTCGTGACGATACTGAGGATGGAACAGAAACTATGTTCCAAAACTAGTTTATAGTCAAGTAAGAACAATATGAGGTGAGTGATAAAAATTCTACCTTAATGAATATACCTCGTAGTGAGAATTCCTAAAATAAGTAATTGTGAGGTTCTTCTCAATAAATAAGGTGAATCTGGTACATCTTATTTGAAGAGAAAAAAATATACGCTCAGACCGGGACTTGAACCCAGGACCCTTGGTTCTCTAGACCAAGTGCTCTACCACCTGAGCAAGTACCGATCTAAATGCAAATTTTTCTCTATATATGTTGTAATTCCCACCCACCAAATGCTATGAAGCCTTTGCTTCTATCTTTGCAAATGGCGGCTCCTTTATTAAGAAGACATATTTGGGAATTATACATTACATTATAAATGCCAGTATGGCTTTTTTTCAATGTTTTTATTATTAATTTCATACATCTCAATGATGGATAAATCATATTTGAAGAGAAAAATTATAAGCTCAGACCGGGACTTGAACCCGGGACCGTTGGTTCTCTAGACCAAGTGCTCTACCACCTGAGCAAGTACCGATCTAAATGCAAATTTTTCTCTATATATGTTGCAGTTCCCGCCCGCCAAATGCTATGAAGCCTTTGCTTCTATCTTTGCAAATGGCGGCTCCTTTATTAAGAAGACATATTTTGGAATTATACATTACATTATAAATGCCAGTATGGCTTTTTTCAATGTTTTTATTATTAATTTCATACATCTCGATGATGGATAAATCATATTTGAAGAGAAAAATTATACGCTCAGACCGGGACTTGAACCCGGGACCCTTGGTTCTCTAGACCAAGTGCTCTACCACCTGAGCAAGTACCGATGTAAACACAAATTTTTCTCTATATACATTTGGTCTAGAGAACCAAGGGTCCGGGTTCAAGTCCTGGTCTGAGCGGATAATTTTTCTCTTCAAATATGATTTATCCATCATCGAGATGTATGAAATAAATAATAAAAAGTTGTATCTTACTTCATTCTTCCTGTTCTACAAGCACAGAAACCGCAGTTTTCAAGAGGAATCCGTCCCATCTTGATCCATCATCGCAACTCATAATGATGGTTGAAAATGAGAGGCATTCCTCTCGAAAACTATAGTTTCTGTGCTTGTAGAACAGGAAGATACGACACATTTAATTAATTTTCATTAATTGAAAATCCGATGTTATTTCTCATAATTAATTTATAAATTAACACAACTTTTATAAGATTCATGATGTGTTCCGCTGAGGTATTATTCAAAATTAAAATATAAAATTATGAAATATTCACCTGAAAGGTCCGTCTCCTCAACTTAATTAATTATTTAACTGTAGCGCTTTCGGGACTTGTCCCATCATCGGCAGGTGGTTGATTTCTGCACCCTCTTTTGGCTGACCGATCAACTTCCAAATCAAATTTTTAGATTTAAAGAATAAAATTCATGGTTTAAGAATAAAAGGAAAACCATGAATTTTGAAATTCCTGGTGAAAAAGAAAAAAAAAATGATTTGGAAGTTCATTGGTCAGCCAACAGAGGGTGCAGAAATCAATTTGCAGGAGGGACGATCGCAAGAAAACAGTTGTGATGCATTAAGAATGTTGCACAGATGACAACGAAACTGATCTGCATAAATATAAAGAATTATTAATAAATTAATGAGTCATTTTAACATCTTACCTCATATTTCATGTTTTTCAAACACGGTAACTATAGTTTTCAAATGATCTTGTCATTCATTTTCAACCACCATTATGACTACCGGATATTCGTTGGAATCTCCCTCTATAACGTTGCCATCTGGTGTTGATTTGACGAACTTTGAGATATCGTTGCCATCTGGTGTTGATTCGATGAACTTCGAGATGAGGTCACGTTCATTCCGGAATGTCGAAATTCATAGATTTAAATTTGTTCTTCTGTATAAATATTTTCTCCCAAACTGTCAAATCCAAAGGTTTTTCCAAATGTTTTAGAAGTTTAGCTTCTTTTTCAATTCTATGACCTTCCAACAAACTATGTGCTGCAATAGCTGATTTTTCAATATCACCATTTTTAATATTTCTAAAGTGTTCCTTTGTGCGAGTGTCCAAATTTCTTTTTGTTTTTCCTATGTATACTTTATTGCAATCTCGACAATCAATTTGATAAATTCCAGATTTTTTACTATCTGGGGTGTTCATTTTGTTATTGGTTATTAATAAGTTACCAAGGCTAAATTTATTTATCGGTGCCAATGTAATATTGAATTTCTTGAAAATTTTTTGAAATTTGTTATGTATTCCAGGATGATAAGTGATTTTCTTAAATTGTTTTCCTTTCTTTGAATCAGATTGCAGGGTAGTGTATTCTTTTAATCTTTTTTGTTGTCTGAATTTCTTCAATTTAGTTATAATTATTTCCTTTCCAAAACCATTTAAATTAGCTATATCCAAAATGTGATTGTATTCTTTCTTAAAATCCTCTTCATTTAGTGGAACATTCAATAATCTATATATCAAACTGTTGAAAATTGATAAAGAATTATGTTGCGAGTCAAAAAAACACAACTCGAATGCAATTATAAATATAATAAATTTTCCGTGTTGGCTTATTTTCAGGAAATAAAAAACATAGTTGCCATGAATAATTATAAATCAACCATTGTATTAAGTTATGTAGGTTTGTAAACGTGTGTAATGTTACAGGAGGTGTGGCAGGGTATTGAGAACATCAACACAGTGAATGTACGTCCAGTTCTGCCAGTCGTCGTGCACCACAGTGTTCCATCCGTCAAGTTGGTAAGATTACAGCTAATACACAGCACTTTATAATTATATATTGAGATGAATTTTAACTTATTCTTCAATAGAATTAACTTTCATTTACCGCTTTGGTCTCGGAGTAGCGTGCTGCCTTGTCACGCAGCGGGCCCAGGTTCGATCCCCGGTTGGGACAGTTTTTCTAGGTGAGGTTTTTATCGGGGTTTTTCCTCACCTGTAAGACAAATGTCAGGAAAACTTTAAGGCCTAAATGGTCCCCGAAATCATATGGCCATCGCAATCATCATCATTCATCTTAGGTTAAGCTTAGGATTAGGGACTCTCCTGGCACACCATTATCATCATCATCACCCATCATATCTTTGGGGCAACGTAACCCCGCCTTCCAGGCGCCCCAACGTCAGAAGTGGGTTACAAGTATGCCATGTCAGGAGAGAAACCAGGAATGTCAAAAGACAAACCTGGTACATTTGAAAATAAAAATTAATGTTTAAATGAAGTGACACAGAGATAGTGACAAAATTAGAATTATGAGGTGAGTCAAAAAACAACTCAAAATATAATAACACTATGAGGTTTATTTTAATATATTAAATTTGGGAATTTTAACATTATGAGGTTTTATTAATAAGAATCAAATGAATTGTGAATTCTTCTTACCTCATACTTCTATGTTTTTTTTTTAAACACAGCACTACAGTATCGGAGAACAATCTTCCCCATCGTCAGCTGTTTTCGCGACTGTCAATTTTTTCTTTTGCCAGTAATCATCCAAACTGCCATCTGGTGTTCTTTTGAAGGAATTATTTTCTAAACTGCCATCTTGTGTTCTTTTGAAGAAATTATTTTCTAAACTGCCATCTTGTGTTCTTTTGAAGGAATCATTTTCTAAACTGCCATCTGCTCTTCAAAAATACAACAGATGGCAGTTTAGAAAATGATTCCTTCAAAAGAACACAAGATGGCAGTTTAGAAAATAATTTCTTCAAAAGAACACCAGATGGCAGTTTGGATGATTACCGGCAAAAGAAAAAATTGACAGTCGTGAGAACAGCTGAGGATGGTGACGATGGTCGCTGATACTGCAGTGCTGTGTTTAAAAAAACAGAAGTATGAGGTAAGAAGAAACCACGATTCATTTAATTCTTATGAATTAAACTTCATAATGTTAAAAATTCCCAAATTTATTATATAAATTTAGCAGGATGTAATATTTGAAATTTAGGCATATTTCAGGATGCTCTTTTGAATTGTATATGAATTCATAGTTAAATATGGGAAATAACATTATGAGGTTTTTAATTCAATGAATGAATGAGTTACACCTTACCTCATAATTCATGTTTTTTTTTTAAACACGGGAACTGCAGTTTTCATGAGTACGTCCCTCTCATTTTCAACTGATGACTACTGGATTTTTGTTGGAATCTCCATCTATAACGTTGCCATCTGGTGTTGATTTGATGAACTTTGAGATGAGGTCCAGTTCATCGGGAATTTCGAAATTCATGGATCTAAATTTGTTCTTCTGAATATATATCTTCTCCCAAACTGTCAATTCCAAAGGTTTTTCCAAATGTTTTAGAAGTTTGGCCTCTTTTTCAATTTTATAACTTTCCAACAAACTACACGGTGATTACAAATGATTGGAGCGATTTCATGATTTTATTGTAGCGATCTTATTTGACATATCTTCACAGAACTTTAAAGTTATGTATAAAAACTCATAAGGTTTTTTTTTGTTTTCTCTCGCAGCCGTGTTTCAGCTTTAAACCGAGAGAGCGCAGCAGTTATCAAAGATGGCGACAGGCGAGGAGAAAGCATATGCTGTGCTTGAATTTCATTCAACTCAATCTGTGATAACTGTGCAACGACACTTCAGAACGAAGTTCGAGAAAGATGCACCGTGTGCCAACTCCATTCGGCGATGGTATGCGCAATTTAAAGCTACAGGATGCCTCTGTAAAAGGAAATCAACGGGTCGTCCTTCAGTGAGTGAAGAAAAGGTTGAGAGTGTGCGGATGAGTTTCACACGTAGCCCACAGAAATCAACACGAAAAGCGAGCAGAGAGCTGAACATTCCACAACCGACCGTTTGGAAGATCTTGCGGAAAAGATTGAAGCATAAACCTTACCACTTGCAATTTCTACAAGCCCTTACGCCCATTGACAAAGTGAGTCGGTTTGAATTTTGTACACAAATGCAGCAGTTTATGGATGAGGATGGTTTTTGTGAGAAACTTGTCTTCAGTGACGAAGCAACATTCTTTGTGAATGGCAAAGTGAACAAACACAATGTGCGAATCTGGGGCACAGAAAATCCCCGCGTTATTGTGCAGCACATTCGCGACTCCCCAAAAGTTAGTGTGTTCTGTGCGGTTTCTCAGTTCAAAGTTTATGGCCCTTTTTTCTTCTGCGAGCAGAACGTTACAGGACACGTGTACCTGGACATGCTGGAAAATTGGCTCATGCCGCAGCTGACGACCGACAGTGAGACCTTCATCTACCAGCAGGATGGTGCTCCACCACACTTCCATCACGATGTTCGTGAATTTTTAAACATGAGATTGCCAAACCGATGGATCGGTCACAGTGGAGAGAATGATCAGAAATTGTTGTCATGGCCTCCACGCTCCCCCGATTTGACGCCGTGCGATTTTTTTGTTTGGGGGTATGTGAAAGATTCAGTGTTTGTGCCTCCTTTACCAGTAGACTTACCAGAACTGCGAGCTCGCATAATCAATGCCTTTGAACAAATTAATAGGGACATGTTACGTCGAGTATGGGACAAACTTGATTACAGACTTGATATCTGCAGAATCACCAAGGGGGAGCATATGGAGCACCTGTAACATCTCAAAAAAAACCTGGGAAGTTGCTCTATGTATCTGTAAAAGTTCGTGAAAATATGTCGAATACTACAGCTACCATAAAATCATGAAATCGCTCCAATCATTTGTAATCACCCTGTATGTGCTGCAATAGCTGATTTTTCAATTTCAGCATTTTTAATATTTCTAAAGTGTTCCTTTGTGCAAGTGTCCAAATTCCATTTTATTTTTCCTATGGGAGAAGATACATATTCAAAAGAACAAATTTAGATTCATGAATTTGGAAATTCCCAATGAACAGGACCTTATCTCAAAGTTCATCAAATCAACACAAGGTTGCAACTTTCTAGATGAAGTTTCTAATGAAAATCCAGTAATCATAATATCGGTTGAAAATGAGAGGGACTCTCCTTGAAACCTGAAGTTCCCATATTTTAAAAAAACATAAACTGTAAGGTAAGATAAGAAGTGTATTTAAATTAATATTGGGAAGTAAACATTATGAGGTTATATCATTAATAGTGAGTGGAGAACATATTTTTAACGACTCACCTCATATAATTTCAAATTTCTTTGATACCGGCGGTTTCAGACAATATCTTGTCCCTCTTCAGTCATGGCTTCCACTGATGAAATTCTCTGGTTGTTGATTTCTCTAAGGACACCACCTCTTATGCTGCCAAAGATGACAGTACAAGAGGTGATGTCCTTAGAAAAATCAACTACCACAGAATTTCATCAGTGGAAGCCATGACTGAAGAGGGACAAGATATTGTCTGAAACTGCCGGTATCAAAGAAATTTGAAATTATATGAGGTGAGTCGTTAAAAATATGTTTTCCACTCACTATTAAAGATAAGAAGTGACTCATTCATTCATTGTGTATAGATTGTTTGAGTATTAGTTTTGGATATTTAATTTTAGGAAGTTATATTTTGAGGTTATTTTAATTATATTATTTTTGGTCTGGACATCTTACCTCAATATTAATGTTGATTTATTCTTGGACATGTTTCAAAACAATTCTGTTTTATCGTCAGCTTTCCCAGACTGGTTTTATTTATGTTGCACCACCTGGATGTCGATGTCAGCTCCATCCTGTGGTTGGCCAAAGAACCTCCAAACAAGGTCACCCTCCATCGGAATATCAAAATTCATAACTCTGTTTCTGTTCTTCTGAATATAAATTTTTTCCCAAATAGTCAGCTCTTTTGTATTTTCTAACTGTTTTAATAATTTAGTGTATGAATTTATATTATGTTTTTCAGACCAAACATGAGCAGCAACTGCAGATTTTTCAATTTCTCCATTTTTAATATTTCTTATGTGTTCTTTGGTTCTAATTTTTAGGTTTCTTTTTGTTTTCCCTATATATATCTTTTCACAACCCGTACATTCAATTTGATATATTCCTGACTTATATTCAGAAGAACAGAAACAGAGTTATGAATTTTGATATTCCGATGGAGGGTGACCTTGTTTGGAGGTTCTTTGGCCAACCACAGGATGGAGCTGACATCGACATCCAGGTGGTGCAACATAAATAAAACCAGTCTGGGAAAGCTGACGATAAAACAGAATTGTTTTGAAACATGTCCAAGAACAAATCAACATTAATATTGAGGTAAGATGTCCAGACCAAAAATAATATAATTAGTTTTGGATGTTTTTGATTTAAAGTGACATGTGTTAACAGGGGGAGTGTGAAGAGGAGAGAATGCCACGGATGAACGAAAAGATGAAGAAACTGGTGGACACTCCGCGGCCACATGTCGTCAAGCACGAGGGTGAGTTTGGATGTCTCAGCCACTTGGGTTTACATTTTCCTAGCTTACCTATAGCTCTATCAGTATTTGGAGCAGAGCTTTTTTACCAGAATTGTTTTTATAATTAATGCCACCAGGTTGCCATTATGACATTTCTGGTGTTCTCTTCTGACATTGGTATACCAGTACTTACAACCCACTTCTAAAGTTGGGGAGCCTGGAAGGCGCGGTTATGCTGCCCTGATGATATGGAAGGTGATGATAATGATGTGCAGAGAGAGGTTTAAACTAAACTTAATGTAATGAGGGAAAGATGATAATGATGATAAGAATCAAATGAATCGTGAATTCTTCTTACCTCATACTTCTATGTTTTTTTAAACACAGCACTGCAGTATCGGCGACCATCATCCCCCAGACAACAAAAAATCTGGAATTTATCAAATTGATGCAAAGATTGCAATAGGATATATATAGGAAAAACAAAAAGGAACTTGGAAACTCGTAAAAAAAGAACACTTTAGAAACATAAAGAATGGAGAAATTGAAAAATCAGCTATAGCAGCACATAGTTTATTGGAGAGTCATAGAATTGAAAAAGAAGCAAAACTTTTGAAACATCTATCCAAACCTTTGGATTTAACAGTTTGGGAAGAGATATATATTCAAACCATACTAGAACCATGAACTTCGAGATTCTAGACAAACCAAGCTTGATTACAAAGTTCTTCAAAAATACAATAAATGGCAGTTTAGAAAACGATTCCTTCAAAAAGAATACCAGATGGCAGTTAGGATAATTACCGACAAAAGAAAAAATTGACAGTCGTGAAAACAGCTGATGATGGTGTATTGTCCATTCTGTGTAAATGTTCTTTCCATCAGTATTTGTGCTCTTCTAGTTTATCGAGTATTGAAAATATCTCCAGTTCATTTCTTATTGATTCGTTGTGTAATCTATCCATGCGTGTACATCCTTTTACAGATCTTAAAAATTTCATTTCAGTTGCTTTAACATCTCACCTCATAAAGTTGCGTGTCTTCATGAAACCGGTTTCAAAAGTATAATTTTAAAACCGGTTTCGTGAAGACACACAACTTTATGAGGTGAGATGTTAATGCATTTTCTCCAACTCATTCATAAATGTAAATACCTCATAGGGTCGTATCTATGAACGCATTAGACCGTAAAAGCGTTCTCTGCTGAGAAAGTTGCATCCAAAGATGTTTTTGCATACTCAAAAATCTGTTCATGCGATAATAACTGTCGAAATTCCTAAGCTACCTGGCGAGGTGACTTTGCAGAGAACAAATCGTGAGCAACCCGATGGGAACCGATGTAGTTTGAAACCTTGCTGCTTTATCCAAGATGTCGGACCTTGAAGACTTCGATCATGTTTTCGTTATACGCAGAGAAGAGGAATTTGATAGAGTCTACCAATGAATTCATCTGGAAGAACAGGAGAATTGGCATAATATCGCGTGATGCAGACGTCGTCATATACGGTATTATTTATGGGACGCAAGCGTAAATGTGTTTCTCTAGTAGACGAAAATAACGGAAGTGGTTTTATCGCTGAGAATTCTGGGTAATTTCTTGCCAATATTACAAAAAAAAACTACTTTCATTCATGACCAGTCAGTGACTCGCTAATTCAAACTCTGCACGTTCTCATGGAAAACTCAGCTCACCAGAGACTATTGAATTTGCATGCAGCCCATAGTGTTACCTCCCATTTTGAATTTGATTAAACAATAATCTTGTTTTATTTTTCGTGTTTCTCAAGAATTGATGATGAATGTTTCTCTCTCTACTGTAAGTGTAGTTAGTTTAGGACTTACCTGAATTTGTTGTGTTGGCAGGTCGTGTGAAGGTGACGTCCAGTCCAAATGCACGTCGCATGTTGTGTCACAACACATCAGACCCAGAGATATCGCTGCTGGTGGAGAAGCGAGTGGCTCGCACCAACACCCTGCGCAAGTGAACAAGACTTGATTCAGTATTATTTATTCTAGTTTGTGCCTATGTTTCTTGTAATTTGATTTCTGAAAATATACATTCATTTTACATTTTATATTTGTGTTGTCAAATAATGCAACCTTTCCTGTATTAGCAGACCAAGTCCTCCTCCATGCCATGTTTGTAGAAAGATGTTAAAAGTTTAAAATAAAATTCTTTACACCTCACCTCATATCCTGTCTTCTATTTAGACCAGTTTCGTAACCTTTGCAGTTACATTTTCAGTAATTACAGACTAATGTTCTGTCAACCAGGAGCACTGCAGTTTGGAACATGGTGCTAGTGGCAAAATTTCAACATAAGAATTAAATGAATCGTGAATTCTTCTTACCTCATACTTCTATGTTTTCTTAAACACAGCACTGCAATATCAGCAACCCTCGTCACCATCCTGAGCTGTTTTCACGACTGTGAATTTTTTTCTTTTGCCGGTAATTATCCAAACTGCCATCTACCGGCAAAAGAAAAAAATTGTCAGTCGTGAAAACAGCTGAAGATGGTGACGATGGTCGCTGATACTGCAGTGCTGTGTTTGAAAAAAACATAGAAGTATGAGGTAATAAGAATTCACGATTCATTTAATTCTTATGAAGTAAACCTCATAATGTTAAAAATTCCCAAATTTATTATGTATATAATAAAAATTTCAACAGTTGAAGTTTGACGATGAAAGCAAATGGTCTTTGAAACCAGTATCATGAAAACATGAAACTTTATGAGGTGAGATGTAAAAAGATGTTAAATATAAAAAACTGGTACCTGGTAACTTAGTTGTCCTCAACTAAATTATTAAATAGTTCCAATATGGAGGCCTTTCAAAAACAGTTTCATTTTCTGCATTTTAACTGGTACTGATGTACAGGTTGTACAACGGGTTTATGTCAGCAGGTGTGTTTTCATTGAGTAGGTCTGTATTCATTGCTTCTTTTAGAATCTCTGTCTTCCAGGATGCTGATTCTGTTGTGGTTATACTCTCTGTGTAGTACTGACACAGAGTTGTCGATTTTATCAAACTGATGACCTATTTCTAGTATGTTTGGCAAAACTTGATTTTTCTTCATTATTAATCCATCCATAGTAATTCTGCCCGAAGGCAGGTCCTTCACTGCTATCATAGCATTTTCATTCTATGCTTGCAGCTTTACTAGGGAATTGTAGGTGTGGTAGCTTCCCGTTGGTTTCATAACGAAGAAAAATCAAGTTTTGCCAAACACATACTAGAAACAGGTCATCAGTTCGATAAAATTGACAACTCTATGTCAGTACTACACAGAGAGTATAACCACAACAGAATCAGCATCCTGGAAGACAGATATTCTAAGGGTCGTATCTATGAATGCATTAGACTTGTAAAAGTCATTCTCAGCTTGTTCTCTGCTGAGAAAGTTGCATCCAAAGACTTTTTCCGTACTCAAAAATCTGTTCATGTGATAATAATTGTCGAAATTCCTAAGCTATCTGGTGCGGTGACTTTGCAGAGAACGAATCGTGAGCAACCCGATGGTAACCGATGTACTTTGAAACCTTGCTGCTTTATCCAAGATGTCGCACCTTGAAGACTTCGATCATGTTTTCGGTATATGTGGAGAAGAGGAATTTGATAGAGTCTACCAAAGAATTAAACTGGAAGAACAGGAGAATTTGCGTAATATCGCACGAAGCAGACGTCGTATATGGTTTTATTTGCGGGACGCAAGCGTAAATGCGATCCTCTAGCAGACGAAAATAACAGAAGTGGTTTTACTGCTGAGAATTCTGGGTAATTTCTTGCCAATATTATGAAAAAACTACTTTCATGCATGACTCGCTAATTCGAACTTTGCACGTTCTCACGGAAAACTCAGCTCACCAGAGACTAATGTATTTGCATGCACCCCTAAAAGAAGCAAAGAATACAGACCTACTCAATGAAAACATACCTGCTGACATAAACCCACTGTAAAACCTGTATAACAACATCAATACCAGTTAAAATGCAGAAGATGAAACAGTGTTTTTGAAAGGCCTCCATATTGGAAGTATTTAATAATTTAGTTGAGGACAACTAACTTACCAGGTACCAGTTTTTTATATTTAACATCTTATTACATAACCTCAACAGTGCTTTAATATGAATTTTAAAAGTTTTCAGATGTAAAAACATTTTATTCAACTCAATTATAAATAAATTAGTTGTATTAACAGATTACAAAACCACAATTAAACTGTTTGCAATCTCCAATAACAACTTCCTCCACTACATGCATAAGAGCAATGACCAAACTTCTTACAGCAAATTTTTGCTGCAGTGGATTCCTACCCATGTTGGCATTGTTGGAAATAAATATGTATACTATACTATAGAATTTAGAATAAACAGAAAGAATACACACTATATTAAGGCCTTGGGATTGAACCATTTTTGCTCACAAAGAAGCCGTGTTCAATAGTTTGACTCACAGAATAGTAAATATACCGGTACCTATGAGCAAAGAAAATTATGAAAAAGAATATATAATTAATGTAGAAATAGAAAATGGTTTTGAAGAAAATAGGTTTAAAAGAAAAAATAATTAATGAAATTACACTTATAAAACAAACAGAAGAGATGTGTAGGTAGGAAATAACACTATGAGGTTTATTTTAATTTTGTTGAGTTGTTTCTTGACTCACCTCATACTTCTTAACTCCCTTGCATGTCTAGATTTCCTCACTGTATTTGTGACATTCTCAATGCTGTTCACATTCACAACTGACGTCCAATGGTCTCCTCTCCTGCAGACTGACCTCCGCACCATCTGATGGCTGACCGACGAACTTCCAAATCAATCCCCTCTCCTTATCACCGGGTATTTCAAAATCATAGTTATGTTTTTATTCTTGCATTTGTACATTTTTTCATAACTATGAATTTTGAAATATCCCAGTGATAAGGAGAGGGGATTGATTTGGAAGTTTATCGGTCAGCCATCAGATGGCATGCGGGTCAGTCTGCAGGAGTGGAGACCGTTGGACGTCAGTTGTGAACATGAACAGCATTGAGAATGTCACAAATACAGTGACGAAATCTAGATATGCAAGTATGACGTGAGTCAATAAACAACTCAACAAAATTAAAAACAGAAGAGAATGAAAAATTCACTTATCATCAATTGAAATACAAGTTTCAAAAAAAGTTTTTAACATAATTATATTATTTTTGGTCTGGACATCTTACCTCAATATTAATGTTGATTTGTTCTTGGACATGTTTCAAAACAATTCTGTTTTATCGTCAGCTTTCCCAGACAAATCAACATTAATATTGAGGTAAGATGTCCAGACCAAAAATAATATAATTAAAATAACCTCAAAATATAACTTCCTAAAATTAAATATTTTTAACATAAGTTTGGCACCAATGAAAAACCAACAAAAATGAAAAAGATTGAAGAAGAAAACAAATCAGGAATTTATCAGATCAAATGCAGGGACTGTGACAAAATTTACATTGGAAAAACAAAAAGAAATTTGAAAACAAGGGAGAAAGAACAAAGTCAAAAATCGTGAAGTGCAAAAATCACCAGTAGCTGCTAATGCTTGGTCTGAAAAAACATCTAATTTATACAAAAGATAGTTTAATTAAACAAAAAAATAACGGTCTGTTAATTTAATATAAAAAATATATATATATACTAGCGTACCTGGCAGACGTCCTGCCCAAACGTTTAATTCTTATGTCATGGGCAAACGATAAAAATATGTTACTTTTTTACCATAAA
The DNA here is from genome assembly GCA_030220185.1 of Diploptera punctata. Taxonomy (NCBI): domain Eukaryota; kingdom Metazoa; phylum Arthropoda; class Insecta; order Blattodea; family Blaberidae; genus Diploptera; species Diploptera punctata. The sequence continues at coordinate 1,667,123 of JASPKZ010003835.1, forward strand.
ATTCAGCAATTAGAACATAATTAGATATTATTAAATAAGTTCGCAAGAAAACCTCTTACAGCCTTCTGTTGTGGCTCAAGTGGTGTGAATGATGATGTCACATAGTCATAAACATTACAATTGTACCCTCCTTTGCAGATAAGTTAAGAACCGTCATATAACAATTATATTAGAGTGAAAAAAAAAAGATAAATTGATGTGAATGAGTCAAAACAGTTTTTTTTTTTCCTAGCTAGATTTCATTTCTGACCCACTGTGCACCGGTCCCATACTGGCCGACATTCCACGAGAAAAATTTCTTCCCCCTTAGAGACTCGAACCAGCGTAAGTCCCGTAGTTCTGCACCAAGACTTCTTGCCTTAACCACTCGGCTATGGCGCGAGACTCTCGGTATCAATGAAAGACAAAAATGGTTATTGTGAGTTATCCATAAGAGATAAGGGACTCTTGGTATCAATGAAAGACAAAAATGGTTTTTGTGAGTTATCCATAAGAGATAAACATATGCTGTCACAGACTTTTTTGTAGAGCTTTTTGAGATATTCAATTCTGTGTACATTAATGTTGTGTATTTCTTATGGTTTAGGCTGCATAAGCCATTTAAGCGTTCAAAGAGCTACTTTTTTCACGTTTTCCACTACAAAGGGCAATTTTTAAGGGTGTAGGAGTTGAGTATCAAAACTCTCTTATAGCCTATGTTCATCTCAGGAATCTCCTGAACATTTTTCAAAAAACCCCATCACAATCGGATCAACGGTATGGCCGCGCATAAAGTACGAACAAACAAACATTAATTTTTATATATAAGATCTGGAAAAATCGATATTAAAATTTTTGTTGGTATAACATGGCCTAGTCAAACTAATAATAATAATAATAATAATAAAAGAAATCATGCAAATAATATATATTTTATATATATATTATTTTTGTCATGATTTCTTTTTCCTTTTGTCATGATTTCGAAATTGTTTAAATAGGCATTTTAAATTACCCTCTCTTTGAACTTACGTTGTCACTTCTGTCTAATTGAATCAATTTTCGCGGTTGGTATACTCGTACGCAACTCGTACGTATTGTTTGTGTTGTTAACCTCAAAAGTAAAATTTTCATTTCGAAAGAAAGTCAAACAAAATGGAAAACGAAGAATTGTTGGATGATGATTACGAAGAAATTTATTTTTTGTCCCCGGATGGCGAAGTTTTGTGTGACACAGATCAAAATGTCGAAATTCAGGTAGAGTTTGTTGAAAGTGAGGTTATAAATTCACGAAATGAAAATCAAGGGATGAAATCAAAATTCGAAACTTCAATAAATAAACTTAAACCAGGAAGGAAATCTAAATATGGGATGACGCGAGGAGACAGGAAATTAATGTACAACACAAACAAACCTTATATCAATGCGAACGGTAAGGAAGTCGAACCAAGAAAATTTGATGAAAATTTCAAGTGCACTTGCAAGAAAAGATGCACTGAAATAGTTGATTTAAACTGCAGGAAAGAATTGTTTAATAAATTCTGGAACAGTGGCTCGTTTTCTGCCAGATGTAAGATTTTACAAAAGCATATTAAACAATTCCCGAAAAAACGATCTTACACCAAGAATGAATCTAAGAGACAGTTTAGCAGGAAATATTACATAAATAATGTAGAAATATGTAAATCAGCGTTTTTGAAGACATTGCAAATACATTCAAACAGAGTGGATGTAGCTCTACAGAAAAAACAGGATGAGGTGATTGTTGATAAAAGAGGCTGTAATAGCGGGGGTTGGAATAGGTGTACACAAGAGCAGATAGATGGCGTTATAGACCACATCAATAAGTTTCTGGTGTACATATCAGAGTGCCGAAAGAAACAATCAGAGAAGAGAAAATTTCAAGGTGGATCCAAGCTTAATCTGAACAGAATGTACAATGAATATATTGAATCCTGCAATTACAGCCCTGTGAGTCAATCTATGTACAAATTAATTTTCTACAGACATTTCAATAGAAGAGTCAAACCGCCTCATAAGCTGTTGGAGAAATGCAGGAAAATACACGAGTCCCAGGCTCGCTGTGAGGTTTGTAGTTGTTTTCTTGTTTATTAAAACCAATCATAGGCTTTCCCTTCATTTTCCACAGTATATTCTTGTAATACTGTTACGCTATATACTTCTTCTGTCTTTACCAACATTTTGTAATATTTAAAAAAATTTTCAACAATAGTTGTAACATTTTTTTACAATTTTTACGTATTTATTTATTTATTTATGAGAAACACAGTATAATTACGACATTTTTAGACAATATTGTGATACTAGTGGCTCAACTGCACTTTTACTAGCGCTTGATTTTTCAGTTATATTGTTGTAAACTATAGCTCTTCTTCTGTATTTACTAACATTATTTAATACTTTGAACTTTTTCAAACAATTTTTATAACGTTATTAGATAATTTTGAAGTATTTATTTAAATATGCAAATCACAATTTTATGACACTGTTAGACAATATTGTGATGCTAAATGCTATTTTCTCCACCGAGTATAATAAAATACATAGAGTTTTCGCTGTGGTCCGTTTCCGAAGACGTACACCCATCCAAGGTTTAGTTCTTATGTAGTTAAATACCTTCAGTTTTCAGTGTGGTCCGTTTCAGAAGCCGTACACCCATCCAAGCTTCGACCACACCTCCATGTTGCCCAACCGTGGGTTTCTAATATATATATATATATATATATATAAAGAACAATGAACATGGCCTTCTGGATCATACACAACAAAAATTGTATTTCTGTCTCATTTCTTTGTTGAGAAATGTTTCAAAGAGTGTAGATCAATTTGAAACACCCGTATGTGACTTTCCAAGAAATTTACTTGTTTGTGCAGTTCCTCATGACTGACTTTTATAATTGCAGGACGTGTCCGATGATAATGATGATGATGGTTATGATGATGTTGACGCTATTGATGATCTTGTGTCAATTGTTGATGCCAACTTGATGGTGAGTCTATTTGATTTCCTAACTAACTCACTGACACTATTGGACCGGTAGGCTGAATGGACATAAGCTCTCCATACATCCCTATCCTGAGCTAATATTTTCCAATCATTCCCTGTATAATCTACTTCCCTCAAATCATGGTTAATGTTATTCTTCCACCTCATTCTTGGTCTACCAACTGGGCGTTTTCCTTCTGGTTTTCCTACTAGAAGCTTCCATGCATCTCTTTCATTCCCCATTCATGCCACATGTCCTGCCCATTCACAGTCTACGAGACTTAACTGTTCTTATTATATCTGGCTTCCTATACATACAGCAAACTCCCGATTATCCGTGCTAATTGGGACCGAGATATGCACAGAAAATTGAAAAACACGGATAATCCAATTAAGTTATTCGGCGCCATGGAAGTTGATCAGAGATGTATTTACCCACTTTAACACTACTTAGATGCAACAAATATTCATAAAATGTTATATTAAATGTATTTAGGTGCAAGTCGTAATTATCATTATTTTATTTTACTTGTAAATATGAAAAAAAAGTGGGACTATTTCCTGTCATGAGCACTCCGGTTACAACAGTTATTCAAAATGGCCACCGTAACCAGCGACAACTACACTAATAACCACCGATATCCACACTTATAACCAGCGATGACAAATAATCGCCAATGACCACACTACTAACCAGTGATAAACCCACTGCCACAGCATATCCGTGGTTTCAATCTGTAACAACAAACTTTCAGTGACTAACACAACAGAAATTTCCAAAATTGTACTGTATTCTCAGAATGTTGGTTGGTTCTGTTAAAAACATCAGGGGAGGGGGTTGTGAGTGAAGGTTACTCTATTGTGCTAGTTTCTAAGTGCAGTTCACAGTAGCACGTTTAAAAATAAAGAATTTTTTTCATAACAACACAAAATACAGTATTTTTTAAAAATACAGTAAAAAAGTCATGCCTGGATAATCTGCAAACTGGATAATATGCGGACGGATAATCGGGCGTTTGCTGTACCATGTAGTTCACCATTATGTAAGTCTTCTCCATTCACCTGTCTGTTCATCTCTTTTTTGGCTAAAAAATTTTCCTCCGATTGAGGGTCTTTCCACTTTTCAGCGGTTGCCCTTTTACCAGCCGGCTGCTAGCCCTTCACATCCACATGTGTCAATCACAGAGGTAGATGATCAACAGCCAGTGTAGGGGTGACATGTGGTCAGCATGTCGAGTCCCCCAGCCGTTATAGCTGGTTCCTCAACCTGGAGCTGCTACTTATTGTAGCTACCCAATTGCCTCACGATGCTGGGTGGGCACCGGTCCCATACTGGCCGAAATACCATGAGAAAATTTCTTCCCCCATGGAGACTCGAACCAGCGCAAGTCCCGTAGCTCTGCGCCAAGGCTTCCTAGCTTAACCGCTCTGCTACGGCACGGGACAAAAATTTTCCGATTCCGGGTCTTTCCACTTTTCAGCGGTTGCCCTTTTACCAGCCGGCTGCTGGCCCTTCACATCCACATGTGTCAATCACAGAGGTAGATGATGAACAGCCAGTGTAGGGGTGACATGTGGTTAGCATGTCGAGTCCCCCAGCCGTTATCGCTGGTTCCTCAACCTGGAGCCGCTACTTATTGTAGCTACCCAATTGCCTCACGATGCTGGGTGGGCACCGGTCCCATACTGGCCGAAATACCATGAGAAAATTTCTTCCCCCATGGAGACTCGAACCAGCGCAAGTCCCGTAGCTCTGCGCCAAGGCTTCCTACCTTAACCGCTCGGCTAAGAACTTTATTCTCAAATACTTGTAATCTCCTTTCCTCCCTTAAAATAAGAGTCCATGTTTCACATCCATATAATATAACTGGTAGAAAAACACTTTTATATATTTTCAGTTTAATGTTTTTTGAAAGAAGTTGGGGCGACAAGAATCCCTTTAATGAATAATAGCATGCATTTTCAGAATTGAGCCTATGTTTAATTTCTTCAACAATAATAATTTGTTACCTTAATAAAATATTCAGTTTATTCAATAATTTGTCGACGTTTCAATATCCTTGTGTGAGATCATTTTCAAGACACATTTCCAGTTATTCATTTTGAGAGGACTGAAACGTTGACAAATTTTTAAATAAATTGAATATTTGACTGAGATCATCAACAACAACGAGGATTAAGCCCAATGGCCTGTTCCGATCTTGAATTGGTCCTTCCATCTCTTCAATGGTCTTCCCAACAATCTTCTCCCTTTTGGTTTATTATAAATTATGCATTCTTCTTGGTATGCGCTGTTCATTCATTCGTAATACGTGCTGAAGGTAAGCATTTTGACTGAGGTAAGAAATTAATTATTATTATTAAAACTTATCTTTTTTTACCTTTTTTCCCAGAGGTGAACATTTGTTTTTCCACTGTGTTAACACGTTTTGTAGAAATATTTTAAATAAGAATCTGCGATGAACCACATCCTTGTTTTATTTTCTTAGTAACTATCTCTCTCTCTATCTTCGGGTTTTTACAGCTGCTGCCGTCTTCCCGTGCCAAACCTCCAAAGCCTACGGTCTTGGGCATCTTCGATGCTTAGCCCTCTAGCTTGCATTACTGTCTTCATGTTTTCCTTCCATGTTAACCTTGGTCTTCCTCTTTTCTTCTTTCTGTTAGGATGCCATTCATATAGTTGCTTCGGCCATCGCTCATCTTCCATTCTTAAAACATGTCCTAACCACTTTAATTCCTTTTCCTCAATTCTTTCTATTATGCTTTCTTCTGCTTCCATTATGTTTCTAATTTCCTTATTTGTGACACGTTCTAATCTAGACTTTCTGGCACTTCTTCGTAAATAATCAATTTCTAGAGCTATTAGTCTATTCTTGTAGTACTTATTGATTGTCCATACCTCACTTCCGTACATTGCAACAGATTCCATCAATGTTTTACCAATATATTTTTTGGTGTCTTTCCAAATATGCTTATCCCACCATATGAATTTAATGATGATATTATTTTGCTACTCAATTCAATTCTATGTTTTATGTTCTCTTTGCCTATACCTTCGATGTTATCCATAATCATTCCCAAATATTTAGTTTGTTTCACTTGCTTTATTTGGATTCCATCTTCCAATACTAAGTTTTCTCTTTTCATTGCTATTTATTGCCAGATATTCTGTTTTTTGTAAATTTACCTGTGAGACCCCATGATTCATATGTGATTTTTCAACCTTTTTATCATGAATTCCATATCAAAATTGTCTTGCGCTAAAACCAGTTGATCATCGGGCAAATTGTAATGTCAGCAAAAATCTATTGCCTATTGGGATCCCCATACCTTTGCAGCTTTGTTTCCATTTCGTTAATATAAATTCTACATAAATATTAAATAAAATTGGTGATAGACTGCACCCTTGTTTCAATCCCTTTGAGGTGTTTATAGGATTAGACATTATATTTCCCATTTTAACATAAGCGGAGATCTTTATAGATTTGTTTAATAATTTCTATTAGGCGGATCTGGCGGAAGAGGCAACCCTATCTCTAAGGGAAATAGAGAAACGCTGCCTTGCGGTGAAGAGGGATCTTCAAAGGCTATGGGAGGAAAACCCAGACAGAAATTTTCCTGGTCCTCCAGGTTGGGGGTTTATGCTGTGGACCAGCTCCCCACACATTAGAAAAAAAAAACAAAATGCTAAAAGACCAAATCAAATTTCTTAGTAACTCCAAAATTAAAATATAAAATTATGGAATATTCACCTGGAAAGGTCCGTCTCCTCAACTTAATTAATTATTTAACTGTAGTGCTTTTGGGACTTGTCCCATCATTGGCAGGTTTGAGTTGAGGAGACGGACTTTTCAGGTGAATATTCCATAATTTTGTATTTTAATTTTGAATAATACCTCAACGGAACACATCATGAATCTTATAAAAGTTGATAATTCCAAAATGTGATGTAACTGGTAATACCCGGCATGCGTTGTTATGACTAAATATTAAAGGTTAATTAAATTGTATGGTAGGAGACGAACCAAACATGGAGATTGCTAGTCAGTTTCTTAAATTCAGGTTTCAGGTAAACCTCTGCTTCTAATTGACAGATTTCGCTCATTTTTCGGTAATACCTACCTCAGTTTATTTTAATAGGATATACTGAGTTTCGTTCTGAAACACTGAAAAATATGACTGCTAGAGTGATTTTTAAATTTTCACTTCAGGTGAACTCCTACACCTAGTGGTTTTAGAAGGTGTAATTGTAAATCTAAACCATCGAGACGTCCACTCAAACACACAAAATATTTAATCAAAATAGGTTTCAGTTCTATTTGCCAGATTTCGCTCATTTTTTGAAACTATCAACCTGAGTTTATTTCAATAAAATATACTGAGTTTTGTTGTGAAACATTGTAAAATGTGACCGCTAGAGCAATTTTTAAATTTTCACTTCAGGTGAACTGCTACACCTAGTGGTTTTAGAGGGTCCAATTGTGAATTTAAACAATCGATGATACCCAATCAGACACACACAAAAAAAAATCATCAAAATTGATCCAGTCGTTTAGGAGGAGTAGAGTGATAAACACACGTACAGAACAATTATATATATAAAGATAATGTTTTGTAATTATTTATGTTTTTTTTTCAGAGTCAAGATTCAGACTCCGAGCTGTGAATTGGCAACACTTTTTGTTTTGTAAATATTACAACAGTGTATTTTTGTTTATATTTTGAGTTATTTAATAAAATCACGTTCATAGTATGTTTACAATTTTATCACTAGTCCATTATCCTTAACATGACACAATCCTTTAACCTTAGTTTAAGTTTTCTTAACCAGATTTTCCTCTCTTTGGAAGAGAGAATCCCTTAACACTTGCAAAAATCATTACATTGTTGTCAAATTAGTCATTTAGTCGACGACTGCTGAAGGTGTCAGCTCTTTTAAAATCACGTGTGTCATTTCTCTATTACTAGCCTCACAACACAACACAGGGGACGGGAATTGGCAACATGTAATGAAGAAGGCAACGTGGGGACAGCTCATTCCCCAGTAGTAACTTGGTTGCTGGATTATTAATTTGGTCAACGAATACTGTAGGTGTCGGATTATTTAAAAAGCACCAGTATTTGCCAGCCCAGCTCTTCCCTCCCAGTCAAAAAACACGACACAGGGGACAGGAAGTGGCAACATAATAAGAGAAGGAAATGAATCAACAGCACATTCCTAGCATATTTTCCATGTGCATATTTAACTTGGGCATGTAATAGATACCTCAGAATCAGCATTATTGGCATCAGCAAGTTTGGTTGAGTTATGTAATCTTCTCCTTTGACCAATCTTTTATATATACTGCTAACACCCGGCGTGCGTTGCTGCGTCTAAATAAATGAAATATTAAAGGTTAATTAAATTGTATGGTATATGCTGAGACGAACCTAACATGGTGGTTGCTAGTTTTTAATTTCGGATTTTGTTGCGCCTAAGCTAGGGCCTAACTGCCATAATAATAAAATACTATAAAAAAACTGATAAAGCATATACATATATACTTGTTTATTATATCAGAAGATAGGAAATAAATAATGGTTTGGACATACACTAAGAATGCCAAAGGGAAGATTGCCGAATGATATTTTGAATTGGAAGCCACAGGGAACAAGACAAAGGGGAAGACCCAAGGATCGATGGGAAGATGACGTAATTGAAGATTTGAGAGAGATGGGGATTTTTGATTTGAAATCTACAGCACAAGATAGGAAGAAGTGGCGTAAACTGGTTGAGAAGGCCAAGACATTCCACTGGAAGTCGTGGAGCCTGATGAAGAAGAAGATAGGAAATAAATAACCGCATTGAACTACAAATTAGTCATACTCAAAGGGCTTTTAAAATATAAAAAAGCGAGTAAAAATCTATAATGTTTTATATCCTGGATCAAAACCATGTCACAACATTCCAGGATGTAAATTCATATCGACATTGTTTTGACAGAAAGATCAGAGATGACCACATTAGATAAGGGTGAATTTGAGCTGCAAGAAGTGAAAGTGGAACAGAGTTTTCCATTTTGACATAGATGAAGGTTTTGAACTATATCATGTGAAAGTTATAAGTGAAAACCGATGAAAAACCCCTACATGTATAGAAGGGAAAAGTTAACTTTCCACCCGAGTTTCCCCCGATTAGAAAATTAAAAATGATCATATAAATATTCACAATTTTTCTAAGAAAAGTCAGGAAGGTCTGGAGGACCAACAGGTCCTCCAGCGGGGAGGAGGCAGCTCTACATGGGCAAGACGCTTATTTTTATTATCACTCTAAAAAGTTCCAAGTCTTCTAAAATGGTCATTTTCAGAAGCAAAATAACTTATAAAATTACTGTTGACCAGAGGATCAAATAACTTAGAATAATATTAATGCATGATTTTAAGGAGACCTAAGGGTCAAGCAAGATGAATAAGAACCTAATGTTGAACTTTTAAATGATTTTTTTTCTACCTCTGAATATTAACAAAGACTATTTAACTCTTGCCCCAAATGGGACTCAATGGCCAATCACGTTTCAATGATTTCTGTTTTACAACCAATCGGGGTCGTGTTTCACGAAATATTTATCAGTGTTATAATTACCATATTAAAGAAAGCTCCTCCTTTTTAATATTCTGAACAGGTCTGACCATTATTTTGCAGTGACTGAGCTTGTGAGAAATACGGCTACCAGATTGTATATATAGTGCATGTATGTCAACACATGCCGCATGCGGGAGTTAATATAAAAACATTTGTAGCAATTGATTGTACCAGCAAAAAAAGAAACTACTGTTTGCACTTTCTTAAATGTATTTTTTCCCAGGTAACAATCCAGAAAAATATAATTGTCATATTTACATCATACGACATCAGAAATGAATTAATATACAGTTTGATGTGTTTCATTTTTTCTCACTAGAGAGCATTCTTACAATATTGCGTTCCTTTGGCAATAAATAGTATGATCTGGTTGCAGTGATAAACAAAAGAAGCAGATGAAGCGTACCTATCGCTTCTCATTTGTTTTCAAACATCGCCGTTTACATTAAATATATAAACATTTTAAAATAACTATATTTAAATAATGATTTGTGAGTAAACAGCTTAATTTTATTCGTTAAATAGTCCTAACAAATGCCACTCTTGATTTCCAAATTCTCTAGATAAATTCACTCCTCACTTCGTGAGTCGTGAATTTATCGATAATTTGGAAATCACTCGTGGCGTTACTTATGATAATTGTTCGGCTCAAATCAACATGGCGATTTTAGCTGGTTTTAATCACTTGCATATATGTTTTGTCCAATCTTTCCTTTACGTTTGTTATTTTTAATAAACACTGTTAATATTTGTCTCCCTGTATTTATATGTAAAGATGTCCCATCAAAAAAACCAAGGCCAACCGCTCTGGCCAAAGACCACTTAAACCTTAGTGATTCTTTTTACGCTACGTTACGGCTGGGCTTAACTTCCAGTGTAACAGATTTCAGGCAAACCTCCACTTCTAATTGTCAGATTTCGCTAATTTTTGGATAATACATACATCGGTTTATTTTAATAGGATATACTGAGTTTCGTTGTGAAACATCGAAAATTGTGACCGCTAGAGCGATTTACAAATTTTTACTTCAGATGATCTCCTACGCCTGATTATTCTAGAGGGTCCTATTGTGAATCTAAACCATCCAGGGATTCACGCAAACACTTTACTTACTTACTCACTGGCACTATCGAACCTGTAGGTTCATGGCCGCGCGGTCATAAGCTCTCCATATATCCATATCCTGAGTTAATGCTTTACAAATCATTTCCTGTATAATCTACTTCGCTGAAATCATTGTTAATGTTATTGTCCCATCTCATTCTTGGTCTACCAACTGGGCGTTTTCCTTCTGGTTTTCTTACAAGAAGCTTCCATGCACGTCTTTCATTCCCCATACGTGCCACATGTCCTGCCCAATGCAGTCTACGAGACTTAACTGTTCTTATTATATCTGGCTTCATATAAAGACCATGTAGTTCACTGTTATGTAGTTTTTTGCATTCGCCTGTCTATTCATCTCTCTTTGGTCCGAAAATCCACTCAAACACACACAAAAAAATTAATCAAAATCGGTCCAGTCGTTTAGGTTTTCTTTTTTATATTTCGGATTTCAGGTAAACATCCACTTTTAATTGTCAAATTTCGCTCATTTTTTGACAACACCTACCTCGATTTACTTTAATACGATATACTGAGTTTCGTTGTAAAACATTGAAAAATGTGACTGCTAGAGCGACTTTTAAATTTTCACTTCAGGTGAACTCCTATACCTAATGGTTTTAGAGGATCCAATTGTAAATCTAAACCAACCAGGGACCCAATCGGACACACACAAAAAAAAAATCAAAATCGATCCAGTCATTTCGGAGGAGTAGAGTGACAGATACACGCACAGGCCAATTTATTTTCTCGAAATCAAGTGTAAGTTTGGCATATAAACACTGTGTAAACCGACCTTTTGGAAAGGAAACCGCGCTAAGGTGACAATCACGCATTGTTAGCGCGATGCTTACAGAGGGCACCACACGGATGTAAATGTTTACGTTTTCCCCTTAACTTACTTGGTTAAGAAAATGTTTTACTAGTTCGAAAGTCCAGGGTTCGAGTCCCGATGAAGTTAGGATTTTTAAACTGTCCTAAATCTTCTGGCGCCACCATAGCCCTGAGGTCGACTAAATCCTAGAACGTAAATGAGTAACAAATGCTTGTTCTGGGAGTAAAGGCGGCCGTCACGCAGGGATGACATCCAGCACCAAATGTCTACAAAGGTGGGAGCTTCACTACGTGCTACTAACAAGGGAACTGTCAACAATTACATGTCGAAACCTGCCTTGAAATTTCTCCCAGAAGCTTGTGATGTACCAAGACCGTGTCAAAAATTATCTCCCATTTTTAACTGCTAGGCAATGAAATCAAGCGCTAAATCTCTCATTTAAACTATGGGGAAGTAAGACGACACCTGTGGCGTCCCGTCTCACTCCACTTCGCTCTTACTCAAGCAGGGAGTCCATATGCTCCGTATAGTGGGCAGTGAGTCGTTGCTGGATTCTGATTTCTATTTCTGAATGCTGCATAAACTGACCTTTGGAAACAAAAACCGCGCTAAGGTGAGAAACACGCATTGTTAGCGCGATGTTCACGGATAACAGTACAGAGGGCACCACACACGTGTAAAGGCAAAAGTTATGTTCAACAATTTCCATTTATTTAGCTACTAGCTGACTGCCCGACATTGTCCAGTATTTACCCCAATTTCTTATCAACAATCAGATTAACGACTCCGAGAACTAAGGATCCTGGACTAATACCGGCCGTTTTAAATTATTTTTACATATATATTAGGTCCACTGCTGTGGTCTCGAGGTAGCGTGCTGCTTTGTCATGCAGCGGGCCCAGGTTCGAATTACGGTCGGGACGGTTTTTCTGGGTGAGGTTTTATCGGGGTTTTTCCTCACCTGTAAGACAAATGTCAGGAAAACTTTAAGGCCCAAACGGTCCCCGAAATTATATGGCCATCATCATCATCATCATCATCATCATCATTATCCTTCACCGGTGTGGAAAGCAACGGGAAGCTACCACATCTACAATTCCCTAGTAAAGCTGCAAGCATAGCACGAAAATGCTATGATTGCAGTGAAAGACCTGCCCTCGGGCAGAATTACTGTGGATGGATGGATATATATTAGGGATTTTTATTAGATGCAACTTTCCTCATTAGAGGATTGCCTCAAGGACAAAGTGATACAGACAATTATTTTTTTGAATTTATGAAATACATTTTGTAAATACATTTAAAAAATTCAAATTGAAGGCCTAATTGAAGTATACAAACTACAAAGTAGAAATTTTGTAAAAATGGTTTCTTAAAATTGAAATTGATCCTCTAATGTCAGCGATGGCAATTTTAGAAAGATACACCCTGTCCAAATCTAAGGAATTCCAAAATTTGGCTAAGAATCCTGGTATAGTACCTCTTGCCCCGATCATCAATCCTATGATTTAATGAAAGGACATAAAGAAATCAGAGATAAATTTAAATATTTTAAAAATGAAATTGGAATTATTCAAAATATTATCTTTACGAACAGCATCTAATCCAGATTGTTTCAATTTTTCTGAAATAAGAAAAGAAGAACTTAATTCTCCAAAACTCGTAATTTTATCTAGAGAGCGTTTTGAAACTTCTTCTGGAAGCATTATTAATATGAGTTCTGTTGTAGGATTAATGGGAAATATTGGACAATCTAATTATGCGACATCTAAAGCAGGAATTATCGGATTTACAAAATCAATAGCTAGAGAATTAGGAAAAAAATATATATTTTCATAAGTAACGCCACGAGTGATTTCCAAATTATCGATAAATTCACGACTCACGAAGTGAGGAGTGAATTTATCTAGACAATTTGGAAATGAAGAGTGGCATTTGTTAGGACTATTTAACGAATAAAATTAAGCTGTTTACTCACAAATCATTATTTAAATATAGTTATTTTAAAATATTTATATTTTTAATGTAAACGGCGATGTTTGAAAACAAATGAGAAACGATAGGTACGCTTCTACTGCTTCTTTTGTTTATCACTGCAACCAGATCATACTATTTATTGCCAGAGGAACGCTATATTGTAAGGAGGAGCTTTCTTTAATATGGTAATTATTACACTGATAAATATTTGGTGAAACACGACTCTGATTGGTTGCAAAACAGAAATCATTGAAACGTGATTGGTCATTGACTCCCATTTGGGGCATGAGTTAAATAGTCGTTGTAATGCTATAGATAAAGTAAAAAAAAAAAGTAAAGTGATCCCACAACAGACCCGGAGGCCCTTGGGGTAGTGGGAGGTTAAGGCTCCCACTTTTTCTAGACAATCGGCACTTTATGTCAGCCGGGTTGTCAGCCCTGCATGACGGCCGCCTTTACCCCCAGAACAAGCGCCTGGTACTCATTTCCGTTAGAGGCTGAGTCGACCCCAGGGCCATAGTGCCGCCAGAGGGTTTGGGTCAGTTTAAAAATCCTGACCCCAACGGGACTTGAACCTGCGACCCTCCGGCTTGTAGCTCAGTGCCTTAACCACTACGCTACAGCTACGGTGATATAATTCGTTATATCTGGTCCCGGGACTCGCGCGTTCTTAACCCGGCTGGGGTGTGTAAAATTTTGAAAATGGTATCCATGAAAGGAAAATATAAACTTCATTTCTGTGCCGTAGATTAATTAAATCTAAAATATACAGTTTGGTCACACATGAAAATGTACAGTTAATGACAAATGAAGGAAATTTTGAACAAGTGGGTGAATTAAAATACGTAGCAACAATAATTGCAAACAGAAATGAGGTAACTAACCCGTAGGTTCACGTCCGCGCGGACATAAGCTCTCCATGTATCCCTATCTTGAGCTAATGTTTTCCAATCATCCCCTGTATAATCTACTTCCATCAAATCTTGGTTAATGTTATTCTCCCACCTCATTCTTGGTCTACCAACCGAGCGTTTTCCCTCTGGTTTTCCTACAAGAAGCTTCCATGCACGTATTTCATTCCCCATTCGTGCCACATGTCCTGCCAATCGCAGTCTACGAGACTTAACTGTTCTTATTATATCTGGCTTCCTATAAAGACCATGTGGTTCATCTCTCTTTGGTCCAAAAAAATTTCGTAAGCATTTTAATTTCAGATACTCGTAAAAAGGTATGGTAAAACATGGAAGTGGACAGCTAATGACAAATGAGGGAAATTTTGAAGAAGTGGCTGAATTCAAATACCTAGGAACAATAATCACAAACAGGAATGAGATGCACAAAGAAATTAAAGTTAAATGACAATAAAAACAAATTCACAAATAAAAATGAACATTTTCATATTACTTTACCTAACAGATTATCAAAGAGTTTCTATTTTATGAGAAATATGGTAACTCAAGTATTTTTTAATTCTGAGATTTTACACAATTTTGTTGTTTGGTTCTTTCTGCAGAAAAATAAATGTGCATATTCTGTTAGTGTTTTCTTATTTCGTTCATAGATGGCATAAGAATGCAGATGGCGGGTTGGATTTTTTTTACAAGACATGAAGCGATACTTGAAGAATAATCCATTCATATTAATTCTGCCCGAGGGCAGGTCTTTCACTGCAATCATAGCATTTTGATGGCATGCTTTGCAGCTTTACTAGGAAATTATAGGTGTGGTAGCTTCCCGTTGCTCTCCACACCGGTGATGGATGATGATGATAATGAATGATAAGGATGATGGCCGGATGATTTTTGGGGACTGTTAGGCCCTAAGCGTCCTGACATTTGTTTTACAGGTGAGGGGAAAAACCCAGAAAAAACCTCACCCAGGAGCCTGTCCCGACCGGGAATCGAACCCGGGCCCGCTGCGTGATAATGCAGAATGTGATACAATTGTACAATCTGTCAAAATACAAGCTGCTGAAATGAAATTCCTCAGACCAATAGCAGGATATCAAAGAACAGACAAAAAACATAACACAGAAATAAGACAGCAACTAAAAGTAGAGGAATTAAACACAACAATAGTGAAATATAGAAAAAAACTGGAAAGAACACTTGGCAAGGATGACTGAGAATAGAATACCAAAAGCAGCATACAGCTATTCACGCAGAGGAAGAGGAAGTTTGGGAAGACCAAACAAAATATGGAAAGAGCAGCAATTTGGAGTGGGAACAGGCTAGGAAAAAGCCTAAACCGTGACGAAGAAGAAGAAGAAGAAGTGGTCCAATTGTCGTACAGGTGAGTAAAGTTGCTTCGACAGGTAATCGAACCTGCGACACTCTGCCTTATGACGTCACCACTACACAACAGCGGTGGTATTAATTTATCATTTATTTACATGTGAAATTCATAGCTGTGTATTTTTAAATCTATGTTTACATGTTGAATGTTTGGTGGAGGATTGTGTTCGAATCCCTTAAGCTGATAAGGGGGCTTATCTATTTATTTCTTCGGGTGCAACGTCCGGGAAGCCTTGAGAGCGTATTGTGCTGATATCACATTCAATAAAAAGCTCTACTTAATATTTTAGTTGCATTTAACAACTGCGTAATTCACCAAACTACTTTGCAATTAGGATCCGACGCCTACTTCCTGAAAAACAGGATCAGTTTCGTCACCCGGTGAGATCGAAAATTTAAAATGAAAAAAAAAAATTGTCGTTGTTATGCATCAACCGGCTAAGCGCCGGTAATCTTATTATATAATTATCTGTATTTATTTCAAGTTTATATATGTTATTATTTATATAAACTATGTTATTATTTGGGGCACGCCGTAGCGTAGTGGTTAAGGTACTGAGCTACAAGCCGGAGGGTCGAGGGTTCAAGTCCCGTTGGGGTCAGGATTTTTAAACTGACCCAAACCCTCTGGCGGCACTATGACCCTGGGGTCGACTCAGCCTCTAACGGAAATGAGTACCAGACGCTTGTTCTGGGGGTAAAGGCGGCCGTCACGCAGGGCTGACAACCCGGCTGACATAAAGTGCCGATTGTCTAAAAAAGTGGGAGCCTTAACCTCCTACTACCCCAAGGGCCTCCGGGCCTGTAGTGGGATTACTTTACTTTACTTTACTTATATGTTATTATTATTTATATGTGGCAAGTAAACTTGTATAGATCTAGATAGATCATCGGTTGATTAATGTCTTTGACATCGTCAGATTCCTAATAGCCAATTTTGTCGGTCCATCCAATCTTCTGGTTGTAGATGTTTCTCCTTCATGTATAAAGATATTCCCTGACTCCAGGAGGTTTTAGGACATATGATCCTAAAGTTTATATTTCTTCTCCTTTCTTCTTTGTTTCTGTCAGTATGATTATGTCCTGCTTCAAATCCTCCATCTGTTTAAGGACCTCCATTTTATTCCTTATGCCTTGTACGTTCAATGTTCAAATTAGCAGAGTTCGTTCCCGTAGCTTCATTCATCTTCCTTTTTATCTCTATTAAGTTTTTCAGCATTGCAATTTTTTTCTGATGGGAGGGAGCTGGCAACCCCCAACCTGGAGGACCAGAGATTTTTTCAGGTGTCCATCCTTAGGTCAGTTGCTTTCACTGCAGCTAAGAGCCTGATCTGCTCTTTAGGAAGAATTTGACAAAACATAAGTTGCTTTCACTGCAGCTAAGAGCCTGATCTGCTCTTTAGGAAGAATTTGACAAAACATAAGTTGCTTTCACTGCAGCTAAGAGCCTGATCTGCTCTTTAGGAAGAATTTGACAAACATAAGTTGCTTTCACTGCAGCTAAGAGCCTGATCTGCTCTTTAGGAAGAATTTGACAAAACATAAGTTGCTTTCACTGCAGCTAAGAGCCTGATCTGCTCTTTAGGAAGAATTTGACAAAACATAAGTTGCTTTCACTGCAGCTAAGAGCCTGATCTGCTCTTTAGGAAGAATTTGACAAAACATAAGTTGCTTTCACTGCAGCTAAGAGCCTGATCTGCTCTTTAGGAAGAATTTGACAAAACATAAGTTGCTTTCACTGCAGCTAAGAGCCTGATCTGCTCTTTAGAAAGAATTTGACAAAACATAAGTTGCTTTCACTGCAGCTAAGAGCCTGATCTGCTCTTTAGGAAGAATTTGACAAAACATAAGTTGCTTTCACTGCAGCTAAGAGCCTGATCTGCTCTTTAGGAAGAATTTGACAAAACATAAGTTGCTTTCACTGCAGCTAAGAGCCTGATCTGCTCTTTAGGAAGAATTTGACAAAACATAAGTTGCTTTCACTGCAGCTAAGAGCCTGATCTGCTCTTTAGGAAGAATTTGACAAAACATAAGTTGCTTTCACTGCAGCTAAGAGCCTGATCTGCTCTTTAGGAAGAATTTGACAAAACATAAGTTGCTTTCACTGCAGCTAAGAGCCTGATCTGCTCTTTAGGAAGAATTTGACAAACATAAGTTGCTTTCACTGCAGCTAAGAGCCTGATCTGCTCTTTAGGAAGAATTTGACAAAACATAAGTTGCTTTCACTGCAGCTAAGAGCCTGATCTGCTCTTTAGGAAGAATTTGACAAAACATAAGTTGCTTTCACTGCAGCTAAGAGCCTGATCTGCTCTTTAGAAAGAATTTGACAAAACATAAGTTGCTTTCACTGCAGCTAAGAGCCTGATCTGCTCTTTAGGAAGAATTTGACAAAACATAAGTTGCTTTCACTGCAGCTAAGAGCCTGATCTGCTCTTTAGGAAGAATTTGACAAAACATAAGTTGCTTTCACTGCAGCTAAGAGCCTGATCTGCTCTTTAGGAAGAATTTGACAAAACATAAGTTGCTTTCACTGCAGCTAAGAGCCTGATCTGCTCTTTAGGAAGAATTTGACAAAACATAAGTTGCTTTCACTGCAGCTAAGAGCCTGATCTGCTCTTTAGGAAGAATTTGACAAAACATAAGTTGCTTTCACTGCAGCTAAGAGCCTGATCTGCTCTTTAGGAAGAATTTGACAAAACATAAGTTGCTTTCACTGCAGCTAAGAGCCTGATCTGCTCTTTAGGAAGAATTTGACAAAACATAAGTTGCTTTCACTGCAGCTAAGAGCCTGATCTGCTCTTTAGGAAGAATTTGACAAAACATAAGTTGCTTGCTTCACTGCAGCTAAGAGCCTGATCTGCTCTTTAGGAAGAATTTGACAAAACATAAGTTGCTTTCACTGCAGCTAAGAGCCTGATCTGCTCTTTAGGAAGAATTTGACAAAACATAAGTTGCTTTCACTGCAGCTAAGAGCCTGATCTGCTCTTTAGGAAGAATTTGACAAAAAATAAGTTGCTTTCACTGCAGCTAAGAGCCTTGATCTGCTCTTTAGGAAGAATTTGACAAAACATAAGTTGCTTTCACTGCAGCTAAGAGCCTGATCTGCTCTTTAGGAAGAATTTGACAAAACATAAGTTGCTTTCACTGCAGCTAAGAGCCTGATCTGCTCTTTAGGAAGAATTTGACAAAACATAAGTTGCTTTCACTGCAGCTAAGAGCCTGATCTGCTCTTTAGGAAGAATTTGACAAAACATAAGTTGCTTTCACTGCAGCTAAGAGCCTGATCTGCTCTTTAGGAAGAATTTGACAAAACATAAGTTGCTTTCACTGCAGCTAAGAGCCTGATCTGCTCTTTAGGAAGAATTTGACAAAACATAAGTTGCTTTCACTGCAGCTAAGAGCCTGATCTGCTCTTAGGAAGAATTTGACAAAACATAAGTTGCTTTCACTGCAGCTAAGAGCCTGATCTGCTCTTTAGGAAGAATTTGACAAAACATAAGTTGCTTTCACTGCAGCTAAGAGCCTGATCTGCTCTTTAGGAAGAATTTGACAAAACATAAGTTGCTTTCACTGCAGCTAAGAGCCTGATCTGCTCTTTAGGAAGAATTTGACAAAACATAAGTTGCTTTCACTGCAGCTAAGAGCCTGATCTGCTCTTTAGGAAGAATTTGACAAAACATAAGTTGCTTTCACTGCAGCTAAGAGCCTGATCTGCTCTTTAGGAAGAATTTGACAAAACATAAGTTGCTTTCACTGCGGCTAAGAGCCTGATCTGCTCTTTAGGAAGAATTTGACAAAACATAAGATGGAATGATCCCCTCGGCCACGAATACTCTAATACCATCGGGGTCGGAAAACAACAAGTGTTCTGTCCAGAGAGACTGGATAGGAAGAAGATATGGTATGGAAGTGGAAGTAATACCATATCTCACCATGCTGACCAGTAGCCCATCACCACATAAGTTATATGGTTACTAACAGCTGCACCACGTGAAGGTGGGAAGATGTGCAGGTCGGTTCCTCTAAAAAATAGTAACAAATATTTAAATTTCTAAATCAGAATCACACTCTTCAACATCATGTTCTTTTAAATCGTCTTTATTATTAAGATATCTGTATACTTTTACTATTTTTTTAACTTTTTTACAATCCAACCTGTTACGCATTTTCGACCATATTAATCCAACCACCGCTGTGGTCTCGAGGTAGCGCGCTGCCTTGTCACGCAGCGGGCCTCGGGGCAGTTTTTCTGGGTGAGGTTTATATCGGGGTTTTTCCTCACCTGTAAGACAAATGTCAGGAAAACTTTAAGGCCCTAACGGTCCCCGAAATCATATGGCCATCGCAATCATCATCATTCATCTTAGGTTAAGCTTAGGATTAGGGACTCTCCTGGCGCACCACTATCATCATCACCCGTCATATCATCGGGGCAACGTAACCCCGCCATCCAGGCGCCCCAACTTCAGAAGTGGGTTACAAGTACGCCATGCCAGGAGAGAACACCAGGAATGTCGAATGACAACTTTGGGGTATTTGAAAAAAAAATCTTCTTCTTCTTAAACTTAATTTGCAGGATTTTCATCCTGTTTATTTCCAAAATCACTCCTCGGAGGAAGACGTATTGGATGTGCATTCACTGTCTATCCATCTCTTGGCTGGTCTTCCTCTTGTTCTTCTCCCGTCCATTGGTCTACTTCTTTAGCTCTTTTTGCAAGCCGGTTTCTTCCATTCTTTCTATATGACTCTTCCAACTTTAAGACCCAAACGGTCCCCCGAAATCATATGGCATCATCATCATCTTTATCATTATCATCATCATCATCCTTCACCGGTGTGGAAAGCAACGGGAAGCTACCACACCTACAATTCCCTAGTAAAGCTGCAAGCATAGCATGAAAATACTATGATTGCAGTGAAGGATCTGCCTTCGGGCAGAATTACTATGGATACTATGGATTAATCCGATTCCGATTGAGGGTTTTTCCACTTTTCAGCGGTTGCCCTTTTACCAGCCGGCTGCTGGCCCTTCACATCCACATGTGTCAATCACAGAGGTAGATGATCAACAGCCAGTGTAGGGGTGACATGTGGTTAGCATGTCGAGTCCCCCAGCCGTTATAGCTGGTTCCTCAACCTGGAGCTGCTACTTATTGTAGCTACCCAATTGCCTCACGATGCTGGGTGGGCACCGGTCCCATACTGGCGGAAATACCATGAGAAAATGTCTTCCCCCATGGAGACTCGAACCAGCGCAAGTCCGGTAGCTCTGCGCCAAGGATTCCTACCTTAACCGCTCGGCTATGGCGCGGGACTGGATTAATCCAAAGGTTTAAAACACTCGCTCTATTGATGCTGGATGTGCTGGGTAACAAGTAAGTCCATTCAAAAAGTAACAAAAAGCTTTAATGTTCTCATTTGTAGAACGTTTCTCCAAAACACTGCACCACTGGGGAGAACTAAATCTCTATATTACATCATCCGCAGACATTGATGGTGGATATATTTGTTTATCTTTAATTTTAAAGGTACAAGCCACTCAGGGTGTTTGCTTGTCAACCTGATTTTCTTGATCAAAAGATAAGCGTTTTCCTACATATTTAGGAATCATCATATTTACAAGATAGTGTGTTGGCAAAACAGCTTCACTTATCCTACGTTGAACACTGTCTTTATGCGTTTGAGGATCAGCACATGCTATTAAGTCTATCCAAAGTTCCGCAGAATGAGAAATATTAGTTTTTTTTTTCAGCTTGCATACGATCAAATATTTTTTTCAATAAATATCAGCTGTTTCTGCATATGCAAAACATTTTTGTAAATAAGTACATTTTCCAAAATTCGAGTAATATTTTCTGGAATTTCAGAATGTTTCTCTTGATGTATTTCTACATATTTAGGATAATTTTCAACAAATGTGTTTAAACAGTCAATCTGGGAATTCCAGCGTGTAGCATTTGGGATCTGTGGCATTAAACCCTCCTTTTTTAAAAGTATTTATGTTTATTTTATCTTCCTCATCAGTATATTGAAATATAAAGGAACAGTCACCTATATGAAAGCGTCAAGGCCTCCTATCTAAAGAAAATTCTAGCAGTCTCTAAATTCACTCCCTCGAGACTGGCCTATGTACTAGCAAGAGAACAGTTCTTCCTGGAAGACCTCAGAATGCGCTACTACCTGCCATCCACTAATGCTTACGAACAACAGATGCAAGAGAGAAGACAGAAGCGGGATGCCATTCCTGAAGAATTCTACGGTACGCCTGCCATGATAGATAGGAGCTGCTGTGGAACTACGGCACCAGATGCAGTCCACAAAGTGTGTGTGAGGAATGTCACCATCAAATTGAAGACAGCTGCAGATGTAAACTGTGCGGACTAAAGTGTACAAGATATCATCTGGAATTGTGTTCCAAAGTGGCAATGTCATTAGCGCAATACACCAATTAATTTTGCACGATTGTGCGCAATTATATTATTATTATTATTATAGTCACCCATATGGGCTGGGCTTTTAAAAAAAACTTTTTTTATAAATCTTGCCATATACCTTCGGTTTCCGTAGTGCCAGTGGGTTAGTTATTTTTGAGTTTCTGTTTTTAATAATGGCTTGCTGTTTAAGTTAGAGTGAAGCGGTGCAGCACTGGGGAGTATGCTACCTGTTGCCAACATCTTCAAGAGCCTCTTCACCTCCGCTCGCTGGATGGCTCTCATGAGAGTCACTTTAACAATGTCATGCTATTACCCAACCTAACTAAAATGGACTCAGAATTTTAGTTTCCAGGCGACATCAAAGACAACTGTTTTCCTGTTTTAAAAAAAATACATTGTTACTGCCAGGTAGAGACGGGAGTTGTTGTTAGAGGCTTCTAAGACGCCGCTCCAATCACAAAAAACTGAAAACAGTTCCCTGCCAATAATGTCTTCGCATTTAGAAATGCGGTTTCCATATCTACTCCACTGAGCAACAAAAAATAAACTTTTTTTTTTAATCTCAGAAAGAAAAATATGTGATTCTGATAGTATTTTTCTCCTGAATTGAAACATGATATCGGGTTTTCTATATCACGAAAGGTTTTCGAGAGACAGGAATTTATAATTTGAAACACTTTAATATTTTCTACATTCGTAACTACACAATATTCGAACATTCGGACTCACCTAGAAAGTAAGAAATGACGATTTTCTGCTATATTTCGCCTGTGCAGCATCCCTCTTGATGGTCCAACAATAATCGGCCAGCATATTAGGATTCCACTTGCCTTGATATCTCTTTTCCATAGCTGAAATCTCCTGATGAAAGTGTTCCCCGTGCTCATCGCTCACTGCGACAAGATTTTCCGGGAATAAATCTAGGTTTATTTAAAAAAAATATTTAAATCCATTAATTGAAATTGAAATAAAAAACTGTGAGTGATGGAGAAATTCTGAATACATATTTGAAAACACGATAAAAAACTGCATTAAGTACAACTATTCGTACTCATGAGACAAAAATCATGTTGGCCAGTGTTATCAGCTGTTTGGCGCCCTGCTTTGAGTCACGACGTTTGTGATTTCAGATGTTAAAAATGCCAGTATCATCTGTAATGATTTGAAAGCAATAAGTCTGGGAAATCACATGTATTTCACGGCCACATGGATTGATTCAGTTTGGAAAGTTCGACGTGCAGAGTACAAGGTTATACGTCATCGCGTAGAGACGAAACAAAACACAATCGTGACCCGGATCACGTCACAGTTCGCAGCGGTGCTACTAGCTCAATACCCGGCGTTGCACGGCATCTATTTATTCCTATCAGCTCACTGACTTCCAAAACTATGGATTCCACATTAAACCCCATCGTTTTGGACATCTTATTGTTCACCCTTCTCATTCCCTCTGCCAATGGGGGTGCGCTGCTACGCCTAAATAAATGAAAATTAATGTGTTTTTATGTTCAGTTGAATAAGTAATGGGAACAATAATTATCAATTTATATTTTTTTAGATATCCCGTGCTGATTATTCGGCGTTCCCCGGGAATCTACTTATCACGATCTTCTTGAAATAAATGAGCTGAAAGACGAAAATTAATGTGTTTTATGTTTTGTTAAATAAGTACAAGGAAACAATTACATCGTAATTATTTTAAGATTCCCGTGCTGTTTACCCGGTGTTGCCCGGGAATCTACTTATCTCGATCTTCTTGGCATAAATGAGCTGAAAGACGAAAATTAATGCACTTCTTATGATTAGTTGAATAAGTAAAATGAAAAACATATAAATGTATATCGTAATTATTTTAAGATTCCCCGTGCTGATTACCCGGTGTTGCCCGGGAATCTACTTATCTCGATCGTCTTGGCATAAATGAGCTAAAAGACAAAATTCGTTGAGTTATCCGTAAAAGAATACCCGCCGTGTGCTGCTATGCTTGCACAGGAATCTACGTACTTGTCTCGATCTTCTTGGCATCAATGAAAGACAAAAATGGTTATTGTGAGTTATCCGTAAGAGATAAACATATGCTGTCGCGGACTTTTTTGTAGAGCTTTTTGAGATATTCAATTCTGTGTACATTAATTTTGCGTATTTGTTATGATTTAGGCAGCGTAAGCAATTTAAGCGTCCAAAGAGCTACTTTTTCCACGTTTTCCACGACAAAGGGTGATTTTTAAGGGTGTAGGAGTTGAGTATCACAACTCTCTTATAGCCTATGTTCATCCCGGGAATCTCCTGAACATTTTGCAAAAAGCCCCATCACAATCGGATCAACGGTATGGCCGCGCATAAAGTACGAACAAACAAACAAACAAACAAACAAACAAACATTCATTTTTATATATTAGATGTGTTTACAATTTTGCTACTTTACTGCAATAATATTTTCTATTATTTGGAAAGAAATCCGCTTTCACTTTCCTAGCAATGTGTGTCAGAAATATCCCAATGTACAAATTGTATCATCGATATATGTCCTGATTGTACTTATTTTATTTTTATTTCAGTATCAATTTAGGCCCATTTTATAACGTCTCATTAGGTTAAACCCTTTTGTAACATTATGCTTTGCAGCTTTACTAGGGAGTTACAGATGTGGTAGTTTCCCGTTGCTTTCCACACCGGTGTAGGATGTTGTAAGGATACACTGGGGGAGGGGATTTCTTTAGAGCTATGAGGTTCAGGGGACAGTACGATCAACTGTGAACGCAACTACGGTAATGAAGATAAACGATGAATTATCATAAGTAATGCCACGAGTGATTTCCAAATTATCGATAAATTCACGACTCACGAAGTGAGGAGTGAATTTATCTAGAGAAATTGGAAATCAAGAGTGGCATTTGTTAGGACTATTTAACGAATAAAATTAAGCTGTTTACTCACAAATCATTGTTTAACTATAGTTATTTTAAAATATTTATATATTTAATGTAAACGGCGATGTTTGAAAACAAATGAGAAACGATTGGTACGCTTCAATTGCTTCTTTTGTTTATCACTGCAACCAGATCATACTATTTATTGCCAAAGGAACGCAATATTGTAAGAATGCTCTCTAGTGGAGAAAAAATGAAACACATCAAACTGTATATTAATTCATTTCTGATGTCGTATGATGTAAACATGACAATTATATTTTTCTGGATTATTACCTGGGAAAAAATTACATTTAAGAAAGTGCAAACAGTGGTTTCTTTTTTTGGTGGTATAATCAATTGCTACAAATGTTTTTATATTAACTCCCGCATGCGGCATGTGTTGACATTCATGCACTATACATACAATCTGGTAGCCGTATTTCTCAGGCGCTCGGTCACTGCAAAATAATGGTCAGACCTGTTCAGAATGTTAAAAAGGAGGAGCCTTCTTTAATATGGTAATTATAACACTGATAAATATTTCGTAAAACACGACTCTGATTGGTTGTAAGACAGAAATCATTGAAACGCGATTGGCCATTGAGTCCCATTTGTGGCATGAGTTAAATAGTCATAAGTAATGCCACGAGTGATTTCCAAATTATCGATAAACTCACGACTCACGAAGTGAGGAGTGAATTTATCTAGAGAATTTGGAAATCAAGAGTGGCATTTGTTAGGACTATTTAACGAATAAAATTAAGCTGTTTACTCACAAATCATTGTTTAACTATAGTTATTTTAAAATATTGATATATTTAATGTAAACGGCGATGTTTGAAAACAAATGAGAAATGTGAGGTTATGTTCATTCACTGCTGCTTGATCATATTATTTATTGCCAAATAAGATTGCAATATTGTAAGAGTGCACCCAAGTGGAGAAATAATGAAACACATCAAACTATATATCATAACATTACGGGTTATTCATTTGTTTTTTTTAGTAAACAACTCAGTAAAATCAAGGAATCTTTTCATTATTTGCTATATTCAATGTATTTGTTGGAGAAAAATAATGATCTGACCTGTTCAGAACATCAAAAAGGAGGAGCTTTCTTTATCACAAAAGCAGGAGCTGATAAAGAGAAATCGATAAAGAGCGAGGTGAAACACGACTGTCATTGGTTGTAAAACAACATTCATTGTAACGTGATTGGTCATTGACTAGCATTTGTGGCATGAGTTAAATATTCATAAGTAATGCCACGAGTGATTTACAATTTATTTAGAGAATTTGGAAATCAAGAGTGGCATTTGTTAGGATTATTTAACGAATAAAATTAAGCTGCTTATCACAAATAATTACTTACATATAGTTATTTTAAAATATTTATATATTTAATGTAAACGGCGATGCTTGAAAACAAATGAGAACGAATGGTACGCTTCATTTGCTTCTTTTGTTCATCACTGCAACCAGATCATATTATTTATTGCCAAATAGGATCACAATATTGTAAGAATGCACCCTAGTGGAGAAATTTATAACCAACATTATAGGTATTAATTAATTTCTGATGTCCTATGATGTAAATATGTCATTTATATTTTTCTGCAAAGTCATTTCCTGGAGAATAATTCGTTTAAGAAAGTGTAAACAGTGTTTTCCTTTTTTGTCGTATAATCAATTGTTACAAATGGTTTTATATTATCTCTCGCATGCGCTTTCTGTTCACATTCATGCACTATATATACAATCTGGTAGCCGTATTCAAGTACTAAACAACAAACAAAGCCTGAAACATCAAAGGTCAACACTTCAGTACCAGAAATTGAAATTCCAACAACTCCTGCAACCTTAAACCCTGATAACCTAACACATCAACTCCTATCCCTTCTAACTAAAATCCTCATGAATCCAGAACTACTAAATACCACTGTAATGCTACTTACAAGTCTGGTCACTTCAAATCCTTAAATTTAAGAACATCTTTAAAACCAAGAAGCTTAGAAGAAACAACATCACATCTTCAAGAATACATCAGAAACCAGCTGTAAGAAGACTATTTTTTCAGCTCAGAACTCTAACTACCAAAAACTCCAAGATAAGCACAATAAAAATTGGGTCAAGGCCTAGGCCGATACCATAACAACACACATCAATGACTCACAGTGCTTCTTAGGGAGTCAGTCACTGCAAAATAATGCTATGACCTATTGAGAATGTTAAAAAGGAGGTGCTTTCTTTATTATGATAAACTTTAGTTGGTAAATTCTAGGCGAGACACGACTGTGATTGGTTGTAAATAAAAAATCATTGAAATGTGATTGGTCATTGACTCCCATTTGGGGCATGATATAAAACTTTTTATTTTATATACGTAATTTAAACTAGATCACTTTTAGATTGTTACTTATAATAGAATAAATGCGCACAAGTTGTGCAGAAAATTATGTTACACAAGTTTTGTCATTAATTTGATTCACGTAGCTTGTTATTTGCAGAATTCTACCGGGGATTTCCCTCGTTTTTTTGCAGATGGTCACATGGTAACGGTCGCACAGTTCACACACACACAGTTGTTCGCGGGATCGTGGAAACACTTGGTCTTGCATATCTTGTGGTGGTATCCATGCACTGTTATTGAGTTCACCAGGTGTCGGAGTTCTTGATTGGTGTTGGTCCAGGATCTGTTTGTCATGGCTTCTGTTGTATAAAAGTCCAGCCATATCTCTTGTCTCTTCTTCTCCCTTTCCTGAAGTAGTTTATTTGAGCTGTCTGTGGATGGTAGCCTGATACGCAGTTCTTCTGTGAAGAAGGGTTCCTTGGCAAGTTCATTTGCTAGCCTCGACTTTGTTACTTATGAGGCACCCTATATCATTAACACCCTTTAGACTCTCGAAAAGTCTGGGTGTTCTGTCGCGATTTTTCAATTATCACAATCCCTATAACTTAGACAGTGTAAATAGCGCACATGTTTATTCTAGGGGGAATTAACTATATTCTCCCGATATGTTTGTTTTATGTCCATCGCTGTGGTCTCGAGGTAGCGTGCTGCCTTGTCACGCAGCAGGCCCGGTTTCGATCCCCGGTCGAGGCAGTTTTTCTGGGTGAGCTTTTTATCGGGGTTTCTCCTCACCTGTAAGACAAATGTCAGAAAAACTTTAAGGTCCAAACGGTCCCCGAAATCATATGGCCATCATCATCATCCTTCACTGGTGTGGAAAGCAACGGGAAGCTACCACACCTACAATTCCCTAGTAAAGCTGCAAGCATAGCATGAAAATGTTTTTATTGCAGCTGAAGAACCTAACTTCGGGCAGAATTACTGTGGATGGATTTGTTTTATATGCCTAAGCGACCCCTTAATATTCTCGCTTAATTGATGGAAACTTGGAAATATGTCGCCTACTCTTAGGCAAAATAAACAGAACGTGGATGCCTAGTTCTTGCCAACAGGACAAAACAGACGCGAATGTATAATATATATCTTGCCAACAGGGCAAGATAGACGCGAATGTATAATATATATATATATATATATATATATATATATATATATATATATATATATATTGCCAACAGGGCAAGACTGCGAGTGTGTATATCTCGCCGACAGGGCAAGACAGGCGCGGCTGATTTAAATTTT
This sequence comes from Diploptera punctata, assembly GCA_030220185.1. Lineage (NCBI taxonomy): Eukaryota > Metazoa > Arthropoda > Insecta > Blattodea > Blaberidae > Diploptera > Diploptera punctata. The sequence continues at coordinate 1,695,937 of JASPKZ010003835.1, forward strand.
ATCTTAAGTTTTGCTTCAAGCCCTTTTTGGAGAGTGGAAGGCGGTGGCTTTTATTACGATAATCATCCGATTTGTTCCATTCACACAGCAATCATTATTATTCATACATCCATTGGCTAAAATCAATTATGACCAGAATTTCTACCATAAAAAATGTCAAAAAATGGGCATACCAATGCAAAATACACATGTATATTCACTAAATGTTGCAGATGACCAGGTATTAATAACACAAGACCACGATGACATAGAATATATGGCTAAAAAACTAAAAGAAAAATATGAAAAATCGGGATTTTATATAAACATTGAGAAAACTAAATACCTGTGTATAGGAGAAGAAATGGAAAATATATATTTCAACAATGGAGAAGAACTAAAACCTAGTATTGAATGCACTTATTTAGGAATTGAATTAGACCATTCAGGCGATAACACAGTGGAAATTAAAAATAGAATCGCACAAACAAAACAAGCAATAAATGCTTTAAACTCCGTTTGGTGGAGCATGAATAATACAAAAAAAAAAATAGAAAATTACAAATATATCAAACCATAATTCAGAGCATTTTAACATATGGTGCTGAAGTCTGGCAAATTCCTACCAGGGAAATGAAAAGAATTTTAAGTACAGAAATGGATGTTTTAAGAAGATCAGCTGGAAAATCTACAATGGATAGAATACGAAATAAAGAAATAAGGGAAACTATGGGTGTACAAGAGGGAACACTAAACATTGCTATAGTAAGGAAAACTGAAAATTAAAAAAAAAAAGTTGAGGTATGTCTTTTGGTTAAGGACAGCATTATATGCCTTAGGAGTATCTTCGAATAGTTTGAAGTTGTCTCTCAGCTTTCTAGACAATTGACACGAGATGTGAAGCCGTGCATGGCTGTCTTTACTCCTAGATCACTGTCTGGTACTCATTTCTGTTAGAGGCTGAGTCAATCCTAGGGGCCATTGTGGCTACCAGAAGGTATAAGTGAGTTTAAAAATCTTAACTTCGTTGGGAATGTGATTTTAAATTGGGATGAACACTTAATAACAAAGGAGGGAAATGTTAAAGTTGTGGAAAAGTAAATATTACAGTGGTATGGCCATGTCAAAAGAATGACAGAGCAAAGATTGTTTAAAATTGTTATGGAATGGATCCCAATAGAAAGGAGGAAGAGGGGAAGGCCGAAGAAAGCTTGGATAGAAGGAGTACAAGCAGCTATGAATATCAGAGGATTGGAGGAAGATCAATGGATGGACAGAGAGGAATGGAGTTTGGTTTCCAGAAGACGACGGCAGCTGCCATGATACCGGATGATGATGATGACCATCATCATCATCATAGTACATTCACGAATTTAGGCCATTTGTTGACCTGTTTCGGCCTCAAGAGAAACACCATCCAGAAGTCTTTTGAGTGGACGTCCTGGTCTTCTTCTTCCTGCAGGTTGATATCTTAACATTAGTTTGGGTATTGTGTGATCTTCCATTCGATGAACATGTTGTATCCATCTTGACTTATAATCAGAAATTTTGTTTTCTAAAGATTCCATGTGTAATTCTTCTAAGATGTCTTCATTTTTTTTGTGATCTAGTAGTGTGTATCCTGCAGTCCTCCGAAGATATCTTCTCATATTCAGCATGATCTAAGTCTCTGTATATCCTGCTGTTTCAAAGTCCATACTTCTCTACCACCGATCAAAATAGTTGGAAGATCCATTGTTTTTATACACTTTTCAGTCTATGACTGCTTTTTGAGAGCTAAGCCTGTGCTTGAAAGATATACTTATCTTAAGCCCTAAAATTCTTAAAAATTTAGATATTTTTGCATTTACTTCCATCCTTTCTTCTTCATATGAGATATTGCATCCTAGATATTTAAAATTATTCACCTGCTCCAAAATTTTAAGTGTCCAGTACAATTATCTACTTTCGTTACAGGATCTACAACAAACAAACCTGAAATGCCATAATTTTTGTTTTTTTCTGTAGAATGATGATGATAAATTTGGAAATTTTACACAGTTTACGGGGAGTATTTTTTTTTTTTTTTTCCCCAGCTGAGGGCTTTGACCTCGTTAACAAGGGTGTATGACATTTGCGAACCGCACCCTTACAAGCGGTTTTGACAGGTCCACTCATAAACCAATTTGTGTTCGGACTTTCCTCGCGTTTAATCCTCTTTTTGTTAGATCCGCTTCTTCTGCCTCCCTTTGAATAGAAACTAGAAAACTAATCAGTGTTTTGGTTATTTTAACGTGAAGCCTGGAAAGTTTGCTTTTCCCAATAAACACATTTTGTTTATGGCTGAGCTACATATATACTAGAAGTCCCGGCCACACGTTGCTGTGGCTAAGGTATACGTTAAAAATTTAAATTAAGTTGCTGTCTTTCAGCCAGATTACTTAAAACTAATACTTACACACGAAATTAATAATATTGAAAATAAAATAAACACTGAACACACTTAAATTATGAAATAATCAATATTTGTAATTCAATTGAAATTCGCGGTTGCAACAAAAAGTACAGCCATCTGGATCTCTCTTTGTTAAATAATAAACCAATTACCTTACACCGCCATCTGTTAGAATCGTATGGAACTCACAGATAATTACACCGCCATCTGTTAGAATCGTATGGAATTCACGTATATTTATAACTTTTTGTTAAATAATAAACAAATAAGTTGCAATAAAAAATAATGCGACTATAAATTTAGTTATAAACTACCCTAAGTCTCAAGTTGGATCAAACTGCACACAGTGTGCAAAATTTTATTAAAATCGGTTCAGTAGCCTAGGATTCCATCGCGGACAAACAACGTGACACGTAATTTATATATATATAATATATATATATATATATATATATATATATAATTACTCTATTTATATAATTAAATTCTAATAATTACATGCATCACAGGGGATGAGTCCACCGCTGTGGTCTCGAGGTAGCGTGCTGCCTTGTCAAGCAGCGGGCCCGGGTTCGATCCCCGGTCGGGGCAGTTTTTCTGGGTGAGCTTTTTATCGGGGTTTTTCCTCACCTGTAAGACAAATGTCAGGAAAACTTTAAGGTCCAAACAGTCCCCGAAATCATATGGCCATCATCATCCTTCACCGGTGTGAAAAGCAACGGGAAGCTACCACACCTACAATTCCGTAGTAAAGCTGCAAGCATAGCATGAAAATGCTATGATTGCAGTGAAGGACCTGCCTTCGGGCAGAATTACTATGGGGGATGAATTGTTGTCTCAATGTTGATGATTATGATGAGGATGATGATGACGGCCGGATGATTTTCGGGGACCGCTGGGCCCTAACATTTCTGACATTTGTCTTACAGGTGAAGAAAAACCCCGAGAAAAAACCTCACCCAGGAACCTGTCCCGACTGGGAATCGAACACAGGCCCGCTGCATGACAAGGCAGCACGCTACCTCGAGACCACAGCGGTGGACCTGCAATACATAATAGCACGCATTTCCAGAATTGAGCCTATGTTTAATTTCTTTGTGCATCTCATTCCTATTTGTGATTATTGTTCCTATGTATTTGAAATCAGCCACTTCCTCAAAATTTCCCTCATTTGTCATTAATTATCCATTTCCACTATATAATGTATTTCTATGTATGAACATATATTTAGTTTTATTGATATTTACTTCCAGTCCCAATTTATTAATGATACTCAACAGAATTTCTGTAAACTCTTAATATCTCCTCACTATCGCCTAATAATACATCATCATAAGTAATGCCACGAGTGATTTCCAATTTATCTAGATAATTTGGAAATCAAGAGTGGCATTTGTTAGGACTATTTAACGAATAAAATTAAGCTGTTTACTCACAAATCATTATTTAACTATAGTTATTTTAAGATATTTATATATTTAATGTAAACGGCGATGTTTGAAAACAAATGAGAAACGATAGGTACGCTTCATCTGCTTCTTTTGTTTATCACTGCAACCAGATCATACTATTTATTGCCAAAGGAACGCAATATTGTAAGAATGCTCTCTAGTGGAGAAAAAAATGAAACACATCAAACTGTATATTAATTCATTTCTGATGTCGTATGATGTAAATATGACAATTATATTTTTGTGGATTATTACCTGGGAAAAAATACATTTAAGAAAGTGCAAACAGTGTTTTTTTTTTTTGGTGGTATAATGAATTGCTACAAATATTTTTATATTAACTCCTGCAAGCGCTATGTGTTGACATCTATGCACTATATATACAATCTGGTAGCCGTATTTGTTAAAGGCTCAGTCACTGCAAAATAATGGTCAGACCTGTTCAGAATATTAAAAAGGAGGAGCTTTCTTTAATATGGTAAATATAACACTGATAAATATTTCGTGAAACACGACTCTGATTGGTTGTAAAACAGAAATCATTGAAACGTGATTGGTCATTGACTCCCATTAGGGGCATGAGTTAAATAGTCAGGATAAACTAACAGCTTATTAATATCATTGAGTTGCAGGCTCGATCCTTGGGACTGCGAGCAATGTATAAGATACACCTTGAAGTGGGTTGCAGCCCGTTTTCATGGCGGGTTTATTATTCGGGGTTTCCTCACTAGGCCGATTGCCTTCACCCAGCTCCAGAGCTCAGCCCTGAGTTGTCTCTCCTAGATGGGTTGTGTTGCAGGACTAACGAACCCCATCCGCCCGTTTGTCAATCTACAGGTCAGTAGATGCAGAGTTGCCTCTTCCGTCAGGTACACCTTCTCCGCTGTATCTGCTGTTGAGGTCTTCGCCGTAACCCTGGCAAGGGGCCCTCACAAGCTACTATCAGCTGGGCAAGCTGAACAAAGGTTTTTTTACGAGGTGTTACTCTTCCCCCTCGCCCTTTTTCAACCTGGCTTGAGACAGACTATGCCGGGTTATCGTATATGGAGCAGAAACTAGGGCTGATACATCAAACACTAAACAAATAATAAGCACATGTGAAATGAAAATCTTAAGAACTATTCAGGGGAAAACATTATTTGATAAAATACAGAACATAGAATTTAGGAACAAATGTAATACTCAAAACATAACCAAATTTATTATAGATAGACGAAAATATTGGAAGGGTCATCTGGGCCCATGCCTCCACCCCTTGGGATACCTCGGTCAAAGACCATACTCCCAAGTCCCAGTATCTTGTCCTCCCTATCTATTCGCGTCCACGTTCAAGAATTCGCGAGGAGATACTAAAGGACAACACGCACACTCTATTGAGAATCATTGGAAGGGTCATATAGAAAGAATGGAAGACAACCGACTTGCAAAAAGAGCTAAAGAAGATAGACCAATGGACGCGAGAAGAACTAGAGGAAGACCAGCCAAGAGATGGATAGACAGTGAATGCACATCCAATACGTCTTCCTCCGAGGAGTGATTTTGGAAATAAACAGGATGAAAATCCTACAAATTATGTTTAAGAAGAAGAAGAAGAAGAAGAAGAGTTCTAGGCCTTCTTCATCCTCTAAACATTTGATGGCATGCTCTAGTATAAAAATGAATAGTAGAGGAGATAGTGCATCTCCTTGCTTTAATCAACGTGAATATCAATGGTATTAAAAAAAAACTTCTAGAATTCCAGAACAACTTCTTCGAAAGTCGTTAAATTTGCACTGGGTTGCTCAGTTTTTTGGATGGGACTGGGAACCACCTGTATGTAGTATCCTCCTTCACTCTCCAGTAGATAGTAAAAGACTGACAGAGAGAGAGAAAAAGTTTTAAGAAATGATGCAATATTTCCTAGTAAACAAATCACATATTTTTCCATAACAAGTGGAAAAAAAACACAGTCTTAAAGAGAGGTTTGTCCGGTCCGGATGTGAACTCCCAATCTCGCGAATAATTATTTCATAGCGTTATATTTTTAGATTGGTAACCATGGAGACTTGAGAGTCTTCATTTGTCAACATTGTCAGGAAAGCTGCGCGTCGGTTAACAATAGAGGATATCACGATAACATAATTAGAGCTAATATTTGCGTTACGGGGAAGGAGACGCCCCCTGCTCCCTCCTGCACGAGGACACAAAACTTCACTGCAATCAGCGACTGCAATCAGTTGTGTTACACCCAGCGCCATGATAACGTAAGTAAACTACTGTCACTTGTTCCTTCATCTTATAATTCATTGATGTTATTTTGTTACAAAAATAAATTATCTTTTCTTTTGTTTCTGAAATTTCCCTTCTTTGCAAAGACTTATTATTACATATCTAATTCATTTATTCTTTGCCATTGTATATTTTATACTCATGGTCTTGTGTTTAGAGTTTCTGACTATAGTTCATGAAGTCCTGGGTTCGATTCCTCGTCAGAGCACAGGGCTTTTACCTTAAAGGGAATTATTCCTTTACTTTCCCATGATTTCGAATATAGTTCAGTTAGATATAATATAGCTAGTAGAATAATATATCTTCTTCCATTTATGTGATAGACCTGGTGTCTGTTACGGTCTCAATCCAACGTTTGAAGGGTCTGCCCAAAGATCTCTTGCCTGGTGGCTGGTAATTTAAGATTTGACGTGGTATTCTTGTTCTGCTCATTCTTCTTACGTGAGATTTCTAGTTTCTGTATTTTTGTACATATTCCATGACTGATTCTGTTTGTAATTCTTTGAGAATCTCAGAATTCCTTTTATGGTCTGTTCTTGAGTAACCTGCAGTACGTCTCATAAATTTCATTTCTGTCGCAGTTAGTCTTTGTTCATCTACACTGCGAATTGTCCAGGCCTCACTGCCGTAACATAATATGGGTCTGGCCAGTGTTTTGTGAATTCTTGTTCGTGTGTGTTGCTGTAACTGTGTTTGGCTTGAAAATATTTATATTTCCTGTTACTCTGTTAAATTTTATACTTTTTTGACTAAAATCTTTTTCTGTTCGTATGTAACTTGGCATCCGAGATAGTTAAATGTGCTAGTTTGTTCTAATATATTATTATTAATAACAATTTTATAGAATAATATATAAAACTGTTATTCTACTATATGGATGTGAAACATGGACTCTTACTTTAAGGGAGGAAAGGAGATTACGAGTATTTGAGAATAAAGGTCTTAGGAAGGTTTTTGGACCAAAGAGATATGAACAGAAGGTGAATGGAGAAGACTGCATAACAGTGAATTACGTGGTCTTTATAGGAAGCCAGATATAATAACAGTTACGTGTCGTAGATTGCGATGGACAGGGCATATGGCATGTATGGGGATGGAAGAGGTTCATGGAAGCTTCTGGAAGGAAAACCAGAGGGAAAACGCCCAGTTGGGAGACCAAGAATGAGATTTGAGAATAACATTAGCTATGGTTTGAGGGAAGTAGATTATACAGGGGATGATTGGAAAACATTGGCTCAGGATAGGGATGTATGGAGAGCTTATGTCCGCGCGGCCATGAACCTACGGGTTCGATAGTGCCAGTGAGTTAGTTATTTTAATTTTATTATATTCCATGTTTATTATTATTATTATTATTATTATTATTATTATTATTATTATTATTAGTCGGCCGCAGTGGACTAGTGGTTATGCTCCTCGCCTCTGGTCCCGAGGGTCGCGGGTTCAAACCCGGCCTGGGTAGATGGATTTTTTAGGACGGAAAAATCCAAGGAGCAAGTCCTCCGGGAGGGACTTTAAGCCGTGAGTCCCGAGTCTGAAGATTTTCAGGCTCATAAAAAATCCTTAAGCTTAAATGAAAAGGCCTCTAAGCAAAATTTACCGAATTTTCCCGTCCTAGTACTAACTTGGTTTCCTAGATGTTAGTATGAGGCGGAACGCTGACCACGTACCACTCAAAATGACATCTATACGAATACAAGTGTAACTAAATTAGTATGGTTCAAATTCTTCCCTGTAGGGGAAGAGCGCCTAAATCTCTGTAAAGGGAAAACATAGGCTTAGAATACAATACAATTATTATTATTATTATTATTATTATTATTATTATTATTATTATTATTATTATTATTATTATTATTATTATTATTATTATTATTATTATTATTATTATTATTATTATTATTATAGATAGGATCTTCTGGAACGCACTGTGGTTGATGCTCATATTTTTCTTTATTTCTGTTTAAGGTTAGCAAAGCTAGGTTCAGGTTTTAACACAACAACTTTATTTTTTGTTTATTACAAGACACATCTTCACTTTATGGAATGGATGAGATGAAATCTACTCTACAGTGATATGTAGTGTGTTACGTTTAACACATATCAAGCTTTCACACGTTTGACTCATACTGCCATTTATTTTGGCTGAGCCCAATGCCTTGACGAGACCTATATTTAAAACTGACAAGTGCATATGTGAAATATGCTCATACTATTGGGCTATGTAACGAAATGGAGATCTGAAATAAACACCTTTTGTTAGGGACCAAAAGAAACAAATTTAAGCTTAAACTAACTTAATCTCAACGGCACACCTCTTCGACCCCCATAGGTCCATGGTCACGCGGAAATAAGCTATCCATACATCACTAATCCTGAACTCATGTTTTTTCCAATTCATCACTTCTGTAATGGATAATCTCGTTTGAGGGTCATTCTTCCACTTTTCAGCGGTGGTTTGCCCTTTTACCAGTCGGTTGCTGGCCCTTCACATCCACATGTGTCAATCACAGAGGTAGATGATCAACAGCCAGTGTAGGGGTGACATGTGGTTAGCATGTCGAGTCCCCCCAGCCGTTATAGCTGGTTCCTCAACCTGGAGCCGCTACTTATTGTAGCTACCCAATTGCCTCACGATGCTGGGTGGGCACCGGTCCCATACTGACCGAAATACCATGAGAAAATTTCTTCCCCCATGGAGACTCGAACCAGCGCAAGTCCCGTAGCTCTGCGCCAAGGCTTCCTACCTTAACCGCTCGGCTACGGCGCAATCTACTTTCCTCAAATCATGGCTAAGGCCATTCTCCCACCTCATTCAAGGTCTACCAACTGGACGTTTTCGCTCTTGTTTTCCTGCAAGAAGCTTCCATGTATGTATTTCACTCCCAATTCGTGCCACATGCCCTGCCCATCGCAGTCTACGAGACTTAACTGTTCTTATTATATCTGACTTTCTATAAAGACCATGTAGTTCATTGTTATGTAGTCTTCTCCATTCACCTGTCTATTCGTTTGTCTTTGGTCCAAAAATGTTCCTAAGAAATTTATTCTCAAATACTCGTAATCTCCTTTCCTCCCTTAAAGTAAGAGTCCATGTTTCGCATCCATATAATATAACTGGTAGAATAATAGTTTTATATATTTTCAGTTTAACGTTTTTTGAAAGGAGTTGGGACATCAAGAACCCATAGATTTTCAAATTTTAAGATAGATGTGAAGCCTACACTTCGCGCACTGTTATCTCGCGGTTCGGGACCGGTACTTATCCCTTAGGGTTACCTATCACTCTACATTACAACCCCTAGTATAACCCTGAAAGAAAAAAACTGTCTCTGTTGTTTGTATCAGTTTTGAGATGGTTCATGTCGCGTGCTACAGGCAATAATTTTGCAGTCAGTTTAGCTTAACTTAGAATTACTTCTAAGCACAAATTCACATCTGAAATGACTCTTCAGTAATAAACGAGTCCATACTTTTAAGTCAGTTAGTAGTATTAATTCATCTCTTGTTTCCCCAAGTACGACAATGACGTCACGAAGCAGACAGTTAGTGTGTGCAAGCTATAATTGTGAAATAAATTAATCATCGATTCCATTAAATTATCACAGTTTAACCTCTCACCTTATAGGCACTTTTAAGTGTCACAGTCATCCGGACCTTACAGTGGCACGATCTGTCGGGAGAGGGATTTTAACTATGGTCACACACATACTCCTTTGACAACATAAGGACATGGAGGGACTGCCTGAATGAATGATCAGCTCAATGTCAAGGCTTCCTCCGAGACAACACAGAATTAAAACGAAACACGCTGTTCATGCACAAAACTAATATTGACATCAGGAAACATAATTTGAAAATGACGTCTAGGAATACCGTTTTGTTAATATTACCATGGTTACAAAAATAGTTTCATCTTCGGTCGTTCATTTGAACGAAATCCTTGGTTGATTACAAGTAAATAATTAACAAAAAGTTAATTTTAAAATCTTAAAATTCGCACCTGATATTGCGTCGTTTTCAAGTTGTTAAAATTATTTTTAAATTAAATACACACTTTAAGTTTGTAACCTTTTACATAGGCCTACACCCTATTCAAGATGTCTATGGAGTGGATATAAACAAATGCAACAATTAAATGAGTTTATTTCAGTTGTTTTTTTATTGTTAAAAGTTAGAAAAATAATTGTTGAATTTGCTTATTTCCACTCTTAAGTCATTCTGAATCAAACAAATGAAACAAATGAGACAATTTCAGTTGTTTTTTTATTAAAAGTTAGAAAACTTCTTTGCATTTGTGTATCTCCACTCTATAGACATCCTGAATCAAATATACTTACTTACTTACTCACCAGCACTATCGAACCCGTAGGATCATGGCCGCACGGACATAAGTTCTCCATACATCCCTATCCTGAGCTAATGCTTTTCCAATCATTCCCTGTATAATCTACTTCCCGCAAATCAAAGTTAATGTTATTCTCCGACCTCATTCTTGGTCTACCAACTGGGCGTTTTCCCTCTGGCTTTCCTACAAGAAGCTTCCATTCAAGTCTTTCATTCCCCATACGTGCCACATGTCCTGCCCATCGCAGTTTACGAGACTTAACTGTTCTTATTATATCTGGCTTCCTATAAAGACCATGTAGTTCATTGTTATGTATCTTCTCCATTCACCTGTGCTTTACCTTGTCGTGGTGGAGTGGCTTGCGTGCTGAAATGATCCTGAGAGCTATGCCGGCGGTAGCATTGCTGCCGATAGGGTTACCAATGCCGGACTGGTCGAAGGTGATAAGCCAGACGAAAAAAGTACCTTGGTCGAAAGAGTGACGATCTTTCACCGTAAAAATACAACCGTCAGGAAATGCGGACATGGGTTCAACTGGGGTAAAATTTTCCGGAGGTCAAATAGTCCCCCATTCGGTTCTCCGGGCGGGGACTACTTCAGGGAACCCATGCCAAAGGCCCTGAATCAAATATAGTGACCTTAAAGTGGATAATTATTAATTTTAAAAGAATTGATTACAATTGTCAAGGACATGGCCTTAAATGATTGACACAGCAAAGTCTGCAGACACTTAAGTCTTTATGTCGGGATTTAGTAGTTGTGAAGTGGGGAAAACGGTTCTGGGTATTCAGATGTTTAAAAGGAAATATTAATAAAATGGAATTATATTATAAGAATCTCTAAAACCACTACCGGTTATAATAGTTCCTGTTACTCATTTTACAGGACGCAAGAGAGTGACGCCATGAGCAGGCTACAGCCGGATACAAGTAAGTAAACAGTGCTTCCAGAAAAGTAATCTGGTATCAACATGTTATTCGAAAAACCGCCCAAAACAAGGACATAACACTATTTTTGTTTTCCAAGGTCTGTTTTACATGTCCAAACATTGTTAATGACTCAAGGGAACTTTTCCAAAGTAAAAATCAAATTTTAAAAAGTTACAACCTTGTTCTAGGCGGAGAATCATTTGATACGTGCAATGGAATATTTCAGTACAAAGATGGAATATATTGTTTGCATAGGAATTTAAATGTTTATGTTCCAGTCAATAGATGAGGGTATCATTTTACAAAGAAGATTTGTCAATATATTTACTTAATACCTTGTATAATAAGTGATAGATTAATTCATTATAGTTTATTACTTTCTTTGTATTTTTTTAAATTTCTTATTATGTATAGTAGATTCGAGCTGTTATTCCTTTCTATATTCATTCTATAATTAATTTAACTTTAATTGTATTTAATTTTATTGTATTATTAGACATTATTTTCATTATTATTCAATTTGACAGAGTATTTAACTCATGCCCCAAATGGGAGTCAATGGCCAATCACATTTCAATGATTTTTTATTTACAACCAATCACAGTCGTGTTTCGCCTAGAATTTACCAACTAAGGTTTATCATAATAAAGAAAGCACCTCCTTTTTAACATTCTGAATAGGTCATAGCATTATTTTGCAGCGACTGACCCTGTAAGAAAGACGGCTCCCAGATTATATATATAGTCGATGAATGTCAACACAGCGCATGCGGGAGTTAATATAAAAACATTTGTAGCAACTGATTATACCACCAAAAAAAGAAACCACTGTTTGCACTTTCTTAAATGTATTTTTTCCCAGGTAATAACATTCCAGAAAAATATAATTGTCATATTTGCATCATAGGACATCAGAAATGAATTAATACAGTTTGATGTGTTTCATTTTTTCTCCACTAGAGTGCATTCTTACAATATTGCGTTCCTTTGGCAATAAATAATATGATCTGGTTGCAGTGATGAACAAAGAAGCAAATGAAGCGTACCAATCGTTCATTTGTTTTCAAACATCGCGTTTACATTAAATGTATAAATATTTTAAAATAGCTATATTTAAATAATGATTTGTGAGTAAACAGCTTAATTTTATTCGTTAAATAGTCCTAACAAATGCCACTCTTGATTTCCAAATTATCGATAAATTCACGACTCACTCGTGGCATTACTTATGATAATTAATTGTTCAGTATGTACTGTTACTTTATATGTAACATATGTTTGTCCTGGTGAGTGGAAGAGAAGGCCACATGCTCTTAACTCCACCAGGCTAAATAAATCTACTCTATTCTAAAAGTCTTACGTCTTTGTATCGTACTATATTTTATTTCATAATATGTTTCATTTACTTATTTGTAATTAAATTGATTAAGTAACTAATTGGCCGCGGTGGTCTAGTGGTTATGTTCCTTGCCTCTGGTCCCGAGGGTCGCGGGTTCAAACCCGGCCGGGGTCGATGGATTTTTTAGGATGGAAAACTCCAAGGAGCAAGTTCTCCGGGAGGGACTTTAAGCCGTGGGTCCCGAGTCTGAACATTTTCAGGCTCGTAAAATATCCTTAAGCCTGAATGAAAAGGCTCTAAGCAAAATTTACCGAATTTTCCCGTCCTAGTACTACCTTAGTTTCCTGATGTCAGTATGAGGCGGAACGCTCAAGTGGCATCTATACGAAAAGTGTAACTAAATTAGTATGATTCAAATTCTTCCCTGTAGGGGGAGAGCGCCTAAATCTCTGTTAAGGGAAACATGGGCTTACAAAAAAAAAGTAACCAAGACATCAGTTGTACTATTATGATACACACTTTAGGGCCGCTATTTAGAACCTCATAAATAACTAAACTAACTCTCTGGAAATATCGAATATCTTTTCACATCAAGAACAGATCCCGTTCAATAATATTTACGGAGCAAACGTATAGCTTTATCGGCAGACCCTGATTTACGTAAACGTAGCGGAAATCTCTCTCGGACTATTTAACTCATGCCCCAAATAGGAGTCAATGACCAATCACATTTCAATGTTTTTTGATTTTACAACCAATCACAGTCGTGTTTCGTCTAGAATTTACCAACTAAAATTTATCGTAATAAAGAAAGCACCTCCTTTTTAACATTCTGAATACTTCATAGCATTATTTTGCAGTGACTGACTCTCTAAGCTCCCAGATTGTATATATAGTGCATGAATGTTAACACAGCGCATGCAGGAGTTAATATAAAAACAATTTTTAACAATTGATTATACCAAAAAAAAGTAACTACTGTATGCACTTTCTTAAACGAATTTATTTTCCAGGAAATGACGCAGAAAAATATAATTGACATATTTACATCATAGGACATCAGAAATTAATTAATACCTATTACGTTGGTTATAAATTTCTGCACTAGGGTTCATTCTTACAACATTGCGATCTTTTGGCAATAAATAATAGTGTGATCTGGTTGCAGTGATGAACAAAAGAAGCAAATGAAGCGTACCAAACGTTTCTAATTTGTTTTTAAACATCGCCGTTTACATTAAATATATAAGTATTTTAAAATAACTATATTTAAATAACGATTTGTGAGTAAACAGCTTAATTTCATTCGTTAAATAGTCCTAACAAATGCCACTCTTGATTTGCAAATTCTCTAGATAAATTGGAAATCACTCGTGGCATTACTTATCATAATCGTCGGTAAATTTTGCAGAAAGGCCTCTTTTTTAGCCTTAAGGATAATTTACGAGCCTGAAAATCTTGAGACTCGGGACCCACGGAGGACTTGCTCCTTGGATTTTACAATTATAAAAAAAATCCATCGACTTCGCGACCCTCGGGACCAGAGGCAAGGAATGTAACCACTAGACCATCAGTACAAATTAAAATTAAGATTTTTCTGTATTAATCTTTGGTCCAGGTTTTTCATAATATTTTTGCAGATTTCTGACCACAATAAGTCTGTCCTAATCATGTTAACTGGTTGTCTGCAAGATAAAGACCATTTTATGAGGCGATAAAGTAGTGAAATTATATTGCTTATGACATTAGTATTGGCAATACTGTGTTACGTCACTAGAAGTGAAATGGTGATAACCTGTGACCCTAACACGCAGGATACATTTCCATGGCCACGTGACAACAGTCAGGAGTCCATCTGTCAACATGGAGAGCAGGTTGTGTGGAAAATAGAAAGTTAACCTTGAACAGATAAACTCGGGTCACAAAAAAAAATATAAAACATACAAATTTACATGATAACAGAATTATCATTGTGTAGGGGAAGATGGGGCATATTACAACAAAAAGTAATTTAAAATAAGATGTTGCAATGTACCGCTGTTGCCACCATAGAGAAACTTCGAATAGAGGGAAAACTGAGTACAGTGACATCTAAAAAAATTCGGTCGTTTACGATGAAGTATAATGAGAAAACTACAATGGTAGCGCTGTTTCGTAGTAACAGAATGCGTAACTAAATAAAACAAATGCAAGGCACACGGCGTGTTCACTCGGGATTATGGGAAATTAGCCATTTTGTAAATTTAAATTTTTAACTGCTATTCTTTCGTTCTATATAGACGGTACTGTAAAAATTATATATTATCAAAAGTTAAAAATCATTATTTATTTTACTCTAATTTGTAAGTAAATTCAAGCTTGTTTACGTTTTTAATGTGAATCTATTCTCAAAGATAAACCTACTAGAAGTGGTAAAATTCTAAGATTTGTTAGGTTAGGAAGAGTGATGTTGTGTACAGCCATTTCTAATAAACATTTTAAAAATGTGACTTTATAATGGACTTCAGATGTACGACATGGCTAAGGTTCTTTAATAAATATTGTATAAAATATGTATGTAAGAATAAGGGGGTAGGTCAATTGTAAACATGTATTAAAAGAGCTCATAATGCACGTTTTTAAATTTTAATAAACAAAAATAAATTAACATGTTTTATTTATTTATTTCCATTCTTCCGTTTTATTAAAATTAAAGAAAATCTTTAGGTCTGAGAGGCTGGGTACAAATAATTCCATAATTAATACGTTATTTATTCCTATAAAAGTTCAAGTCCATGATTATTCACCAGATGGCGTTATATAATTATAATTCATAATTTTACCACCAGCGGTGCTGAATTTCATATTAGTACCAGAAAAAATCGAAAAAAATTAGATGCCGTTAGTTGTTCTACACTAGCGACGCTTATGGCATGTACGCGAAACTTGTCAACTTTCTTCTCTGGTACTCTGTGGTTGCTACTTACCCCATCCTCCCCTACGGCTAATACAGTGAAACCTCTCCAAGACGACCAGCCCCTGTTCTAACCATTTTTATTTGGCGAAAGTAAACGTAAAGTGATTCCACTGCAGTCGGTCATAGTTATGTTTCTTGCCTCTGGTCCCGAGGATCGCGGATTCAAATCCGGCCGGGGTCAATGGATTCTTTAGGATGGAAATATTTAAGGGACAAGTCGATTGCGGAGAACTTTAAACCGTGAATCGTGAGTCTGAAGATTTCCAATAAGTACAACGGCTCAACTGCACTTCTACTAGCGCTTGATTTTTCAGTTATATTGTTGTAAACTATAGCTCTTCTTCTGTATTTACTAACATCATTTAATATTTTAAACTTTTTCAAACAATTTTCATAACATTATTACACAATTTTGAAGTATTTATTTAAATATGCAAATCACAGTATTACGACACTGTTAGGCAATATTGTGATGCTAACTGCTATTTTCTCCACAGAGTATATTACTTAGTCTATGACTTTTCTATCACTGTTTTGGGTTATCGCTGGTTGGATCAGCGTTAGGGAGTGATAAGCAAGTGTACACCCATTTTTAATAAACATTTGGTAATTTTAATGTTATTAACATATTTTTTAACATAGATTTGGGGATTTATTGCAAATATTGGTCATTTAAATTTCATAGCGACGGATAGTAATCGAGGATTATATTCGATTAGTGGTTCGATTGTGGGTTATCGCTGGCTCTGTAAACTCTGGCGCATTCGCACTATAGGACTTTGAAAACATGTCAGGCTAGTTTAAGTGCAGTTTTTCCAAGTACAACTATTGGTACTCATGAGACAAAAATCATGTTGACCAGTGATATCAGAGGATTCGAGGGAGATCAATGGATGGACAGAGAGGAATGGCGGTTGGTTTCCGGAAGACGGCGGATGATAATGATGATTATTAATTAATTGAATGTATTTAAATGGCACAAAGAGTAGGGTGCGTGTAGGTAAACTGTTTTTGGATACTTTTGAAATTCACGATGTGTTGAAGCAAGGATATGCACTATTTCCTCTACTATTTAATTTTCACTAGACCATGAAATCCGAATTTTAGAGGATACAGAATACCTACAGAACTCAATGGTAATAAGCTCTAGGTATAGGGTGATTATGTGGTTTATTACGCGATAGCGAAGAGATATTTAAAGCCAACACGCACGCTCTATTGAGCAACACTAAGGAATTTGGACTCAAAGTAAACATCATTAAAACTAAATACTCGTATGTATTTACACGTAGGAATCTAATATATAAAAATGAAGTTTGTTTGTTGGTTTGTTTGTTTTTACTTTATGCGCGGCCATACCGTTGATCCGATTGTGATGGGGCTTTTTGTAAAATGTTCAGGAGATTCCCGGGATGAACATAGGCTATAAGAGAGTTGTGATACTCAACTCCTACACCCTTAAAAATCGCCGTTTCTAATGGAAAACGTGAAGAAAGTAGGACTTTGGACGCTTAAATGGCTTACGCTGCCTAAATCATAACAAATACACAAAATTAATGTACACAGAATTGCATATCTCAAAAAGCTCTATAAAAAAGTCCGCGACAGCATATGTTTATCTCTTACGGATAACTCACAATAACCATTTTTGTCTTTCATTGATGCCAAGAAGATCGAGACAAGTACGTAGATTCCTGTGCAAGCATAGCAGCAACGGATAAGTCACAATAACGAATTTTGTCTTTTAGCTCATTTATATCAAGAAGATCGAGATAAGTAGATTCCCGGGCAACACCGGGTAATCAGCACGGGGAATCTTAAAAATAATTATGATATACATTTATAATTATTTTTCATTTTACTTATTCAACTAATGATAAGAAGTACATCAATTTTCGTTTTTCAGCTCATTTATGTCAATAAGATCGGGATAAGTAGATTCCCGGGCAACGCCGGGTAATCAGCACGAGGTATCTAAAAAATATACATTTATAATTATTTTTCGTTTCACTTATTCAACTAAACATAAAAGCACATTAATTTTATTTTATTTAGGCGCAGCAGCACACGCCGGGTATTAGGTAGTAGACAATAAATTCAACTTGTCGAGGAATTAATTTGTTTACGTAATTGCTGCGCGACGGACTTTTATTATTATTATTATTATTATTATTATTATTATTATTATTATTATCATTATTATTATTATTATTATTATTATTATTATTATTATTATTATTATTATTATTATACGTAATGTGGTCGAGGGCTGCAACATGACATAGTGTGTGAAGGCAGTAATCGGATTATTACGTAACAGAAGCCGCACACTCGCTCCACTGTAAGGATTCAACACGCCCCATAACCCTCTCTGACCATTACACAATCTCAAAACGGCGCGCTATTTTCTGCTATACTAATTCGAGCTAAGTTCCCGTTTTAATGTAAACAATCTTGCATAAGATATTACTCCGCCGACTCCGTTTATTGGAGGAACCGTGGTGCTGCTTTTACTCGCCATATGACTGAATTGTGTACGATAAAAACAATGTTCTTAGGAACATTGTATTTTAAGGGAAAATAAGAGTAAATATAACATAAGATGGTACCAATAATTAGGAAATTCCTCTATTTCTTATTTATTTATGACCATTTAACTCGTGCCCCAAATGGCAGTCAATGACCAATCACATTTCAATTAATTTTTATTTACAACCAATCAAAGTCGTTTTTCACCTCGATTGTAAGAAGTTGCTCCCAGATCGTATATATAGTGCACAAATGTAACCACATTCTGCTTGCGAGATATAATAGGAAAACATTCTTAGCATTTGAGTATACCATAAAAAAAAAAGGAACCACTGTTTGCACTTTCTTAAACGTATTAATTCCCAGGAATTTACGTTCCAGAAAAATATAATTGTCATATTTACATCATAGTACATCAGAAATTAATTAATATACAGTTTGATATTTCATTTTTTCTCCACTAGGGTGCATTCTTAAAATATTGCGATCCTCTGGCGATAAATAATGTGATCTGGTTGCAGTGATGAACAAATGAAACCTAGCAAACGTTTCTCATTTATTTTCAAACATCGCATTTACATTAAATATATAAACATTTTAAAATAACTATATTTAAATAATGATTTGTGAGTAAACAGCTTAATTTTATTCGTTATATAGTCCTAACAAATGCCACTCTTGACTTCCAAATTCTCTAAATAAATTCACTCCTCGCTTCATGAATCGTTAATTTATCGATAATTTGGAAATCTCTCGTGGCATTACTTATGACAAAAACATATTTTTTTTCTATTCAATGCCCGAGGTTGTTATTTTGACATTTCTGGTGTTCTCTCCTGGCATTGGTGTAATTGTAACCCACTTCTGAAGTTGAGGCACCTGGAAGGCGGAGTAACGCTGCCCGATGATATGATGGGCGATGATGATGATAGTGGTGCGCCAGGAGAGTTCTTAATCCTAAACTTAACCCAAATTCGAGACCATAGGTAACCACAGGAATAATTCCCCTTAAGGAAAAATTCGTATGGTTTGACCAGAAATCGAACCCGGGACGTCATGAACAGTAGTCACGCTGACCACTAGCCCACGAGGCTGGTGAAAATTATAAGGGCCTACTTAAGTAGACGTGAACGCCTTTTCCACGATGTCGATAAATATCCTTTATTTACCGGTGAAATTTCATTATCGGCGCGTTCCCTCTGATTTTCCTATAGCAAGTTTCCATGCCCCTTTTTCGTTCCCCATTTGTACCTTATGTCCTGCCTATCGCAGTCTATGAGCCTTAAATGTTCTTGTTATATACTGTTTTCCATAAATATTATATAGCTCACTGTTATGTAGTTTTCTCCATTCACCCGTCTCTACCTCTACATCTCTCTCTCTCTCTCTCTCTTTGTAAAATAGAGGATACACCTGCTAAATGTAAGGAGAAGATAGCTAAATCTCCTGATGCTCAGCATGGGCAATTCTTCTTGCTAACTCTATTCTTTATACAATCCAAATAATAAACAAAATTTCATCTACCAAAATTTAGTCTGTCTGTTTTTCTCTCTTACAAACATGTTCCTATACTCCAGCCGTCGTATCTCCGGCTCTGAAGTTTAGGTTATACGAGGGGTAAAGGAAGAATTCCCCATTACTGTCAATAAGGAAATAGTGGTGGTGGGAGTAGATGTCTGCCACAACCAATCACTGCTCTTGACGCAGCTATAGCGCGCTGGTAAGGTTTGAAATTGCTGAGATGTTGTCAGCTGTATGTCTGCTAACCGCATACATAAAGCGGCCACTCACAACGAATATCCATATCGGCAACACTGTCGTGAAAACGTCAAGGCCGGAGAATCAGTGGCTGCTGTATAAGTAGATTTAATGACAAATTCTCTTAATATGAGTTGTTTTAAAATACGTTATAAGAATTAAAAATACGTTATAAGAATTTAAAAAAATCATTCCCATATCTTCGAATTATAGATAGTAAAATTGAAAGGCCCAGAACAGATCATGTTTAGCATACAGGAACATTCGCCATTTTATATATTTTTGGTTTAACATTATTTGAGAAGCCAGCCCCATGGCGCAAGCGGTTAGACGCTCGCTCTCACCGCTGAGGTCCCGAGATCGAGTCTCGGTCACTCATGTGAGTTTCGCAGCTGACGAAAGGAGCTTTGGCAGGTTTTTCTCCCGTTTTCCCTACCATAATTTCATTCCACCATTTCTCCATACTCACTACACCCATTGCGTTTAATTTCATTCATCTGCCCCTGTGGTGGCACCCTTGTCATTCACAGACCTCTATGTAAGGGGTTTCATCTCATCTCATCCCTCGACCCAACCCTGAGTTGGACACGAGTTGAGGATATTATTTATTACTAGCTAATACTCGGCGTGCGCCGCGACGCCTAAATAAATTATGTTTTTATGTTTAGTTGAATAAGTAAAAGGAAAAATAGTTATAAATTTATATCATTGTTTTTAAATACCCTGTGCTGATTATCCGGCATTTCCGGGAATCATCGTATCCCGATGTATTTGGCATAAATAAGCTGAAAAACAAAGTGCGTTATTTCGAGTTATCCGTGCTGCTGCTCTGCTTGCCCGGGAATCTACTTATCCCGATCTTTTTGACATCAATGAGAAACAAAAATGGTTATTGTGAGTTATCCATAAGAGATAAACATATGCTGTCGCGGACTTTTTTGAGATATTCAATTCTGTGTACATTAATTTTATGGATTTGTTATGCTTTAGGCAGCATAAGCCATTTAAGCGTCCAAAGAGCTACTTTTTTCATGTTTTCCACTACAAAGGGCTATTTTTAAGGGTGTAGGAGTTGAGTATCACAACTCTCTTATAGCTTATGTTCATCCCGGGAATCTCCTGAAAATTTTGCTAAAAACCCCATCACAATCAGATCAACGGTATGGCAGCGCATAAAGTACAAGCAAAGAAACATTAATTTTTATATTAGATTTGAGAGAGTTTGGGAAGACAAGAGCCAGATTCTAATTTTAGGTTCGAATTTTCTTTACGTGCTGTAAATATACGACACGATAGTCACAATTATTCTTCCCCTCCGAAGGAAAACCATATTTAGCTTATGTATTCACGTAGACTTTCACGGCCGGAGTTGCTATGATGATCTTGAAGAAGATTTTCGGGTTGTAGGCCGTGGTCGTGAGGCTTGTAGTTCCCCGACGTTTTGCCAGAGACTGCGTCTGGCATCCTCAAGGGTTGTATTGAGATTGGCAATTCTGTCCACTGTTTGTCCATTGGAGCAATGGAAGTCCCTAACGCTGACCAATCAGAAGGCAGATATAACTTACGGACACATCGCGGTGAACGTATAAATAGGACAGACAGTGGACAGAATTGCCAGACTCAAGACAACCCTTGAGGAAGCCAGACGCAGTCTCTGGCGAAACGTCGGGGAACTACAAGCCTCACTGCCACGATCTACAGCCCGAAAATCTTCTTCAAGATCATCATATTTAGCTTGTTTTTTGTTTTTTTTTGTTACAGATGAAAGGAAGAGGCGCTTGGCCCGCAGTGGGTCGCTGGACCGCATCAGGCAGTTCCCGGCGTACCTCTGCAGCAGCAAGATTTTGCCTGACATTCTCACTACAGCCATGCAGTCCGGCATCGAACAAACCCTTAAGTTGGTGCGAGGTTCTTCCCTAGTAATAGCGGTATACATCACCGTGGTGGTACTACTTGTGCAGTTGGCAGCCCTGTGCTGTGCCCTGTTAGCGGCCCCCATGCCTCCCGGCCTCCTGTTTCTGTTGGCAAGCCTGTTCTTCATGTGTTTCATGGCCAGCAAAACAATCACGCATCACTGCTAAACAAAAGACTGATTTTAGAAGACTCAGGGCCTCCACCTTTACAACAAAATGATAAACTGTGCCTTCCCTAGTGATACAGGACACTGCAGTTCAACGCGCTGATCTACCCTTAAAGACACCCCTGCATACAAGCATGTATCTCCAGATTACATAACTAGTGGCGTATTTAGATATTTCCCGTCCTGACCTATGCATTTAATATTGCGGCTATTCTATGCCACCGCGCCACCTGTGAATATTCGATCGGAAAAAATGACTGCTAGCGTCATGTTGGCCAATGTGATAATACACGTTCCCGTTAGAGCTAATTGTCAACCTATTTACTCACATATAAAGGGATTGTATCCCAAGAGTTCACCTACATTAGTGGGCAAGTTAGTGGAAGGAATTGGGCAAGTTTGTATTAGATGGGTAAATTAGTGTTAATTTGGGCAAGTTACGGTGAGAAAATGGCAGAATTGGTACAGATTAGTTTGGTGTTCACTTGTTTGTTAGCGGGTTTTTGTGATAAATTGGCTACACTGTCAGAGCAATGACTTATACATATTTTACATAGTAAATATAACACTGAGCAATAAAAAATAAACTTTTCTTTTTGTCTCAGAAAGAAAAATATGTGATTGTGACATAATTTTTTTCTCCTGAATTCAAATATGATATCGGGTTTTCTCAATCACGCAAGGTTTCCGAGAGATAGGCATTTATTATAATTTCAAACACTTTAATATTTTCTACGTTCGTAACTAAACAATATTCGAACATTCGGACTCACTTAGAAAGTAAGAAATGACGATTTTCTGCTATATTTCGCCTGTGGAGCATCCAACAACAATCGGCCAGCATATTAGGATTCCACTTGCCTTGATATCTCTTCCATAGATGAAATCTCCTGATGAAAGTGTTCCCCAGCTCACTGCGCCAAGATTTTCCGAGAAGAAATATAGGTTTATTACAAAATATTAATTTAAATACATTAATTGAAATAAAAAAAACTGTGGGTGATGGAGAACTTTCGAATACATATTTGAAAACACGATAAAAAACTGTATTAAGTACAACTATTGGTGCTCATGAGACAAAAATCATGTTGACCAGTGTAATTAATATAATAATAATAATAATTATAATTAACAATAAAAGAACACAGGAACAATTGGATAGAATATCTGCAAAGAATGACAGAGGATAGGATACCAAAGATGGCACTGATGTATAATCCTGAAGGGCGAAGATCGGTAGGAAGACCAAGAAAGCGCTGGGGTGAACAGATGTGATATCGGAACATGCAAAGACCTAATCCTTGAAGGATGATGATGACCTAGTAAATATGGCGATTTTAGGTTAATTTGTACTCAACTTCTCATTTTATTTTAAGTCATTTCACACATTTTTATTGGGGAGAAAATCAACATATGTATTTCTATCAAGTAATTATTCATATCCTGCAACAATAAATCGTGTGTGTGTTGTTTAAATTTTAATTTATGTTGGTGGCATAGAATCCCCAATATTGCTTCTAGTCCCAAGGGTCACATGTTCAAACCCGGCCGGAGCAGATGGTTTTTTAGGATGCAAAAATCCAAGGAACTAGTTCATCGGGAGGAACTTTGAGTCGTGAGTCCCGAGTCTGAAGATTTTCAACCTCGTAAAAGAATCTCAAGTCTGAATAAAAATACCTCTGCGCAAAATTTAATCCACCTTCATCTATCGAAGTAATACCTTAGTTGCCTACCTGATGTCTCCTTGAGGTGATATACTAACCACATATCACTCACTGACATCTATAGGGATATAAGCATAACGAAATTAGGTTGGTTAAGAAACTACTCCTGGAAGCACCCGTGTCCTCTCGTGAGTATATACATTCATATATAATAAGAAAAGGACATATTTTGTATTAAAAAATGCTGGTTTTCAAAATTTGTTTTTTTGAGCCCGGACCTATATTCGTATGGCTTATACTTAAATACGCCACTGACTATACTAGTAATGAGTAACATAAATTATGACTCATAAAAAAGTTTAGCATAAAAAAAGGGCAATCAGGGTATAAAACAATGCGAACTTCTGGAAAAGGGTGGTTACCACTCGAACTTTCTATGAGAGTATGAAAGAAATGTACTTTGTTTAAATTTCAGATAATTAATTTGGAATGTGTGCTTGTTTCGAAGAAGACATCGCGTACCCCAGGTTGAAAACCACTGATTAAGACTAATAAAACATTGGAAAGTAACTTGAAAGTTTCTTATTAATTAAATAAAAATAAAACTTAGTTTTAATTGATTTTCATATTTATTAAGATATAATTCAGTGACAGCTGTTTCGGTACACTGTACCTTCTTCAGACATGTTAACAAATTATAATTTGAATTATATCTTAATAAATATGAAAATCAAATAAAACTAAGTTTTATTTTTATTTAATTAGTAAATATGGATTTTCATCAAATAAACACCAACTCAATTGATTTTATTGAAAGATTCTGACCAATGACTCTTATAAAAGATACAAAAAGATTGATTCTTATTAAATTGGCAAAACAGCAATTTATCGTATCACTTATTTAAATGTGGCGGACCGCACTGAAAACGAAATCGTGCATAACTATTATATATATATATATATATATATATATATATATATATATATATATGCCTGGACGGGATTCGAACCCGGAACTCTGAGTCTGTACCTCAGCGTGTTATCCATTACACCACCAGGCGAATTCAATTCAAACACTTATCTTTCTTATATATATATATATATATATATATTCCCTAGTGAAGCTGCAAGCATAGCATGGAAATGCTATGATGGCAGTGAAGGACCTGCCCTCAGGCAGAATTACTATGGATATATATTGTATAATTCCGCACACATTATTGTTAGCTTTCTTCTGTTTTATTAAAACTGTTAGAAAAGTTAAAACAATTGATGTATCCATTGCGAATTTGAGGGTTAACAATGAGAAGGGAAGCAGGGCATCCAACATTACGATAATACGCTATTCACACGTAAATTTCCAGCGATTTCAACTGCCTTCAGTCTAAAAATATCTTCATGTGATATAAAGATACATAGATTAATAAAGAGATAGATATATATTTATTTTTATTAGCATTGGTAATCGTAATCTATACAAAAAAAAATTGATTCCACTACAGGCCTTTAGGGGGTGTTTGGGGTAGTAGGAGGTCAAGGCTCCTGCTTTTCTAGACATGAGATCTTAGCCCGGTTGTTAGCTATGCCATGATGCCCAGCTTTACCCCAGAACTGAGTCCGGCACTCATTTAGTTTAGAGGCTGAGTCGACCCCAGGACCATAAGATCGCCAATTGCAGTTTTTATTCTCTCCGTTCAAATCGACATAGTGCTGTTCATTACTGTGTTTATATTATATCACACTAATAAAATTCATTGTTAAAACCGTTGAGGTGGAGAGTTATAAAATAAGTTAAAATATACCTTCTTAGGTAAAATCCGTCGTCGTCAACTTATAAAATATGTATTCTTTATGCTTGTAGGCCTTTCAGAACATCCGTTCCATCTTCAGCAGGTCCTTCTTCGCTACAATATCTAGTATGATGGTGCTGACTCACGACAACACCACATTAGGGCCAGCAGCATCAACCATCATACTAGATATTGTAGCGAAGAAGGACCTGCTGAAGATGGAACGGATTTTCTGAAAGGCCTTCAGACATAAAGGATACATATTTTATAAGTTGAAGACGATGGATCTTACCCAAGAAGGTATATTTTATTTTATGGCACATAATTGTTTGGATATACACGTGGTACACCACAACGCTTCCCTGGGAGAAGTTGGAAGGTAGGTTTCAGCATGTAATGGTTAACAGTTCCCTTGTGAGGGATAGGGAAGAATGGAGGAGGATTAAAGAGGCCAGCGCCCGAGTCGGTCTTTAGCGTGGATGGATGGTTATCAAAGAGTTGTGTTTGAATGACTGGCACAGGACCCGAGACAATCGTTTAGCCTCCAAGGTCACCGGGTCTAACACTCTTGGACTTCATTCTATGGGCATTCGTCAAGGATCAAGTGAGCAAATAATGGATTATTTTTATCTCAGAGTCCGCCTCGACACTAATTGTATGGAAATACTTGAACAGATGGGGACATCTGCGGCGCTATGAATTGTAAAGTTTGAAATTTAAACTTTTTTAGATAATAGATTTCTTGGCCTAGGTGGGATAGTGTCTCTGGTCCCGAGGGTCGCGGGTTCAAACCCGGCCGGGGTCGTTAGATTATTTAGGGCGGACAAATCCAAGGAGCAAGTCCACCGGGAGGGACTTTAAAGCAATGGGTACAGTGTCTCAAGAAATTCAAGCTTGAAAAACGTTCTTAACCCTTAAATTGGCAAAACACAAATTTCTTCTGTTAGTTATTTGTATGTGGCGGACCGCAGTGAGAACGGAATCTTGTGCAACTGTTATTATTAGACAGACGTTTAATTGGTTTCTTTTTGTTCGTTTTCTTCTGATTTATTTGAAATATTAAATTAATTAAACCAACTGATGTATCCAAGATATCTACAGAAAAAACAAAAATTATGGCATTTCAAGGTGTAGATCCTGTCAGAAGTAAAATTGTACTGGACAATAAAATTTTGGAGCAGGTGAATAATTTTACATATCTAGGATGCAATATCTCATATGAAGAAGAAAAGGATGTAAATGCAAAAATATCTAAATTTTTAAGAATTTTAGGGTTAATAAATTCTATCTTCAAGCCACAGTTAGTCCAAAAGCATTCAAGAGTAAAAGTGTATAAAACACTGGCTCTTCCAACTCTTTTGTATGGTAGCGAAGTATGGACGTTGAAACAGAAGGATATACAGAGACTTAGATCTGCTGAAATGAGATATCTTCGGAAGACTGCAGGATACACACTACTAGATCACAAAAAAAAAAATGAAGACATCTTAGAAGAATTACACATGGAACCTTTAGAAAACAAAATTTCTGATTATAAGTCAAGATGGATGCAACATGTTCATCGAATGGAAGATCACAGGATATCCAAAAAAAATTAAGATATCAACCTGCAGGAAGAAGAAGACCAGGACGTCCACTCAAAAGACTTCTGGATGGTGTTTCTCTTGAGGCCGAAACAGGTCAACAAATGACCTAAATTCGTGAATGTACTATGATGATGATGATGATGATGTATCCAAAAGGATACATTGCGAATTTAATGTTTAATATCAATACTAATAAAATTCATTGTTAAAACAGTTGAGGTGTAAATTTATAAGTTGAGGACGACGGATCTTACCTAAGAAGGTACATTTTAACTTATTTTATTTTAAGGGTTAAGCCAGAATAAAGAGGCCTCACTAACATATTAATACATTAGTTACCTGATAGATGCCACACTGTGTTACTATATTGACCGCATACAATTCATGACATCTGTAGGGAAGTAAGCATAACTAAATTAGCTTGGTCTAGTAACTCCTAACAAAGGAGAGGCTAAGGTCCAATATTCGGCTGTTACACCATTGTAGAGAGATGGGTATTAGAATTAGGGAACTCGATAGCATAGGTCGTCAATGTAATACACAGTAAGTTGAAAGGCGCGCCTAACTTCGAATTTTCCTCAGGTGCTGATTTGAATAATTAAGTCACGAAGTTGATAAGAACAAATAATTTTATTTCAACACATTTTAAATTTATAAATCACTTTCGACACATATAATTTCACATTTTGCTTGACTATTTAGCTCATGTCAGAAATGGGAGTCAATGACCAATCACGTTTCAATGATTTCTGTTTTACAACCAATCAGAGTCGTGTTTCACGAAATATTTATCAGTGTTATATTTACCATATTAAACAAAGCTCCTCCTTTTTAATATTCTGAACAGGTCTGACCATTATTTTGCAGTGACTGAGCCTATAAGAAATACGGCTACCAGATTGTATATATCAGCGGTATTCTTACGCGGCCCTTGAAGATATTTATTAAGGCTCTTAGAATAATTTTACCTTCATTACATTACATTTAAATTTTAAATTCTAAGTATAAAATAATATTATCTGTATTGAAATTCTACAAAACTTTGGATATCCCTGTGTCAACAAATATTGTTTCTTATATTTGGCCCTTTCCGAACCCCTAGTGAGTACCACTGGTATATATAGTGCATAGATGTCCACACATAGCGCTTGCAGGAGTTAATATAAAAACATTTGTAGCAATTTATTATACCACCAAAAAAGAAACCACTGTTTGCACTTTCTTAAATGTATTTTTTCCCAGGTAATAATCCAGAAAAATATAATTGTCATATTTACATCATACGACATCAGAAATGAATTAATATACAGTTTGATGTGTTTCATTTTTTCTCCACTAGAGAGCATTCTTACAATATTGCGTTCCTTTGGCAATAAATAGTATGATCTGGTTGCAGTGATAAACAAAAGAAGCAGTAGAAGCGTACCTATCGTTTCTCATTTGTTTTCAAACATCGCCGTTTACATTAAATATATAAATATTTTAAAATAACTATAGTTAAATAATGATTTGTGAGTAAACAGCTTAATTTTATTCGTTAAATAGTCCTAACAAATGTCACTCTTGATTTCCAAATTCTCTAGATAAATTCACTCCTCACTTCATGAGTCGTGAATTTATCGATAATTTGGAAATCACTCGTGGCATTACTTATGACTATTTAACTCATGCCCCAAATGGGAGTCAATGACCAATCACGTTTCAATGAATGTTGTTTTACAACCAATGACAGTCGTGTTTCACCTCGCTCTTATCGATTTCTCTTTATCAGCT
Source organism: Diploptera punctata (assembly GCA_030220185.1). Lineage (NCBI taxonomy): Eukaryota > Metazoa > Arthropoda > Insecta > Blattodea > Blaberidae > Diploptera > Diploptera punctata. The sequence continues at coordinate 1,724,820 of JASPKZ010003835.1, forward strand.
CCTGCTTTTGTGATAAAGAAAGCTCCTCCTTTTTAATGTTCTGAACAGGTCAAAGCATCATTTTTCTCCAACAAATACATTGAATATAGCAAATAATGAAAAGATTCCATGATTTTACTGAGTTGTTTACTAAAAAAATAAATGAATAACCCGTAATGTTGATTATGATATATAGTTTGATGTGTTTCATTATTTCTCCACTTGGGTGCACTCTTATAATATTGCGATCTTATTTGGCAATAAATAATATGATCAAGCAGCAGTGAATGAACATAACCTCACATTTCTCATTTGTTTTCAAACATCGCCGTTTACATTAAATATATAAATATTTTAAAATAACTATAGTTAAATAATGATTTGTGAGTAAACAGCTTAATTTTATTCGTTAAATAGTCCTAACAAATGCCACTCTTGATTTGCAAATTCTCTAGATAATTTCACTCCTCACTTCGTGAGTCGTGAATACAATAGAATTAAAATAAGAATAAACTAAAGAGAATATTTTTTTTTGTATGAACCGGAGTTCGAATCCAATGTTTTGGGTTCAAACCCCAGTTTAGGTAAAACATTTATCGCAATTTTTATTAACTATAAGTACAATATTAGTAAAATTAAGAAGCCAAAAAGGGTTGAAAAATGTAATTTTGTTTTGTATATTGTATACTAGAAGCCAGTACTTGCATCATTGTTTATCATTATTTTCCATGTAATTAGGTAAGGCTTCCTAGAATGAGAGTTGATGGCAGCGACGTTAAGACGGGCATTTTCTAAACCACGTAATATCTGGGCCCATCTAAAACAATTAGTTTAGCTACGCCACTAGTAAAAATCCTTAAACAAGTGAAATAAAATTTCACTTTAATTTTTAGAAAGTTGACAAGACTGTGTGAATGTGTAAAAATTATTTAAAATATTTTAATTAAAAATTATGTTGCGCCATTAAAACTATGGCGCCTGCAATATTTTTATAGCAATTGATAAAACTCCTAACAATTAAAAATATTTTTCTTAAAAAATTTAAAAACGGGTCACAAAAAATCATCGACACCGGCCGTGTTTGAACCCGCGACCCTGGGAACTAGAGGCAAAGAATATAATCACAAGCCCATCGTGTGGACATAATGGCGGGCTTTATCTAGGAGTTTTATCCAATATTTAATAGCAGTTGAATAACAACAATGGTTTTAAGTGTCATTTTTTTCATGTTCAGGTTTTAAGATATTTCGTTTTATCAGTTTTTCTCGTATCAATGACGTCACTTCTCCACTGAGAAGCCTGGAAAAATCCTTGATTCGTTTTTCCTGCAAAACGTTCTTAATGACGCTTAGAACCTTTGTAAATAGCAGTGTTAAGGCCTGGTGTATATATTTACATATGTATTTGTATATTTGATACTATTTATAAAATAAAATGTGTCTGTTGTCATAGCAACTGTTTTCACAACCTGTGATCCGCACACCTCCTACCTATCCATGTCAACAGAACGACTATAAAAAAAGCTATCTCACTGGCACTATCGAACCCGTAGATTCATGGCCGCGCGGACATAAGTTCTCCATAAATCCCTGTCCTGAGATAATGTTTTCCAATCATTCTCTGTATAATCTACTTCCCTCAAATCATAGTTAATGTTATTCTCCCACCTCATTCTTGGTCTACCAACTGGGCGTTTTCCTTCTGGTTTTTCTACAAGAAGCTTCCATGCACCTCTTTCATTCCCCATACGCGCCACATGTCCTGCCCATCGTAGTCTACGAGGCTTAACTGTTCTTAATAGGCCTATATCTGGCTTCCTATAAAGACCATGTAGTTCATTGTTATGTAGTCTTCTCCATTCACCTGTCTGTTCATCTCTCTTTGGTCCAAAAATTTTCCTAAGAACTTTATTCTTAAATACTCGTAATCTCCTTTCTTCCTTTAAAGTAAGAGTCCATGTTTCGCATCCATATAATATAACTGGTAGAATAATAGTTTTATATATTTTCAGTATAACGCCTTTTTTTTAAAGGAGTTTGGACGTCAAGAGTCTCTGTAATGCATAATAGCACGCATTTCCAGAATTGAGCCTATGTTTAATTTCTCTCACCGTTAAAATACAACCGCCAAGAAATGCGGACATGGGTTCCACTGGGATAAAATTTTCCATCAGAACGGCTGTAGTCCATTTATTGTAAAGGGGAAGATTCCACAAGATTTTTTTTTTGGTGACAATTGCATGGAAGTCTGTCACTCAGGGAATGCGTAAACTGACCGGATTCCTCAGTAAGTTGAAGTTATGGTGTGATTTTTCCTGTTTTGCGGAACATATCCTTCTTTTGTTAATTAAATCATATGTGGGCTTATACATAGTTTTGTTTTTTTGAGGAAGTGGCTGAATTCAAATACCTAGGATCACAAACAGGAATGAGATGCACAAGGAAATTAAACATAGGCTCAATTCTGGAAATGCGTGCTATTATGCATTACAGAGACTCTTGATGTCCCAACTCCTTAAAAAAAAAACGTTAAACTGAGAATATATAAAACTATTATTCTACCAGTTATATTATATGGATGTGAAACTTGGACTCTTACTTTAAGGGAGGAAAGGAGATTACAAGTATTTGAGAATGAAGTCCCTAGGAAAATTTTTGGACCAAAGAGAGATGAACAGACAGGTGAATGGAGGAGACTGCATAACAGTGAATTACATGATCTTTATAGGAAGCCAGATATAATAATAACAGTTAAATCTCGTAGACTGCGATGGACAGGACATGTGGCACGAATGGGGAATGAAAGACGTGCATGGAAGCTTCTTGTAGGAAAACCAGAGGGAAAACGCCCAGTTGGTAGACCAAGAATGAGGTGGGAGAATAACATTAACTATGATTTGAGGGAAGTAGATTATACAGGGGATGATTGGAACGCATTGGCTGAGGATAGGGATACATGGAGAGCTTATGTCCCCGCGGCTATGAACCTACGGGTTCGATAGTGCCAGTGAGTTAGTTAATGTCAATAGTTTCACTCCTTTGCAATCCACAAACTTACAAAATGCTCAATACTAACAAAATTGATTGTTCAAACCGTTGAGGTGGATACCTTCTTACGTCAGAGCCGTCGTCCTCAACTTATAAAATATGTATTTTTTATCTAAAGGCCTTTCGGAATCTATATTCCATCTTCAGCATGTCTTTCTTCGCTATATTACTTGATGTAATGTAGATACTACATTAGGACCAGCACCGAGAACTTGATGTAATGTAGACTGTACATTAGGAGCAGCACTGAGAATACAAAGTAATGTAGCGAAGAAAGACCTGCTGAAGATGGAATAGAGATTCTGAAAGGCCTTTAGACAAAGAAGCATACATATTTTATAAGTCAAGGACGAAGGTTCTGACCTAAGAAGCTATATTTTAACTTTATTTATTCTACAAAAGAATAAGAATACATTTTATTTACAAATAAATGTTACACAGTATTGACACCCGCATGAGCAAGTGCTCGGGTGCAGTTCAGTTACATGAATAATACAAATAGAATATATACATTTAAAGTTAGGACCAGTTTCATTTTTACATAAATTATGGCACATGCAAATAAAACATAATGTATTGGCAATAAGACTTATTCTAACAAAATAATTAATGCAATGGAGAATGATTAAAATAATATTAAACCATATAATGTAATGGATTATAATCAATAATACAGAACAAAATAATCAGTAATGTATTGATTTATAATAATACTAGAAGTCCCGGCCACGCGTTGCTGTGGCTATTGTATACGTTAACAATTTATAAGTTGCTGTCTTTCAGCCAGATTACTTAAAACTAATACTTACACACGAAATTAATAATATTGAAAATAAAATAAACACTGAACACACTTAAATTATTAAATAATAAATATTTGTAATTCGATTGAAATTCGCGGTTGCAACAAAAAGCACAGCCATCTGGATCTCTCTTTGTTAAATAATAAACCGATTACCTTACACCGCCATCTGTTAGAATCGTATTGAACTCACAGATAATTATAACTCTTTGTTAAATAATAAATAATTTGCAATAAAAAATAATGCGACTATAAATTTAGTTATAAACTACGCTAAGTCTCAAGTTGGATCAAACTGCACACAGTGTGCAAAATTTTATTAAAATCGGTTCAGTAGTTTAGGATTCCATCGCGGACAAACAACGTGACACGAAATTTTTATATATTAAGATAAGCAAAACTAGATACTTTATATATATTATTTTAAAATATTCAAATGATTAATTTTATTCACTTAATTAATTGAAAATAATTAATTTAATCGCTTTTTTAAAACTAGCTGTATTTAGTTTACTTAGTTCTGGATTGGATCGAATTAATTCATTATATAATTTGGGTCCTAGATATCTAGGTTCAAGGAATAAAAAAAAACACACACTACGCTGCAAACTACTTGCAATGGAAGCACATGCATGTATTTTGAATAACTGGCAAAGTTAAGGACATTCCACGTGTTTGTGGAGAAGCACAATTAAGTTAAACCCGTTGCCATGGCAACACGAGGCTATCTCACGTTTGAAGACACAGTGAACCGGGTGAAAGCGATAAATTATTTATAAAGAGTTGTGCATAATATGTACAATTAGATAAGTGGTTTATCTCCCAGACAACACACAATAAAAATAAACACGTCTGCACTTTATCAACATGTGAGAGATACGTGGTACACTCAGGTCCAAAAACATCACCACTATCACAATCACAGATTAAATGATGATTCTGGTGCAAATTACACTTTATAGCAATCTTATGTAAAAATTAAAAAAAACATATCATCATCAACAACAGGGATAATTCAATATAGAAACTCATATCACCTTGGTTGACTTCATAAAGGCTTTTGACAAAGTAGACAGAAATATATTACTACACATTTTAGCTGATGATAACGTTCCACAACAATATATTACTAATATCTTCAACATCTATAAAGATAATGAAATCTCTGTTAAACAAGATGGCAAATTATCTTCTTGGAAAAAGATCAACACTGGAGTAAGACAGGGATGTGGACTTTCACCGGTGCTTTTCATTATATATATGAATAAATTAATAAACGAATGGAGGAAAACACGAGGATATATACCCATCAATAGGAACCTCAAACGCGATGATTTAGCTCTTCTGGCACTTTCCGAAAATCATTTGCAACGATCAATTTATAATTTACAAAAAATAGGTGTCAAATTTAATATGGAAATATCAATTAACAAAACTAAAATTATGGCATTTCATGGGAAGGACCCCATACAAAGTAAAATCTGTCTCCAGAATAAAATTTTAGAGAGATCTAATCATAAGTAATGCCACGAGTGATTTCCAAATTATCGATAAATTCACGACTCACGAAGTGAGGAGTGAATTTATCTAGAGAATTTGGAAATCAAGAGTGGCATTTGTTAGGACTATTTAACGAATAAAATTAAGCTGTTTACTCACAAATCATTATTTAACTATAGTTATTTTAAAATATTTATATATTTATTGTAAACGGCGATGTTTGAAAACAAATAAGAAACGATAGGTACGCTTCTACTGCTTCTTTTGTTTATCACTGCAACCAGATCATACTATTTATTGCCAAAGGAACGCAATATTGTAAGGAGGAGCTTTCTTTAATATGGTAATTATAACACTGATAAATATTTGCTGAAACACGACTCTGATTGGTTGTAAAACAGAAATCATTGAAACGTGATTGGTCATTGACTCCCATTTGGGGCATGAGTTAAATAGTCAATTTAAATATCTTGGATATTGTCTCTCTATCTGGGATGAAAAGGATATCCCTGAAAAAATTACTAGTTATAATAAAAGTTTGGGAATTATTAATCAAGTTATGAAACCATCCCTTGTACAAAAAAAACACCAGATTACGTTTATATAACACTTTGGCTAGAGCAGTGTTGACCTATGGTAGTGAAGCATGGACACTAAAAAGACAACATGAAAGCAGAATAACGGCTTGTGAAATGAGATTCATGCGCAGAACAGCGGATTAAACCAGATGGGATCGGAAAAGGAACACCGACATCTTAAAAGAATTGGGGACTACGCCAATTTTGGAATATATTAAACAGTACCAACTAAATTGGAAACATCATCTAGAAAGAATGAGTTCAAATCGGATCCCTAAAGCTGTTTATAATTATATACCAAGAGGACGAAGATCATTGGGCCGTCCTATGAAACGCTAGAGGGAAAATTTTCTATAGGATCGTAACAGGCCTTGGCCTAATACTTGGAAGGAAGAAGAAGAAGAGCAACAGAGATCTCATTATAGGTCGAATTGGTCCTTCCATCTCTTCAATGGTCTTCCCAACAATCTTCTCCCTTTTGGTTTATAATTATACATTCTTCTTGGTATGCGCTGTTCATTCATTCGTAATACGTGCTGAAGATAAGCATTTTGATAATATTTTATTCTTTCACAGAGATTAAATATATTAAGTTCTGTTCTTATATCTTCGTTTTTCTTTTTATCGGTCCTTAGGTATCCTGCTATTGCTGTCAACATCTTCATTTCAGCAGCCTCTATTTGTTTACTATCTGCCTTTGTTAATGTCCAGGTTTCACATCCATAGATAAGAGTGGAACTGTCAATACTTTGTAAAATTTTAAAATAGTTTCTTTTCTAGTTTTATTCAATAAATTACTCTGTTTACTATTTACTCACAAATCATTATTTAAATATAGTTATTTTAAAATATTTATATATTTAATGTAAACGGCGATGTTTGAAAACAAATGAGAAACGATTGGCACGCTTCATTTGCTTATTTTGTTCGTCACTGCAACCAGATCATAATATTTATTGCCAAAGGAACGCAGTATTGTAAGAATGCACTCTAGTGGAGAAAAAATGAAACACGCCAAACTGTATATTAATTCATTTCTGATGTCCTATTATGTAAATATGACAATTATATTTTTCTGGGAAAAAATACATTAAAGAAAGTGCAAACAGTGGTTTATTTATTTTTTTTGGTGGTATAATCAATTACTACAAATCTTTTTATATTAACTCCCGCATGCGCTATGTGTTGACATCCATGCACTATATATATACAATCTGGTAGCCGTATTTCTTAGAGAGTCAGTCACTGCAAAATAATGCTATGACCTCTTCAGAATGTTAAAAAGGAGGTGCTTTCTTTATTATGATAAACTTTGGTTGGTAAATTTTAGGCGAAACACGACTGTCATTGATTGTAAATAAAAAATCATTGTAACGTGATTGGTCACTGACTCACATTAGGGGCATGAGTTAAATAGTCTACGTAAAGTGGTCTGCCGAAGTGGTGCGAAAATTTAAAATAGACCACGTTAACGTCATCTATCTGGAACCTGAAGCACGAAAAGTGCAACACATATCCCAAAATGTTTTATAAGTCTGTATTGTTTGGGAGGTGGCCCCGGGATTGAATTGATCATTCAGATAGAAGGTCCTCCACGTCTTTATGTAGTAAAAGAAAGTACTATGTGATCCAGGGATAAAAATCCTCACCCAACAAGTTGTCTCGCTCTAAGGGCCGAGGGAAATTTAAAAGAAAACTACAAATGGACAAGTTGAAATGAGGCACAAAGAGCGAGAGTGGGGGAGAATTGGAGGGGGAGACATGTCATTTCAATAAACTGGGAGAGATATGGGGAAATGTTTTCTGAATTGTCAATACAAATCAATTAGCACCTTCTTTTGTTTACTGATGCGGAGTTGATAGGGTTTCCGCTACGCGGCAGCACAATGTCCCACTACCGCAACTTGTTTGCTGTCACGCGCAGGGTGTACAGAGCTGCACTCTTCTGGGAATACATGGAATTAAAACATGTAAACATCGATTTCACATAATATAACCTCTCTAAATATAATTCTTCAGTTTTTGATGGACTAATAAATACAGATGCAATGACAAGCCAACCCTCGGGAGGGGACGAGAGTTCACAAGTTCAAAAGTTCAATTTTCACCACATTTTCATGCACATCTACTTCTAAGAAATCTTATAAAACGAGCCAACTTCTGGTATCACATCCATGTGTGCCACTCATAGAATTGGACGATCATCCAGCTATTATAGCAGTGACATGTGGTCAGCAAATCGAGTCCCTAGCTGTCGAACCACTGCATGTCCCTTTGGAACCAGAACATGTCCCTTAGCTCTGCGCCAAGGCATGATGCCTCAGATGAACCGGCTATGATGAAAGAAACCAAGGGACAAGTCATCCGGGAGAGACTTAAAGTCGTGGGTCCCGAGTCTGAAGTTTTCAGACTCGTTAAAGAACCTCAAGCCCGAAAAAGGCGCTGAGCAAAATTTAAGCTACTTCCACCAACCAAATAATATCTTAGTTGCCTATTTGATGTCCGTTGAGGTGACATGCTGATCACATCTCACTCAAATCTGTAGGGAAATAAACATATGTAAATAAGATTGATCAAGAAAGCTCAAATAGGGAGGCCAAGACCCGACGTATGTTATAATAGCTATAGGATATATATGTTTGTGGGGGGCACGCCGTAGCGTAGTGGTTAAGGCACTGAGCTACAAGCTGGAGGGTCGAGGGTTCAAGTCCCGTTGGGGTCAGGATTTTTAAACTGACCCAAACCTTCTGGCGGCACCATGGCCCTGGGGTCGACTCAGCCTCTAACTGAAATGAGTACCAGACGCTTGTTCTGGGGCAAAGGCGGCCGTCACGCAGGGCTGACAACCCGGCTGACATAAAGTGCCGATTGTCTAGAAAAAGTGGGAGCCTTAACCTCCTACTACCGCAAGGGCCTCCTGAGGCCTGTTGTGGGATCACTTTACCTTTTATATATGTTTGTGTGTGTTTATAAGAGAGAGAGAGAGAGAGAGAGAGAGAGAAACAGATAGAAAGAAGGCAGAGAAAGCGAAAGGGAAAGTGAGTATAGAGAGAGAGAGATAGATATAGAGAGAGAGAGAGCACGAGAGAGAGAGAGAATAGAGAGAAGAGAGAGAGAGACGAGAGAGAGAGAGAGAGAGAGAGAGAGAGAGAGAGAGAGAGAATGAGAAAATAAATATTGTAAATGTATGTTCCTTTTTTTTTTTTTCGAAAAAAAGTTACATTTCATTACCACCTTGTAGCTATATGCCCATCTAGTCCAGACCCCCAAAGCGGGAAAGTTGCAGTGGATCTTACTGAAACACCCAGGAACACACATTCAAGTTATCAAAACACTGTCAGCATTCGCCGTGATGCTACGGCAACTTCTCCTACACAGCTCTGGTGCGGGAAGTCGAGTCAGTGATTTGCAGGCGTTTCAAATGGAAATTTAACGCGTGAGCGCAGCTTGAATTTTTCAACGTCCTAATCATATTTACTGCATTATGACGTCATCCTACAATAGCATTCTACGATTAATGCAACAGGGGTGTAAATCTGTCCCACAAATAATCCAGAATATAATTTTTACAGGTCTATTGGCTCAGTTACTTCGCATTCAGGTGGTATCAGGTTCAATCCAAGATGTACCAAGCTGAGGTGTTTTCTTGTTTTTCTCAGACATCAAAATAAAGTAGAATCAGTAGAAAAAACTCAATAGATATAAATTAAACGGGACTTGTGCTGGTTCGAGTCTCCATGGGGGAAGAAATTTTCTCATGGTATTTCGGCCAGTATGGGACCGGTGCCCACCCAGCATCGTGAGGCATTTGGGTAGCTACAATAAGTAGCGGTTCCAGGTTGAGAGAACCAGCTGGGGGACTCGACATGCTGACCACATGTCACCCCTACACTGGCTGATCATCTACCTCTGTGATTGACACATGTGGATGTGAGGCAAGCAGCCGGCTGGTAGGCTACGGGTCTTGTAGGCCTGTCGCGCCAGGAGTTATATAAATTAAAGTGGCTAGAACAGGGTTCACCAATTGGCGGATCGCGGTCCGGACCCTGGGGCTTTGGTTTCCGGATCGGTTAAATATCGAATTAATACGCATTTTTAAAACCGGGTAAACATCGAATAAAACCAGTTGTACTAAATTTCATGTCATTATAGTATTATTTTTGGCTCAGTTGGCAGTACTGCTTATGGTCGGAGGTTTAACTGAAACGAACGGGATTCCGTTTGAAACCTGGTGACGTGAAAAACACGAAATTTGTGAAGTGAGATATTTACCACATGTTAAGTTTATCATAAACTTAATTAATAATTATTAGAATTAACAACGGTGTACTACTGTGCTGTATTTACCACGCGTTTTTTACAATTCATATCCATAACATAATTTAATTAATTTTCTTATAATATTAATCACTTAATAAAAGCTTCGTATGTTTAATCAAATCGACCGCGGTGGTCTAGTGGTTATGCTCCTTGCCTCCGGTCTCGAGGGTCACGGGTTCAAACCCGGCCGGGGTCGATGGATTTTTTAGGATGGAAAAATCCAAGGATCAAGTCCTCCGGGAGGGACTTTAAGCCGTGGGTCCCGAGTCTGAAGATTTTGAGGCTCGTAAAAGATCCTTAAGCCTCAATGAAAACGCATCTAAGCAAAATTTACCGAATTTTCCCGTCCTAGTACTACCTCGGTTTCCTAGATGTCAGTATGAGGCGGAACGCTGACCACGGACCGCTCAAATGGCATTTATAAGAAAACAAGTGTAACTAAATTAGTATGGTTCAAATTCTTCCCTGTAGGGGGAGAGCGCCTAAATCTCTGTTAAGGGAAACAAGGGCTTACAAGAAATATGTTTAATCAAGTGTGGTTCCGGACCTCGACTGAATTTACTACTTTGAAAATCCAATACGTCTTCCTCCGAGGAGTGATTTTGAAAATAAACAGGATGAAAATCCTACAAATCATGAATAATAATAAGAAGAAAATGGACCTCCATGAAATGTAATTGGTGACCTCTGGATTAGACCATGAAAAAAAGAATGGATAATTCAAGAATTCCAAAAATGATCTTCTTCTTCTTCACTTCACGGGCTAGGCAGATTGCCTGTTCCGCCTCATAGTTGTTCTGTCCATCTTTTCACTGACCTTCCTATATTCCTTGACCCTCTTGGTTTGTAGTTAAATGCTGCTTTTGGTAATCTTGTTACGTTCATTCTTTCTACATGTCTAAAACATTTACCTCTGCATTTCTTGATTTCCTCATTCAATGGATACATATTTAACTCTGTTCTTGTATCTTCATTCTTTATCCGATCCAATCCTGTGCAGCCTTTTGTTCTTATTATGAAGTTCATTTCTGCGCTTTGTATTCTACTTTGTAATTTTTTTGTCATTACCCAAGTCTCACTCCCATAAAGTAATGCAGGAACTGCCAAAGTTTTGTAAAACTTCAATCTACGGAAATACATAACCAAGCTAATTTATTTTAGGCTTATTAACTTATCAGGTTAAGAAAACTAACTGTAACAGATAGGGACTCGACATGCTGACTACGTATCACCCCCTGTATTCTACTGGATACATCATCGCCTATATCTGCGATAACTCTTGTGGATATGAGGCCAGCAGTCAGATGGTAGCCCAAGGATCTTCTAGGCCTGTCGCGTCAAGGATTTTAAAAAATTATTATAGATGTCATGGAGTGGCAAGTGGTCAGCTCATTATCTCAAAAGACCCTACGTACACAACCAATCCATTACTTGGATGGGAAAGTCCGCTTAAATTTTGCTCAGAGAGACTAATATAGGCTAGAGTTTTTTAAAGAATAACTATAGCATTTTTGGTAAATATACATGTTTTCTGTTCATGTGTGGCTCCATTTAGGTTCTTTTACGAGCCCGAAAATATTGGATTGAAGTCCATCTCGGAATACTGTTGGATTTTTCGATCCTAAAAAATACGTCAGTATGGCTGGGTTTGAACCTAGGGCCCTCGGGACGACAGGCAACGAACTTTCCTAGGCCGCCAATCTTCTTCTTCTTCCTTGGGCTCTATGGTCCTCTAAGAACCTTGGTCTCCTTCATAACAACTGTCCATTCTTCTCTATTACTAGCTTTCTATCTCCATCTTTTCACCTTCAGTTGTCTTAATTCTTCCTCAACCTTATCTAACCATCTTAGTTTCTGTCTCCCAACCTTTCTTCTTCCTTCTGGTTTCCCTTCTAAAATCTTTCTTGCTTCATCTGCAACACATGTCCTACCCATTCCAGTCTCTTTCTTCTAATATCTCCTACCAGATCTAAATCCCTATATAATTCTTTCAAATCCTGGTTTGTTCTAATTCTCCATATGTCTTGTTCCTGTACAGCTCCATATGTCTTCCTTCATATTTTTCTTTCTCACGTATTTAATATGTCCTGACCGCCCATGTTACTTTCTTATTTACTCATTGACACTATCGAACCAGTAGGTTCATGGCCGCGCGGACATAAGCTCTCCATACATCCCTATCCTGAGCTAATGGTTTACAATCATTCCCTGTATAATCTACTTCCCTAAAATCATTCTCATTCTTGGCCCACCAACTGGGCGTTTTCCTTCTGGCTTTCCTACAACAAGCTTCCATGCAAGTCTTTCATTCCCCATACGTGCAACATGTCCTGCCCATCACAGTCTACGAGACTTAACTGTTCTTATTATATCTGGCTTCCCATAAAGACCATGTAGTTCATTGTTATGCAGTCTTCTCCATTAACCTGTCTGTTCATCTCTCTTTGGTCCAAAAATTTTCCTAAGTACTTTATTCTCAAATACTTGTAATCTCCTTTCCTCCCTTAAAGTAAGAGTCCATGTTTCACATCCATATAATATAACTGGTAGAATAATAGTTTTATGTATTTTCAGTTTAACATTTTTTTGAAAAGAGTTGGGGCATCAAGAGTCTCTGCAATGCATAATAGCACGCATTTCCAGAACTGAGCCAATGTTACGTCTCTTAAATCCATTATATCCCTACGTCCCCTCCGAAGGAACTAACACGATTTTTTCGCTCTTAAAAATAAATTAACTTCACTTGGGTTTGAACCCGCGAACATCGGAAGAATGCAACATGAATACATCTTGTTCACGAGGATGGGCGAGGTCTTGCTCTCGAAAACAAGTTAAACGTTTCTTCTGCTACTGCGGCAGACATGCTCAGGTGTTCGGTAATTGTGAAGTGCGGAATACGTGACGCAAAAACTATTGAATTGTGTGACTACGCAAAAAACAAGGCAGTTGTACCAACATTAATATCTGTCGAACTAGAAAGCCCTCTGAAAGTGTTCCTCTGTGAATTGACATCAATCTGGCGTAATGCAAAGTCGCTGTAGGAGGTCCTTGACACGTCCGCGTAACCATGGCAACAGGAAATCCCAAGACGAATTGATTTTTCATCACGTGATGTTTATGAGGAGACTCGTAGACTCAAGTACTGGGTTTGTGTCCTGAATATCACAAATAGGTCGTTAATAATTTCATAACTTCCAAACGTGGGTGACAAGTGGCCTCTTCGAATGTCTCTTGAAAATGTTGAATAAAAAAGCTATTTATATTAGAAAAATCAAAAACACTAGATTTTTATGATATATTAAACTATAATTAACAGACATAAAATCAAACTAACTCACTCTTATTATGGAAGCAGGAGGTTCGTGGCCGTGCGGATATAAGCTCTCCATACTCCTATCTTCGCATAATGTTTTCCAATAATCTGTATAAATTACGTCCTCAGATCATAGTTAATGCTATTCCCTGACCCCATGCTTGGTCTACCTATTGCATTGTTTCCTCTGGGATTTCTACAAGAGATTCCATGCCTCTCTTGCACTCCCATTCGTGTCACATTTTCTGGACATTGATCCATTATAAATTTTATGAACTACACCAAAGGAATATTTATAAATTTTTCCCATTGCAATGCATGACACTTAACTGTTCTTATTATATCTGGCTTCCTATAAAGACCATGTGGTTCACTGTTATGCAGTCTTCTCCATTCACCTGTATGTTCATCTCTCTTAGGCCCAAAAGTTTTCCTAAGAACTTTATTCTCAAATACTTGTACCCTTTCTTCCTCCCTTAAAGTAAGAGTCCATGTTTCACATCCATATAATATAACTGGTAGAATAACATTTTTATATATTTTAAGTTTAATGTTTTTTGAGAGAAGTAGGGACGACAAGAGTCCCTGTAATACATAATAGCACGCATTTCCAGAATTGAGCCTATGTTTAATTTTTTTGTGCATCTCATTGCTGTTTGTGATTATTGTTCCTAGATATTTGAATTCCCCACTTCTTCAAAATTTCCCTCATTTTTCACTAAATGCCCTATTCCATTATGTAATGCGTAGCGTAGTGGTTAAGGCACTGCGCTACAAGTCGGAAGGTCGAGGGTTCAAGTCCCGGTGGCGGCAATATGGCCCTGGGGTCGACTCAGCCTCTAACGGAAATGAGTACCAGGCGCTTATTCTGGGAGTAAAGGCGGCTGTCACGTAGGGCTGACAACCCGGCTGACATCAAGTGCCGATTGTCCAGAAAAAGTGGGACTCTTAACGTCCTACTACCCCAAGGGTCTGCCGAGGCCTGTACTTTACTTTACTTTTAATGTACTCGTAATTATACGTGTCAACATATGTTTAGCTTAAGATACTATAACCTTTATAACACACAATTACTTCATGCAACACAGAAACAAGTGGGAAATTGAAATTCATTGATTTAATTTAAAAAAAAAAACTTGTTGAGATATACGGAATCTGAGGAATAAAGTCAAACTTTTAAGAAAAAGAGCAAAAACTTGCACAAATTGAATCATTTCTAAGAATCTACGTCTGATCTAAGGGAAATTTTCACGATTCAACGCACCAAGTAAAAAATTAAAAGTTAATAATAAAGGGAATGCGCACAAATGTGCATTCAGTAATTTTTTACTACTTTATTCCATCAGTGATTTTTTTTTGTTGCGTACGTTGAAGAGCTATCGTTCATACGTTTTTGACGCAAAAGCTTGCATATACAGTCCGGCGTTTTACAGTGGCGTATTTTGCCGATTTAGGCGGCCAAAATAATTTTTGCAATTAGATTGAGTCTAAATGTGTCCTGTTACTAAATTAATTGTATTTTAGGAGAAAGATAGTACATTTCAGTGACTATTTAACTCATGCCCCAAATGGGAGTCAATGATCAATGACGTTTCAATGAATTCTGTTTTACAACCAATCACAGCCGTGTTTCGCCTCGAATTTATTAACTTATATTTATCATATTAAAGAAAGCTCCTCCTTTTTAACATTCTGAATAGGTCAGAGCATTATTTTGCAGTGACTGACTCTCTAAGAAATATGGTGAATATAGCAATTTACATATTAAGATGTAAGAATCTCAGAATACAAGTGGCTCCCAATTGTATATATAGTGCACGAATGTAAGCAAGTACCGCTTGCTGGATATAATAGAAAAACAATTGTAGCAATTGATTATACCACAATAAATATAAACCACTGTTTGCACTTTCTTAAACGTGCTATTTCCCAGGTATTAACGTTCCAGAAAAATATAATTGGCATATTTACATCATAGGACGTCAGAAATTAATTAATAACCTATAATGTTGGTTATAATTAGAGAGCTGATTTTTAATTTCTAAAAGTTAAGATTGCAACACAGTGTAATGAGAAGTTAGGCTTATGACTGTCTTTTGTTTTGGTTTCACACACAAACAGTTGAATAGTATAATGAGAAGTTAGGCTTATGACTGTCCTTTGTTTTTGTTTCACACACAAACAGTTGAATGAGAAGTTAGGCTTATGACTGTCCTTTGTTTTGGTTTCACACACAAACAGTTGAATAGTATAATGAGAAGTTAGGCTTATGACTGTCCTTTGTTTTGGTCTCACACACAAACAGTTGAATAGTATAATGAGAAGTTAGGCTTATGACTGTCCTTTGTTTTGGTTTCACACACAAACAGTTGAATAGTATAATGAGAAGTTAGGCTTATGACTGTCCTTTGTTTTTGTTTCACACACAAACAGTTGAATAGTATAATGAGAAGTTAGGCTTATGACTGTCCTTTGTTTTTGTTTCACACACAAACAGTTGAATAGTATAATGAGAAGTTAGGCTTATGACTGTCCTTTGTTTTTGTTTCACACACAAACAGTTGAATAGTATAATGAGAAGTTAGGCTTATGACTGTCTTTTATTTTGATTTTACACACAAACAGTTGAATAATATATCCTATCTGCATTGCAATCTTATCTTTTATTACATACAAATTCGTTCCCTTATAATAATATACAGTTTGATGTGTTTAATTTGTTCTCCACTAGGGTGCATTCTTACAATATTTATTTGGCAATAAATAACATGACCTGGTTGCAGTGGATGAACAAATGAAACATAACAAACGTTTCTCATTTGTTTTCAAACATCGCCGTTTACATTAAATATATACATGTTTTAAAATAACTATATTTAAATAATGATTTGTGAGTAAACAAGTTAATTTCGTTTGAAAAACCTGTGCAAGTGCGAACGGCAGGAGCAGAAAAGCGTCGGTGCACCGTAATGCTTGGCAACACCTGCTGATGGACGAAAACTTCCACTTTTCGTTATTTTTAAAAGAAAGGCCTTGCCAAAAGAAAAACTGCATCCACGAATTTTGGTAAGGGTGCAAGGGAAAGGGTGGATTACCGAAGAACTATACATGGATTGGCTGAAGTGAATGTGGTTTCGGCGGCCAGGTGCACTCATACATCGCAGATCCATGTTGATAATAGACAGTTTCTCAGGTAATTTAATGGAAAGTGTAAAAAAACAAAATGAAAAGTGTGACATGGTTGTCATATCTGAAGAAATGACTGGCATATTACAACCACTTTACGTTTCAATTAACCGCCCTTTAAATGCATTTGCAACGTTTCTACCGCAACGTCGAACGAACGATTGAAGAAACTTAAAATCTGTGAATGTATTGTCGCAGCATGGGACTTAAAACCACAAGACATGGTCACTAAAGTGGCATCTATTTCTAATGCCATGGACGTGACAGAGGGGGCACGCCGTAGCGTAGTGGTTAAGGCACTGCGCTACAAGCCAGAAGGTCGAGGGTTCAAGTCCCGTTGGGGTCAGGATTTTTAAACTGACCCAAACCTTCTGGCGGCACTATGGCCCTGGGGTCGACTCAGCCTCTAATGGAAATGAGTACCAGACGCTTGTTCTGGGGGTAAAGGCGGCCGTCACGCAGGGCTGACAACCCGGCTGACATCAAGTGCCGATTGTCTAGAAAAAGTGGGAGCCTTAACCTCCTACTACCCGAAGGGCCTCTTGAGGCCTGTAGTGGGATTACTTTACTTTACTATGGACGTGACAGAAGACGCATTGTGGGCCGCCTCATCAGACAGTGAGGACTCTAGCGGATGTGATGATGAAAGTGATATGGACGCATCAAATGATGAAAAATAAGTGGTGATAACTCACATACTGCCATTGGATACACTTGTTGGAGTACTTGTAAGGTATGTGGACCTTGTAATTAGATAAAATTGTTCTAAAATGAAGCAAGTTTTCTAATTATTTCATGTAAAAGCCGCGCCCTAATATTGAAACTCATATTTTAGGTAAATATCAGAAAATAGAAAATTAAACACCATATTGTTTGCAGATGACCAAATAATAATAGCAAATTCCGAAGATAATCTACAGAAAGGTCTGTATGAACTTAACAAAATTACAGAAGAATATGGATTAAAGATATCTACAGAAAAAACAAAAATTATGGCATTTCAAGGTGTAGATCCTGTCACAAGTAAAATTGTACTGGACAATAAAATTTTGGAGCAGGTGAATAATTTTACATATCTAGGATGCAATATCTCATATGAAGAAGAAAAGGATGTAAATGCAAAAATATCTAAATTTTTAAGAATTTTAGGGTTAATAAATTCTATCTTCAAGCCACAGTTAGTCCAAAAGCATTCAAGATTAAAAGTGTATAAAACACTGGCTCTTCCAACTCTTTTGTATGGTAGCGAAGTATGGACGTTGAAACATAAGGATATACAGAGACTTAGATCTGCTGAAATGAGATACCTTCGGAGGACTGCAGGATACGCATTACTAGATCACAAAAAAAAAAGAAGACATCTTAGAAGAATTACACATGGAACCTTTAGAAAACAAACTTTCTGATTATAAGTCAAGATGGATGCAACATGTTCATCGAATGGAGGATCACAGAATACCCAAACAAATGTTAAGATATCAACCTGCAGGAAGAAGAAGACCAGGACGTCCACTCAAAAGACTTCTGGATGGTGTTTCTCTTGAGGCCGAAACAGGTCAACAAATGACCTAAATTCGTGAATGTACTATGATGATGATGATGATATTTTAGGTAGAAAAGTGTGGCCTATTCACGCGTAAATATGAAAACTTTTACGATCTATTTAAGTATCCTTCATAAAGAGTTTAAAACACTAATCGGATATAAAAGCATTAGTAAAGGAAGAACATTTATTTTCATTTCATTATTTTCAAACATTATATTCAACAATATTTTAGCATTATTCCCATACGTGCTGTTTGTTGATCAGAGTCACAGTTCTTCATCAGAAGTTACTTTCGTCTCCTCTGACAATTAATTTTCAGATTCAGCTGTATCGATTCCAGATTTGGCTGGAAGTAGCATTTCCAAAGATTCCTTTAAAAAATTGTACGTTTTCTACAGATTGTGGCCTCTCACCAATCAGAACAGGGACTGGAATTAGCAATAATCTGTTAAGCACGTCTAGGTTTTGAGACTATTAATATTTGTACTACAATTAATTGAAGTGGCAAAAAATAAGCCTTCTTCTTCTTCTTCCTTCCAAGTATTAGGCCAAGGCCTGTTACGATCCTATAGAAAATTTTCCCTCCAGCGTAAATAGTTTGATCCTTCCGGAAAATTCTCATATAAGATTTGAAAGCATAATAATAGTCCCTTCGATTGGTTGCTGGCCAAAAGAAGGCAAGACCAGTGATGGGGCTGCCATCTTATAGCCTTTGGTCAGGCTTTTCTGGAGAAGAAAAGAAAATAAAGGAAAGAAGAAATGGAAGAAAGGAAAGACTCCCTAGCCCTCGGATGCCCTAATAGCGTCGGGGTCGAAAAAAACAAGAGTTAACCAAGGGAGGTTAGATAGTAAAGTTAAAAGAGTGCAAAACACAAGTAAGTGGAAGAAATGTTTTGCTCAGCTTGGGCACCTTGTGGTCGCCATCCACATATCCCCTAGATGAGGACCCCTGAGGGTAAAATGTTTATATCTGAGTCATTCTGAAATTTCTGGTTATTATTTTACTATTATTTATTATTTTGAAAACACCATCGCACAAAAATAATGTACAACGCACGTTTGTGAAGTGTTTTACAGAATCTCGGAAATTAAAAATCTTTCCTCGCTTCTGCAAAAACCACTTCCCAACCTCGGGTCGTAATATAATATTATAGAATAATACGTGTCTCTTTGGCTTTGTTTGCAATTTATAATGTCGAGTAAAAGGGAAGAAAAAGTAGTTCGGAAGCGGGAAAAAAGTAGTGTTGCTGCTTAAAATAAAAATAAAATTGTTTGACCGTTTATTCGCGTTGGCGAGTCGTTTGCATCCATGTCACGCTGTTTCAATGTTAATGAATAAACTGTACGACTCATCAAGATATCCGAAGACAAAACAAGGAATTCTATCGCTGAGTTCACAGCTGAATATCAGTCTGAACTGAAAGACCTTTTAAAAGCTGCAAAACAGGAAAAAATTACTAAGTTCTTTAAGTCCTTGTTTAAGCCTGACAATAACAAGTTTTAAAATTGTTCAGAGCGTTACTCAAGAACAGACCATAAAATAAATTCTGTGCTTCTCAAATAATTACAAACAGAATCAGTCATGGAATGTGTACAAAAATACAGAAACAACTGGAAATCTCACGTAAGAAGAATGAGCAGAACAAGAATACCACGTCAGATCTTAAATTACCAGCCACCAGGCAAGAGATCATTGGGCAGACCCTTCAAACGTTGGATTGAGACCGTAACAGACCACTAGATCTATCACATGAAAGGAAGAAGAAGAAGAAGAAGAAGAAGAAGAAATGTTTAAAATCACCCATTAAATTGATTTTATTTTGATAATTTTATTTTATTTTGGAATCTTTTGTATATACCCATACAAATTAAGTAAACTGATCCCACAACAGACCCGGAGGCCCTTGGTGTAGTTGGAGGTTAAGGCTCCCACTTTTTCTAGACAATCGACACTTTATGTCAGCCGGGTTGTCAGCCCTGCGTGACGGCCGCCTTTACCCCAGAACAAGCGTCTGGTACTCATTTCGTTAGAGGCTGAGTCGACCCCAGGGCCATAGTGCCGCCAGAGGATTTGGGTCAGTTTAAAAATCCTGACCCCAACGGGACTTGAACCCTCGACCCTCCGGCTTGTAGCTCAGTGCCTTGACCACTACGCTACGGCGTGCCCCCCACCCATACAAATTAGCATTTGATATTCACGGTTTCTGTATTCGCAGCATATTTACGGAACTTATCCCCCACGAAATGGAGTTTTTACTATATATATATATATAAGTTATATTTGTTTGGCTTTTGAGGTAGATAGACTGAAGATAAATTATATCAAAACAGAATATATGGTAATCGGAGCAAATTCAGAAGACCTACAAATAAATAATATGATAATTAAATGTGTTGAAGGATTTAAATATCTTGGATCTATAATAGATAAATCTCGTACTTGTGAAAAATATATAATTAACAGAGTAAATTGTGCAAGGAAGGCGATTAGATCCCTGAATGGTCTTTTATGGAATAGAAATTTGACCAGAAAAACAAAAAAGGGATTATACAGGCAATAATAGAAAGTATACTTACATATGGATCAGAAAGCTGGACAATAAATGAAAGGATGCAGAAAAGAATCTTGGCGACAGAAATGGATGGATTACGGAGAAGTATGAGAATATCCAGGCTACAACATATTCGAAATACATATATCAGACAAGAAATGGATGCACAGGAAACTGTTATCGATAGGATAACAAAGAGAGCTCTACAGTGGTATGGACATGTACAACGGATGTGGGAAGACCAGTGGCCTAAACAGGTGTTAGATTGGATGGTACCAGTCATTCAAAACAGGCGGAAGAATTACGAAGCTCTGTTTGTTGCTACACGTGACGTCATATAAGGCAGTGTATACTGCCAGTGTCCCACGTCCCATTCCCCTCTGCACTCATAGATAGCAGTGTCACGTGTTCTATTCCTACATAAACACGACTGCAGTGCCCTCCGTCAACAACTGCGCTTACTCCTTAAACGGGTAATACCAGGCAGAAGGAAGAGGGGGAGAAGTAGAAAAACATGGTATGAGGGAATATATGATGCCATGATGAAGAGGGGTATGGAAGAAGGACAATGGGAAGATAGGAATCTCTGGAAAGCAGGAATAAAGGGCGAAATGCTGTAAAGTGGAAAGCCTGTATTAAGTTCTTCTTCTTCGGCTTTCCCCCACTTATAGGTTTGCCGTCTTCAGTTTCCATTTATCTCTATCATTCCAATCTCCCTCTTCCAAATTCCTATCATCCATTACAGTTCTGACGTACGTTTTCCATTTCCATCTTGGTCTGCCACGTTTATTTCTTCCAGGGGGTGACCATTGGTATTTTTTTTTGGCCATCTTTCATTTTCAATTCTTTGTACATGGCCATACCATTCAAGCGTTTGATTTTCAATCCTCTTAACAACAGATGTGGTGACATTCATTTCTCTCCAAAGGAATTCATTTCTTATTTTATCCTGTCTTGTTTTTTGGAGGCTTCTTCTAAAATAATCGAATTCAACTGTTCTAATTTTATTCTGTTGTAATTCCGTCAAATACCAAGTTTCACTTCCATATGACAAATTATTCTGTATGATGCTCTTATAAATTTTCATTTTAGTTTCCTTTGTAATATTTTTATTCCAAATTATTCCACGTAATTCCTTAGTTGCATTTTTTGCCATTGCAATTTTAGTCTGTACATCTCTCTCACTTGTAATTTTTGACCCAAGATACTAAACAAAATTCACACTTTTTTATTTTCCCTGTTTCGAGTATGAGGTCATCCACATCCTTTTCCCAAACACATATTTTGTTTTCTGTAAATTTATATTAAGTTAAAAAGTTATATTTGTTTGTGTGTTTCGCTTGGTTCATGGACCGCATCGAGTCACAAAGCAAATCTGAATAGAATTTCCAAAAGCGTCTAACTTCTGGGAACAAAGTGTTCATGAGAGCTCCATTAAGAGAGCAGGCAGACACTTGCAGACTTTTTTTCTCTTCCTCCACAACTTGTTCAACTCGCTGGAGAACACGGCTTTACTACTAACATACTGACAGTATCCAACCCGTAGATTCGTAACCTTGGGGGCATAACCTCTTCATACATCCCTATCCTGAGCTAATGCTTTCCAATCATCCCCTGTATAATATAATTTCCCCAAATCATGATTAATGTTATTGTCCCACCTCATTTTTGGCCTACCTACTGGGCGCTTTCCAAATGGTTCACATGCCCCTCTTCCAAATCCCCATTCGTACCGCACATCCTGCATATCGCTGTCCACGAGAATTACCTCTTCTTATTATATCTGGCTTCCTATAAAGACCATGCAGTTCATTGTTATGTAGTCTTCTCCATTCACTTGTCTGTTCATCTCTCTTTGCTACACATTTTCTCCCCAAGAACTTTATTCTCAAATACTCGTAATCTCCTTTCCTCCCTTAAAGTAAGGGTCCATGTTTCACATCCATATAATATAACTGGTAGAATAATAGTTTTATATATTTTCAGTTTAACGTTTTTTGAAAGGAGTTGGGGCATCAAAAGTCTCTGCAATGCATAATAGCACGCATTTCCAGAATTGAGCCTATGTTTAATTTCTTTGTGCATCTCATTCCTATTTGTGATTATTGTTCCTAGGTATTTGAATTCAGCCACTTCCTCAAAATTTCCATCATTTGTTATTAGATGTACATTTCCATTATATAATGTATTTCTGTATGTGACCATATACTTAATTTTATTGTTATATATATATATATATATATATATATATATATATAATATATATAACAAGTCTTCTACCAGATGCAAGGAAATTCAGGAAACAACTAAGAGACAAAGAAGCAGTTCTCTGGAGTCAACTTCCTCATAAAGGAAAAGGCGTTGTTCTCTACAATGAATATCATCATCATCATCATCACTCCAGGGATTAGGCAATTGCCCGTTCCGACTTCATATTGCAACAGCCCAACGTCTTCTAGGTTTTCCAAGATCACGTCTTCCTCTTGCTTGATAATTTCTGGCTAACAATGGATATCTCTCCTTACTCATTCCATCCATGTGATCAATCCATTTCTGTCTGTAATTCGTGACTTTATCCAATAAAGGCTGTACTTTCAATTCTTCTCTTATATCCTCATTTCTTATTCTATCAAGTCTTGTACATCCTTTTACTTGTCTTAGGAACCTCATCTCCGCCGTCTGTATTCTATCCTTCTGTCTTTTCACTGGAGCCCAAGTTTCACATCCATACAATATTGTGGGAACCGCCATAACATTATACATTTTTATCTTGGTTTGTTTTCTAATTTTATTTTTGAATGTTCTCTGTATTGTTCCACACATCGTCTGAAATTTATTTATTTTGGAGTCAATATCTCTTTCCACATTGTAGCCAACATCACAGCCCAAATATTTGAAACTAGATACCTGTTCTATACTTTGATTTTCTAAAATAATTTTGGTTCTCACTGGATCTCTTCCTCTAAAAGCCATGATCTTCGTTTTCCTTACAGAAATCTTTAGATCGTATAATTTACATATTTCATTTAATGCATGCATTGATTTCTGTAAGTCGTCTTCATTTTTCTGTATTATGATTACATCGTCAGCAAATAGAAGATTATTTATGCACATTTTATTATCCATTCTTATTCCTGGATTTACTAAAACTTTCCATTTATTAAAAATATCATATATATATATATATATATATATACACATATATATTAAACAATGAATATACACCAGCAAATCAATGGATTCGTGACCATCAGGGATTTTATTGTTCCGAATGGAGAGAAGCGATTAAAATGCAAGCTAATATATCGGGGGTGCGTTTTTGCCGGGCAGGTCTAGGGACGATACCCTCTGTAGACGTTGTCGCAGAGAGCACGAAACCCTTGCACACGTCCTTGGGGCCTGTCCGTTTGGAGAATCACTGAGAAACATTCCGCACCACACTGTTCGAAAATATGATGGCAGAAGCCTTGCGAGATTTTGGATACACAGTTTATGAGGAAGTTCATGGTGTGGCCACTAATGGGAGTAACAGACGAATAGATATTATTGCAGTTAGACCATCTTCTAAAATTGGTATGATATTAGATCCCACAATCCGTTTTGAGACTCATAGTGACCAACCTGAGGAAGCTGACTCTGAAAAGAAAGCCATATAAGAGCCAACAATTGACTATTACTAAGATAAATACCAACTAGATAGTATAACTGTCACAGGATTGATGATCGGGGCAAGAGGTACTATACCAGGATTCTTAGCCAAATGTGGAATTCTTTAGATTTGGACAGAGTGTATCTTTCCAAAATTGCCATCGCTGCCATTAGAGGGTCAATTTCAATTTTAAGAAACCGTTTTTACAAAATGTCTACTTTACAGTATGTATACTTCAATTGCAATTTGGAATTTTTTAATGTATTTACAAAATGTATTTCATCAATTTCGAAAATTAATTGTCTGTATCACTTTGTCCTTGAGGCAATCCTCTAATGAGGAAAGTTGTATATAAATAAATAAATAAATAAATATATATATATATATATATATATATATATACATTTTGGCCTTGTTCATTTTCGGAGTCTAGTAGATAAGATCGGTGAAGATTTTTTTTTTCAAAAATCTTTTCAAAAAATAATTAGAAATAATTAATTCCTTCGGAATTGCTAAAAAAGACAAAATCACAAGAAATAAGATAGGACATTTAGAAAAGTGGTGATTAAAGAGCTTGGGAGATGAGGAAGGAACAAGGTGCGAAGGCAGGACTTTGGGAACAAATTATGATTAGGATTATTAATACACGCACAGCACGTAGCGGCGGCAGGAGGGGGGGAGGTGCGCAGTCGGGCACAGCGCCTGTCGATGTTCAGTTGTCTCCAGTCAGCTGGGTGAGAATGTAGGAGCGCGACATGCCGGTCCGCAGGGGGCATGTGGCCCCTCGAACAACTATCATAGAAACCATCATCCGAAAATTCGACACGCACAGTAAGTAATACACATTTCACCTTGCGATCCTAGCGTTACACATTCCAGAGGTCACAACCTTGTAACTTCTAATTTTACCAAAATGACGTCTTTTTTTTTCCTGGTTTTCGCCCGACGTTGAAGCAAGAAATACTGACTTCAAATTTCATCACAATCACCACATCATCACCAAATCACATTATCCACAAAACAAATTCAATTACATCAAAAGTCCGTCACGCAGGAATTGCGTAAACTAACTGAATTCATCAGCAAGTCATATTAATGTCCTATTTTGCTTGTTTACCAAATACATATTTTTTATTAACCCTAGAATTGGTGAAAAACTAACCTCTCATGCAAAATAATTAAATGTGTCCAAATAGCATGAGGAAGAGCTATTTATAAATTTTGGGGTTGAGATAAACCCCCACCTCCAGTGGCCGGAGTTCGTTGATTTTTGGAAAATACCTTCATTGTATTATACCAATAACATATACGGAGTTTGGTTGCGAAAAATTGAAAATTGTGGCAGTTGGAGATATTTTTAAATTTTCGTTTCAGGTGAACTCCTACTCCTAATGATCCGATTTTGCTAGTTAGTGAACTGGATCTTAATGTTTTTAATTGATTGCTATATGCCGAGTTTGGTTTTGAAAAAACAAAAATTGTGGCCGCTAGAGCGTTCAAGGACACACATACATATGTGTACATACTTTTGTGCTGTGGTCATTTCCGTGTCTTCTAGGAACGGTCGATGAAGATATGTTATTTTTTAATATTTGTATTCGTACAGCATTAACAGCTTTATTCTTTCGTAATTCGATAATAGAACAACCAACCGATATAGGGGTGCACAAAAATAACGTAAACACTAACATGCATATGTGCCGCATGCGGACACTGTTGCTCCGTAGCGGGAGTTTCTTAAACAGGTCAATTCAGTTATGCTTGTTTATATGAATTCCAATACCTAGGAACAATAATCACAAACAGGAATGAGATGCACAAGGAAATTAAACATAGGCTCAATTCTGGAAATGCGTGCTATTATGCATTGCAGAGACTCTTGATGTCCCAACTCCTTTCAAAAAACATTAAACTGAAAATATATAAAATTATTATTCTACCAGTTATATTATATGGATGCGAAACATGGACTCTTACTTTAAGGGAGGAAAGGAGATTACGAGTATTTGAGAATAAAGTTCTTAGGAAAAATTTTGGACCAAAGAGAGATGAACAGACAGGTGAATGGAGAAGACTGAATAACAGTGAATTACGTGGTCTTTATAGGAAGCCAGATATAATGAGAACAGTTAAGATATAATACATATATAAGAAAAATAAGTGTTTGGTTTGGATTCGCCTGGTGGTGTAATGGATAACACGCTGAGGTACAGACTCAGAGTTCCGGGTTCGAATCCCGTCCAGGCATTTATTTTTCTTATCATGCCATATATATATATATATATATATATATATATATATATAGTCTAATGCCACAGGTTTTCTTTTATGACATTTCTGGTTTTCTCCCCTGACATTGGCGGAATTGTAATAAATTTGATAAGTTGGTGCACCTGGAAGGTGGAGTTACGTTACCGCGATGATATGATGGGTGATAAATGATAATGGAGCGCCAGGAGAGTTCTTAACCTAAATTCCAGACCGTGGGCAACCACAGGAATAATTCCCTTTAAGGAAAAATGCCTATGGTCCGACCGGGAATCGAACCCGGGACCTCATGAACAGTAGTCAGTAACGCTGACCACTAGCCCATGAGGCTGGTCATATATATATATATATATATATCCATCCATCCATAGTAATTCTGACCGAAGGCAGGTCCTTCACTGCAATCATAGCATTTCCATGCTATGCTTGCAGCTTTACTAGGGAATTGTAGGTGTGGTAGCTTCCCGTTGCTTTCCACACCGGCGAAGGATGATGATGATGATGATAATGATAAAGATGATGATGATGATGATGCTATATGATTTCGGGGACCGTTTGGGCCTTAAAGTTTTCCTGAAAATTGCCTTACAGGTGAGGAAAAACCCCGATAAAAACCTCACCCAGAAAAACTGCCCCGACCGGGGATCGAACCCGGGCCCGCTGCGTGACAAGGCAGCACGCTACCTCGAGACCACAGCGGTGGACATATATATATATGCATTTTTTTTAAATCTAGGAAATCGAGACTGCAAGTAAATATCAAAACTAAAAAAGTGTTCGCACACAAAAAATATACAATGAAAATATAAGTTAATGACAAATGAGGAAAATTTTGAAGAAGTGGCTGAATTTATACACCTATAGGAACAATAATTACGAACAGGAATGAGAAGCACAACAAATTAAACATAGGCTCAACTCTGGAAATGCGTGCTATTGTGTATTATAGACACTCTTGTCCCAATTTCTCTAAAAAAAACGTTAAACTGAAAACATATAAAACTATTATTCTCCCAGTTTTATTATATGGATGTGAAACATGGACTCTTACTTTAAGGGAGAAAAGGGGATTACGAGTATTTGACAATAAAGTACTTAGGAAAATATTTGGTCCAAAAAAGAGATGAACAGACAGGTGAATAGAGAAGACTGCATAAAAGTAAACTACTTGGTATGTATAGGAAGCCAGATATAATAAGAACAGTTAAATCTCGTATTGTGCGATGGGCAGGACACGTGGCACGAATGGGGAATGAAAGGGGTGCATGGAAGCTTCTTGTA
Organism: Diploptera punctata; assembly: GCA_030220185.1. Classification (NCBI taxonomy): domain Eukaryota; kingdom Metazoa; phylum Arthropoda; class Insecta; order Blattodea; family Blaberidae; genus Diploptera; species Diploptera punctata. Next base: position 1,752,841 of record JASPKZ010003835.1, read on the forward strand.
GGAAAACCAGAGGAAAAACGTCCAGTTGGTAGACCAGGAATGAGGTGGGAGAATAACATTATCCATGATTTGAGGGAAGTAGATTATACAGGGGATGATTGGAAAACAGCTCAGGATACGGATGTATGAAGAGCTTATATCCTCGCGGACATGAACCTACGGGTTCGATAGAGGCAGTGAGCTAGTTAGTTGAAAATAAAGTTCTTAGGAATTTTTTTGAACAAAATTAGATGGAGTGAAGGTGAATGGAGAAAATAAATAACAATATAGGAAAGCCGATGTAATAAGAACAGCCGATGGTTTATTTTAGGAAGTAATATTTTGAGCTTCTTTTAATCAAGTTTTTTTGAGTCTAGAAACATCTTACCTCAAATAGAGGTAAGATGTTTCTAGACTACCTCAAATTGAGGTAAGATGTTTCTAGACTACCTCAACTTGAGGTAAAATGTTTCTAGACTACCTCAAATTGAGGTAAAATGTTTCTAGACTACCTCAAATAGAGGTAAGATGTTTATAGACTACCTCAAATTGAGGTAAGATGTTTCTAGACTACCTCAACGTGAGGTAAAATGTTTCTAGACTACCTCAAATTGAGGTAAGATGTTTCTAGACTACCTTAAATTGTGGTAAGATATTTCTAGACTACCTTAAATTGAGGTAAGATGTTTCTATACTACCTTAAATTGAGGTAAGATGTTTCTAGACTACCTCAAATTGAGGTAAGATGTTTCTAGACTATCTCAAATAGAGGTAAGATGTTTCTAGACTACATCGAATCGAGGTAAGATGTTTATAGACTACCTCAAATCGAGGTAAGATATTTCTAGACTACCTCAAATTGATGTAAGATGTTTCTAGTTTACCTTAAATTGAGGTAAGATGTTTCTAGATTACCTCAAATTGAGGTAAGATGTTTCTAGATTACCTCAAATTGAGGTAAGATGTTTCTATACTCAAAACTACTTGAAGAGTTAATACTCGTAGACCAAGGTGGGCAGGACACATCCCATGAATGGGGAATGAAAGAAGGACATACAAATTCCTTGTAGGAAAAACCAGAGGGAAAGACCCGAGTAGGTAGGCCAAGAATGAGGCGGAAGAATAACTTTAACCATTAATTGAGGGACATATATTACACAAGCGATGATTGGAAAACATTAGCTCACAATACAACTATTGAGAACAAGTCCATGTGGCCATGAACCTACGGGTTCCACAGTACCAGCGAATTAAAGTTATGCGCCACTCCTTCATAACGCATACCTACTCTTATACTGTACAAGTGACGGTTTGAAGCAATTTTAAAGCGAGATAAAGAACTGTTCCTGAGATAAAGAGATTTTCTGATAATCCTTCTCAAGTTTTATACATCTCTATTAAAATTTTACGAGTTTATCACACAAAAAGGTGGGTCGTGTAAATCTACATAATCTTATCATAAATATGTGAATACAAATTATTTAGGCAAGGCTGCTATCTTTGGGCCGGCTTCTTCCATGAACCAACAATATCTTTGTATGCGTTAACAAGTAACGCACTGTTGGCTTTTTTATACATTTCATGGATCTGATTATTTAACTCATGCTCCAAATGGGAGTCAATGACCAATCACGTTTCAATGAATTTTGTTTTACAACCAATCATAGTCGTGTTTCACCTAAATAATTATCGAATTTTGATTATCAAAATAAAGAAAGCTCCTTCTTTTTAATATTCTGAACAGGTCAGAGCATTATTTTGCAGTGACTGATTCTCCAACAAATACATTGAATATAGCAAATAATGAACAGATTCCTTCGAACTACACATTTGATAATTGTGTGTTCAATAATTGTGTTTTTAAATAATGATTTTACTGAGTTGTTTCCGAAAAAAAATGAATTAATAACCTATAATGTTGGTTATAATATACAGTTTGATGTGTTTAATTTTTTCTCCACTAGGGTGCATTCTTATAGAATTGCGATCCTATTTGGCAATAAATAGTATGATCAAGTTGCAGTGATGAACAAATTAAACATAACCAAACGTTTCTCATTTGTTTTCAAACATCACCGTTTACATTAAATATATAAATATTTTAAAATAACTACATTTAAACAATGATTTGTGAGTAAACAGCTTAATTTTATTCGTTAAATAGTCCTAACAAATGCCACTCTTGATTTCCAAATTATCGATAAATTGGAAATCACTCGTAGCATTACTTATGATGAGTCCCTAACTTTGTATATATCATATAATTTAATTAGCCCTTAATATTTAATTTATTTTCCCGCGCCAAAGCGCAGTGGTTAAGGCACTAGGCTACAAGCCGGAAGTTCCAGGATTTTTAAAATTACCCTAATCTTCTGACGGAACTATAGCCCTGGGGTCGACTCAGCCTCTAACGGAAATGAGTACCACATGCTTGTTCTGGGGTAAATGCTGCCGTCACGCAGGGTCGACATCAAGTGCCGATTGTCCAGAAAAAGAGGGAGCCTTAACCTTCTACTACCCCAAGGGCCTCCTGAGGCCTGTAGTGGCATCACTCTACATTTATATACTGCTTCGAACGCAACATGGCGGTAGCTAGAGTCAATTTTTAATTTCAAATTTCAGCTAAACCCCCAGTTCTAATGATCGGATTTAGCTGATTTTTGGATAATACCTTCCTCAGTTTATTTTAGTAGGATATACTGAGTTTCGTTATGGAACATCGAAAATTGCGACAGCTAGAGCGATTTTTAAATTTTCGTTTCAGGTGAACTCCTACACTTAATGATTTTAGAAAATAATATATAACTTAACAAACTTACAGAAGAGTATGGATTGAAGATATCTACAGAGGAAACAACAATTATGGCATTTCAAGGTGTAGATCCTGTCACAAGTAAAATTGTTCTGGACAATAAAATTTTGGAGCAGGTGAATAATTTTACATATCTAGGATGCAATATCTCATATGAAGAAGAAAAGGATGTAAATTCAAAAATATCTAAATTTTTAAGAATTTTAGGCTTAATAAATTCCATCTTCAAGCCACAGTTAGTCCAAAAACATTCAAGACTGAAAGTGTATAAAACACTGGCTCTTCCAACTCTTTTGTATGGTAGCGAAGTATGGACGTTGAAACAGAAGGATATACAGAGACTTAGATCTGCTGAAATGAGATTCCTTCGGAGGACTGCAGGATACACACTACTAGATCACAAAAAAATGAAGACATCTGAGAAGAGTTACACATGGAACCTTTCTTCTTCTTCTTCTTCTTCTTCTTCTTCTTCTTCTTCAGGGTTTAGGCTTATTTACTAGCCTGTTCCGGCTCCAAATTACTGCTGTTTCCATCTTTTCCTTGGCCTTCCTAAACTTATTCTTCCTCGTGGTGAATAGCTGTATGCTGCTTTTGGTATTTTATTCTCAGTCGTCCTTGCCAAGTGTTCTTTCCAGTTTGTTCTGTATTTCTCTATTGTTGTGTTTAATTCCTCTACTTTTAGTTGTTGTCTTATTTCTGTGGAATCTTTAGAAAACAAAATTTCTGATTATAAGGCAAGATGGATGCAACATGTTCATCGAATGGAAGATCACAGGATACTCAAACAAATGTTAAGCTATCAACCTGCAGAAAGAAAGACCAGGACGTCCACTCAAAAGACTTCTGGATGGTGTTTCTCTTGAGGCCGAAACAGGTCAACAAATGGCCTAAATTCGTGAATGTACTGTGATGATGATGATGATGATATATAGCATAAAAGCCCTCTCCACGAAAAAAATACACACACGTGTCAACTTTGATGGTGATCGGTTAAATGGTACGAAGTTAATCTCAGATATGTCAACATCCATTTATATACAGTAGGAAATGTATTGAACCAATGTTGTGGAGCGACACACATTCCTGGAAACTGCGTGACTCAATAAAGGAGACAGGATTCTATGGTTGGGCCCATTCCATTTATTTTTATTTCGTATTTATATAATAAATCATAAGCACTTATTTATGCTTTCTGCTTTCAATAATTGAAACACGGAAGGTAAAATTTAAATTTAGACTGGAAGTAAACATCCATCCATAGTAATTCTGCCCGAAGCCAGGCCCTTCATTGCAATCATAGCATTTTCATGCTATGCTTGCAGCTTTACTAGGGAATTGTGTAGGTGTGGTAGCTTCCCGTTGCTTTCCACACCGGTGAAGGATGATGATAATGATAATGGTAAGGATGATAATGATAAGGATGATGGCCATATGATTTCGGGGACCGTTTGGGCCTTAAAGTTTTCCTGACATTTGTCTTACAGGTGAGGAAAAACCCCGATAAAAACCTCACCCAGAAAAACTGCCCCGACCGGGGATCGAACCCGGGCCCGCTGCGTGACAAGGCAGCACGCTACCTCGAGACCACAGCGGTGGACATATATATATATATATATATATTGTAATTTAGATGTAAGATTTTTTATTTTATTTTTTAAAACCTGGTTGACTGGCAGACAAAGCCTTAAGCCCTTAACTCTGCCAGGCAAAATAAAGCTATTATTATTATTTATTATTATTATTATTATTATTATTATTATTATTATTATTATTATTATTATTATTATTATTATTATTATTATTGTCGGCCGCGGTGGACTAGTGGTTATGCTCCTTGCCTCTGGTCCCGAGTGCCGCGGGTTCAAACCCGGCCGGGGTCGATGGATTTTTTAGGATGGAAAAATCCAAGGAACAAGTCCTTCGGGAGGGACTTTAAGCCGTGGGTCCCGAGTCTGAAGATTTTCAGGCTCGTAAAAAATCCTTAAGCCTGAGAAAAGGCCTCTAAGCAAAAGTTACCGAATTTTCCCGTCCTAGTACTGCCTTGGTTTCCTAGATGTGAGGCGGAACGCTGACCACGGACCACTCTAAACGACATCTATACGAAAACAAGTGTAACTAAATTAGTACGGTTCAAATTCTTCCCTGTAGGGGGAGAGCGCCTAAATCTCTGTAAAGGGAAAACATGGGCTTACAATACAATTATTATTATTATTATTATTATTATTATTATTATTATTATTATTATTATTATTATTACTTTTTCGCTCCTAATTGAAGTTATAAATTGTACTTTATAGCGTCATTCTCATTAATCTTGTCTGTTTTATGAAATATAAGTCAACAATCATTTTACGGCCACTTGTCAATTTTTGTTAATAAATAACCAAATATTTTTCTAAATTTTCTGGTAGAAAGTCCTTCCTTCTATCACTTAAAATGTGTTTGTACGAAGATAATGATCTCTCCATTTCACATGAGTGTGAAAGTATATTTCAGGAACGATTTTTGAGTTTTTGTCGTGTATGCCGACAGTCTCGATAAAGCCGATGTCCAAACTTCAAAGAATATCGCCGGTTGAAAACGAAAACAAGGAAATTACCACTGTCCATTGTTGGAAAACAGGTTCATCTCTTTCGAAATCTTTCTTTCAGGAAATGATTTAGGCCAGATTGTTTTAAATCTAGTAATTAGGCTAGAAATTAAAAGAATTAATTTAATTATTTCAAATGACAAATGAGGGAAATTTTGAGGAAGTGGCTGAATTCAAATACCTAGGAACAATAATCACAAATAGGAATGAGATGCACAAAGAAATTAAACATGGGCTCAATTCTGGATGCTATTATGCATTGCAGAGACTCTTGATGTCCCAACTCCTTTCGAAAAACGTTAAGCTGAAAATATATAAAACTATTATTCTACCAGTTATAGGCCTATTATATGGGTGCGAAAGATGGACTCTTACTTTAAGGGAGGAAAGGAGAATACAAGTATTCGAGAATAAAGTACTTAGGAACATTTTTGGACCAAAGAGAGATGAACAAACAGGTGAATGGAGAAGACTACTTAACAATGAACTACATGGTCTTTATAGGAAGCCAGATATAATAAGAACAGTTAAGTCTCGTAGACTGCGATGGGCAGGACATGTTGCACGTATGGGGAATGAAAGACTTGCATGGAAGCTTCTTGTAGGAAAGCCAGAGGGAAAACGCCCAGTTGGTAGACCAAGAATGAGGTGGGAGAATAACATTAACTATGATTTGAGGGAAGTAAATTATACAGGGAATGATTGGAAAGCATTAGCTCAGGATAGGGATGTATGGAGAGCGTACGTCCGCGCGGCCATGAACCTACGGGTTCGATAGTGCCAGTGAGTAAGTAACTGAAGTATTACTTGGATGATGAAGATCGGCAAATTTTGCGTAGATGCCTATTTTTAAGACTAAGATTCTTTTAGGAGCCTGAAAAATCTTGAGACTCGGGGCCCATAGCTTAAAATCCCTCCAGGAGTAATTGTTCCTTGGATTTTTCAATCCTAAAACATTAATGGATTTCGGCTGGGTTTGAACCCGCGACTGACAGGACTAGAGGCAAGTAACATAACCTCTAGACCACCACGACAGTTTTAATTCTATGTATCTTTGAAAATATGTCCACACGAGCCTATAATTGTCATTTAAGATTGAATTATTATAATAGTTTGAACAGACACATCAATGCCATAAAAAAAACTTGGCCTACATTTTCGAAGCCACTATCAGGTTCCAAACACAAGCCGAATAAACACATAAGAAATAGTTTCTGAAAACGAAACATCTATGAGGTGACGACTCGAAATTATAAATAAAAATACTACCTTCGAAATAGTGAGGTCATTGGTCTGACGATGGAACCATTTTCTTTACCAAAACATGTAAAACTAAAATGAAATTTTATAATTTTATTAACTCACATATTAATATATAAAATTATGAACATTATTTAATGTGTCCATCCATAGTAATTCTGCCCGAAGGCAGGCCCTTCATTGCAATCATAGCATTTTCATGCTATGCTTGCAGCTTTACTAGGGAATTGTGTAGGTGTGGTAGCTTCCCGTTGCTTTCCACACCGGTGAAGGATGATGATGATAATGATAATGGTAAGGATGATAATGATAAGGATGATGGCCATATGATTTCGGGGACCGTTTGGGCCTTAAAGTTTTCCTGACATTTGTCTTACAGGTGAGGAAAAACCCCGATAAAAACCTCACCCAGAAAAAAATGCCCCGACCGGGGATCGAACCCGGGCCCGCTGCGTGGCAAGGCAGCACGCTACCTCGAGACCACAGCGGTGAACTATTTAATGTATAATGTATATAATTTAGGTTAACCATTAATAGAGAGGGGGCATGCCGTAGCGTAGTGGTTAAGGCACTGAGCTACAAGCCGGAGGGTCGAGGGTTCAAGTCCCGTTGGGGTCAGGATTTTTAAACTGACCCAAACCCTCTGGCGGCACTATGGCCTTGGGGTCGACTCAGCCTCTAACTTAAATGAGTACCAGACGCTTGTTCTGGGGTAAAGACGGCCGTCACGCAGGGCTGACAACCCGGCTGACATAAAGTGCCGATTGTCTAGAAAAAGTGGGAGCCTTAACCTCCTACTACCCCAAGGGCCTCCTGAGGCCTGTTGTGGGATCACTTTACTTTACTTATTAATAGAGAGACTGCAGATACAATACACCATTTTTGGTCCCATATCACTAACAGTCCACCGCTGTGGTATCGAGGTAGCGTGCTGCCTTGTCACGCAGCGGGCCCGTGTTCCATTCCTGGATAGGATCCTGGGTGAGGTTTTGTTCGGAGTTTTTCCTCGCCTTAAGACAAATGTCAGGAAGCTTAGGGCCCAACGTTCCCCGAAAATCATCCGGCCATCATCAACATCACCATCATCCTCCTTATCATTATCATCATCCTTCACCGGTGTGGAAAGCAACGGGAGGCTACCACACCTACAATTCCCTAGTAAAGCTCCAAAGCATAGCAAGAAAATGCTACGATTGCAGTAAAGGCCCTGCTCTCGGGCAGAATTACTATAAAGTAAAGTATTCCCACTACAGGCCTCAGGAGGCCTTTGGGGTAGTGGGAGGTTAAGACACCCACTATTTCTAGACAATCGACACTTGATGTCAGCTGGATTGTCAGCCCTGCGTGACGGCCGCCTTTACCCCAGAACAAGCGTCTGGTACTCATTTCCGTTAGAGGCTGAGTCGACCTCAGGGCCATAGTGCCGCCAGAAGGTTTGGGTCAGTTTAAAAATTCTGACCCCACCGGGATTTGAACCCTCGACCTTCCGGCTTGTAGCGCAGTGCCTTAACCACTATGGATGGTGGATAACACTAATATTTACGTTTTAAAATTATGTTATTTTTGTTTTTTCACGTGAACGGCATAAGTTCTACATGGAAACATATAGGCCCCTATCTGATGTACAGTGCCATTATATTCCCATTTCTTTTCTAAAATCTGTCTTATACTAAAAATCTGATCTGTTGTAGACCTGTTTCTTCTAAATCCACATTGATGGTCTCCTAGAATGTCATCAATATAAGAAGCAAGTCTGCTTACTAATGCATTTGTTAGAATTTAGTACGAAGTTGAAAGTAATGAGATGCCCCTGTAGTTGCTGTAATCAGTTTTATCTAGATAGATCATCGGTTGATTAATGTCTTCGACATCGTCCGATCCGTAATAGCCAATTTTGTCGGTCCATCCAATCTCCTAGTTGTAGATGTTTCTCCTTCATGTATAAATATAATAATAATAATAATAATAATAATAATAATAATAATACTTTATATTCCCTGACTCCTGGATGTTTTAAGTTTTCCATCAGTTTTATCTCCTTTCTTATAAATTGGTACGATAATCGATTCTTTCCAATCATCTGGAAGAGCTTTTTCCGAAATCATACTCAGCAACCGGCGTATCTTGTCCATCAATTTTTCTCGCCCTGATTTTACCAGGTCTGCTGGGATCTCGTCTGAACCTGATGCTTTACACATCTTCTTCATCATCATCTTCTTCTTCTTCTTCTTCTTTACGGTTTAGGCTTATTTTCTAGCCTGTTCCGGCTCCAAATTGCTGTTCTTTCCATCTTTTCCTTGGTCTTCCCAAACTTCTTCTCCCTCGTGGTGAATAGTTGTATGCTGCTTTTGGTATTCTATTCTCAGCCATCCTTGCCAAGTGTTCTATCCAGTTTGTTATGTATTTCTCTACTATTCTGTTTAATTCCTATACTTTTAGTTGTATTATTTCAGTGTTATGTTTTTTTGTCTTTTCTTTGATATCCTGCTATTGCTCTGAGGAATCTCATTTCAACAGCTTGTGTTCTGGCAGACTGTTTTTTTGTCACTGTCCATGTTTCGGATCCATAAGTAATAATAGGCACTGCCATTGTCTTGTATAATTTCATTATAGTCTTTCCTGGCACATAGAGTCTTTACACATCTTCAATTTTTCTATCAGCATTTCAACCTCTAATGCAATTACTTGTATACTAGAAGTAAATAAATAGTTGCCATTATTAAAGTTACAGCATGAGTACATATTCCGTAAAGCAGTAAAATAAGAACATGGGTTTGTATTGCAGTGGAATTTGTTAGTTTACGCAGTTCCTGCGTGACGAACATTTTTTTACATTTTTCTTTGAATATTGTACTGCCATTTGCATTAGAATTCAGTTTTGTTAAAAAAATAAAGTCTGGTTATTATTACGATTTTGTTAGAAGGAAGTGATAGAGAGTTTGGGAACATTGACGATAGACAGTGAAGCGTCTGGCCTTACGTTAAATAGTGCATGTAAGGTCAGAAGAATGATGACAAAGTCGCAAGTGATGCGACGTGTATTTGCAGGCCTGCGTGCAGGGGGGAGGGCAAGGTGCCATTTGTCTCCTGCTGGCCTTGGTCCAGGCTCCAAGTTACAAGTGGAAAATTGAAATTTACTTTTATCATAATTAAATTCACTCTCCTTAATGAAATAACAGAGATGAGGTGCAGAAAGAAATTAAACATAGGCTCAACTCTGCAAATTCGTGCTATTTCCCATTACAAAGGCTCTTGTCGTCCCAACTTCTTAAAGAAAACGTTAAACTGAAAATATATAAAACTATTATTCTACCAGTTATATTATATGGATGCGAAACATGGACTCTTACTTTAAGGGAGGAAAGGAGATTACGAGTATTTGAGAATAAAGTTCTTAGAGAAATTTTTGGCGAAGGGAGAAGACTACATAACAGTGAACTACATGGTATTTATAGGAAGCCAGATATAATAACAGTTAAGTCTCGTAGACTGCGATAGACAGAACATGTGGCACGAATAGGGAATGAAAGAGAGGCATGAAAATTTCTGTAGGAAAACAAAAGAGAAACCATCCAGTAGGTTAACCAAGAATGAGGTGGGAGAATAACATTAACCATGATTTGAGGGAAGTAGATTATACAGGGGATGATTGGAAAACATTACCTCAGGATAGGGATATATGGAGATCTTATGTCCGCTTGGCCATGAACCTACGAGTTCGATAGTGTCAGTGAGTTAGTAATAATAATAATAATAATAATAATAATAATAATAATAATAATAATAGTAATAATAATACTAGTAATAATAATTTATTTATTTATATAAAGAATTTTAATGTTTAGACATCTTTCTGTGCCTAAAGTTTTATTTTTCTTCTCCACTCGTCTCTCTCCATCCAATCCATATCCTCCAGTCCTCTTCCTCTCATTCCAGTTCTTATTTCTTTCATCCACGAGTTTCGAGGTCTTCCTTCCCTTCTTCTTCCAGGTGGACACCATTCCAATGTTTTCCTGGGATCTTTTTTTTTTTTTTGCATTCGTCGTACGTGCCCATGCCAATTTATTTGCTTATACCGTATATAATCTACTAATTGATGATCGGGGAAAGAGGTACTATACCAGGATTCTTAGCCAAATTTTGGAATTCCTTAGATTTGGAAAGGGTGTATCTTTCTAAAATTGCCATCGCTGCCATTAGAGGATCAATTTCAATTTTAAGAAACCATATTTACAAAATTTCTACTTTATAGTATGTATACTTCAATTAGGCCAACAATTTGAATTTTTTAAATGAATTTACAAAATGTATTTCATAAATTCAAAAAAATAATTGTCTCACTTTGTCCTTCAGGCAATCTTTTAACGAGAAAAGTTTCATATAATAATAACTATCTATCTATCTTTGGGTTTTTACAGCTGCTGCCGTCTTCCCGTGCCAAACCTCCAAAGCCTACGGTCTTGGGCATCTTCGATGCTTAGCCCTCTAGCTTGCATTACTGTCTTCATGTTTTCCTTCCATGTTAACCTTGGTCTTCCTCTTTCCTTCTTTCTGTTAGGATGCCATTCATATAGTTGCTTCGGCCATCGCTCATCTTCCATTCTTAAAACATGTCCTAACCAATAATAATAATAACCAGTATTCATTTTTTCTCTTATGACAGTATTTCTTATTTTGTCTAATTTTGAGCATCTTGCTGCTTTCTTAATAATAATAATAATAATAATAATAATAATATAATAATAATAATAATAATAATAATAATAATAACAATAATAATAATAATTATTATTATTTTAGTAATGGTAATATATGATACGTAACCATTATTCAGTTAATGTGGGGCCCGAAACTTCTTGCCCCACCACAGTCGGCGCCGGTCCGCTCAACCATTCATTCATCTTTCATGAATCCGTCTACGCATGAATGAATCAATATTTCCCCTACTTAGAATCAAGTTCTTTCAACTAACTCGCTGGCTCTATCGAACACGTATGACCATGGCCGCGAGGACATAAGCACTCCATACATCTCTATCCTGAGCTAATTTTTTTCAATCTTGAGATGTATAATCTGTTTCCCTCAAATCATAATTAATGTTATTCTTCCACCTCATTCTTGGTCTTCCAACTGGTTGTTTTTCCTCTGGTTTTTACTAGAAGGAGTTTCAGTGCCTCTTTTTCATTCCCCTATTCGTGCCACATGTCCTGCCAACGCAGTCTACGTGGATTTACTGTTCTTATTATATATGGTTTCCCATAAAGACCATGTAGCTCACTGTTATGTAGTGTTCTCCATTCACTTGTCGGTTCATCTCTCTTTGGTCCAAAAAAATTCCTAAGAACTTTATTCTCAAATACTTGTAATCTCCTCTCCTCCCTTAAAGTAAGAGTCCATGTTTCGCACCCATATAATATAACTGGTAGAATAATAGTTTTATATATTTTCAGCTTAACGTTTTTTGAAAGGAGTTGGGACATCAAGAGTCTCTGCAATGCATAATAACACGCATTTCCAGAATTGAGCCTATGTTTAATTTCTTTGTGCATCTCATTCCTATTTGTGATTATTGTTCCTAGGTATTTGAAATCAGCCACTTCCTCAAAATTTCCCTCATTTGTCATTAGCTGTCCATTTCTACCTAATAATATTATAATTATGTAAAAAATTCAGCTGTAAAATCACTAAGATTTTAATAAGACTATTAAATAATTTTGCCGATAATTTTGCCTCTTCCTGTTGATAAAATTGCCTCTTCCTGTTTGTAATGAGAGATATCTCCGCAAAATTAATTTCAAATACTCGTAATCCCTCTATCTACCTCCATGTATCTATCTATTTAAATAAAATTGCTGTAGATTTTTACAACAGTGTTAAACTCTTCAAATCACCAAACACCACTGTCTTTTGTTTACCAACGATTACAAAGACAACAGTATGTGAATACCAACTTGGCGCATACACACTCAATGGGAGCAAGACAGATACAAGTAAATGCAGGAGTGACGTCACGGTTTATTGTTGGAAAACAAATTGAATGGCAACCTCCGCATTCACCTGACTTGTATGATCCGTGTGTTGATGAAGAGAGGAGATGACGTCATGAGTGCAGTGGTGGCACCAAGCCAGACAATTGCGCCGCAGTGGACAAGACATCCGACGTTCAAATGTTACACAAACTCTAACTCAATAAAACAATTGAATTACGTCTACAATCAGCCAACTTTTCTACTTAATTGAGATTTATTATTAATAAAAAAATTATGGGCTAAACTTTACAACCTGTGACGCGACTTTTTAAATTTCTTCATAAACTCCTGTCAAATGTTATTGTTAGGGTTTCATTTTTCAAATTATTTCCCACCATTTACATTGATTTTTAAAATTATCTAACAATTATTTTTCTATGATATTTTAAGTACATACGTAGCATGAAGACGTGGCAGCCATATTGATTTTAACGAATATTCTATGCAACAACAAAGACGTGTTCTAGCGCAACCAACATAGAATATTTACTAATTAACTATACAGATATACTTCAGAATTTCAGAACATACTATTTATTTTTGGGCGTTGCATTCTTTCAAAGGTTAGATTGCTTAAATTGCATTAGGTTAGGTTTTAGGTTGGCCTTTCACAGGTTAGAGTACTTAAATTGCGTTAGGATAGCTTTTAGGTTCGTTAAATATCGTGCATATGTTGGCTGCATCCTTTGATTCTACATTATAAACCGCTTCGCGTTTGTTGCACATGCGCATGGTGTATGGTAATGTATTATTATTATTATTATTATTATTATTATTATTATTATTATTTCACGATTGTTTCTGTTATTTACACAGGTGTCCTCAACCAAAATATACAATTTTTTTCTTCCACACTTCCCGGTCATCCTTGTCTGGTTCTGTCATATTTCTCTTTTTCATGTTGTCTTGAATTCCCTTTATCCACATTGGCTTTGGTCTACCACGTTACCCTTTTCCAATAATAATAATAATAATAATAATAATAATAATAATAATAATAATAATAATAATAATAATGATGATGATGATGATGATGATGATGATGATAATAGATAGATAGATGGATCATCGGTTGATTAATGTCTTTGACATCATCCGATTCCTGATGTCGGTGCAACCAATCTCCTGGTTGTAGATGTTTCTCCTTCATAGGCCTATATAAACATATTCCCTGACTCAAGGGGGTTTTAGGTCTTTCTCTGCTCGTCTTCCCTCAGGTTTCCATTCCAAAACACATTTTGGTAGACGATCATCTTCCATTCGCTGGACATGTCCGTACCATCTTAATTGCTGAGTTTTAATATAATCTAAAATAGTGTCTTCAATCTTCATTTTCTCCCTTATACGGAAGTGAAATTTGGATTTTAAATAAAAGAAACTCTCATAAACTTCAAGTAAGCCAAATGCGCTTCTTACGATCATTGTTAGGAGTTAATAGACTGGATCACCAAAGGAACACTATTATCAGAGGAAAACTTGGAGTAACAAGTTTAAATGAAGATATACAAAGATACCAACAAGAATGGAAAAATCATCTGAGGAGAATGGCAAAAAATAGACTTCCAAAATTGGCATTCCAATATACCCCAACTGGACATAGGGACCAAGGAAGACCAAAACTTATTTGTTGAAATTCTTTCAATAACAACTGGCATAAATCTGGTGGAAAGATCAAGACCATCTTCGCTAGGTTTACCGTACAGGCCACATGGCCTAAAACGAATTTGTTCATGATGATGATGATGAACAGACGTCCTAATTTTTCCTCTCTTCTTGAAATTCTTGTTGCCCTTCGTATAAAATCCATTTCCGTTGCCAAATAATAATAATAATAATAATAATAATAATAATAATAATAATAATATTATTATTATTATTATTATTATTATTTTTATTATTCAAATGCTGGCACATATTCTGTTCATCGCAGCGTATGAAAGTTAACTATTCCTATATCTGATTCATTGACCAAAATTTGCGAAATAGAAAAAAATCTGAATGTTTCAGATGGTGTGAGATATTATCAGTGAATGAGTGTGCTATATATATTTTTATATTTTAATGCGAAAATCATGTAAGATGTTATCACCCTGTACTTGTGATTAAGATAAGAGATAAATAGAAGCCGACAGTTAAGTGCTGATTGCAAAATAACTCAAGTGCAGCTGTTGAAAAGTGTTTGTCATTCAGCGATATTGCTACTGTGCATTACCTGACAATTACAACCAAGCTTTTTCCTTTTTACATATTTACATTTTCATGCTTTGCTTGCAGTTTTACTAGGGAATTATAGGTGTGGTAGCTTCCCGTTGCTTTCCAAACCGGAGATGATAAGGATGATTATGATGGCCAAGATGATGTTCCGGGACCTTTTTGGGGCTTAAAGCTACAGGCGAAGAAAAACCCTGGAAGAAACCTCACCAAGGAAGCTTGTCCCGACCGGGATATAAGCAATTAAATTGGTATGAGCACGTACGACGAATGCAAGAAGAAAGGTTACCCAGGAAAACATTGGAATGGTGTCCACCTGGAAGAAGACGGAAAGGAAGACCTCGAAACTCATGGATGCAAGAAATAAGAACTGGAATGAGAACAAGAGGACTGGAGAACATGGAGTGGATGGAGAGAGACGAGTGGAGAAGGAAAATAAAACTTTAGGCACAGAAAGATGTGTAAACATTAAAATTCTGTATATAAATAAAATTCGGCCGCGGTGGACTAGTGGTTATGCTCCTTGCCTCTGGTCCCAAGGGTCGCGGGTTCAAACCCGGCCGGGGTCGATGGATTTTTTAAGATGGAAAAATCCAAGGAGGAAGTCCTCCGGGAGGGACTTTCAGCCGTGAGTCCCGAGTCTGAAGATATTCAGGCTCGTAAAAGATCCTTAAGCCAGAATGAAAGGCCTGTAAGCAAAATTTTTCGAATTTTCCCGTCCTAGTACTACCTTGGTTTCCTAGATGTCAGTATGAAGCGGAACGCTGACCACGGACCACTCAAGTGATATCTGTACGAAAACAAGTGTAACTAAATTAGTATGGTTCAAATTCTTCCCTGTAGAGGGAGAGCGCCTAAATCTCTGTAAAGGGAAACATTGGCTTACAAGAAGATATGAATAAAATAATTGACTTACACTTATTTACCTACAGATGTCAACGAGTCACGTATGGTTACCACATTGCCTGAACGAGACATCTAATAAGGAAGGTCGGAACACGGGTACTTTCTAGCGGGAGTTTTTTTAACGAATCTAATTTATTTACGCTGGAGGACTCGACATGCTGACCACATGTCACGCCTACACTGGCTAGACGATCATCTACCTCTGTGATTGACATGTGGATGTGAGGCCAGCAGCCGGCTGGTAAGCTAAGGGCATTCTATGCCTGTCGCGCTATGGAATTAATTATATACCTACATACGTCAACGAGTGGCATGTGGTTAGTACATCGCCTCAATAAGACATCTACACTGGAGCCGCTGATTCTCCGGCCTTGACGTTTTCACGACAGTGTTGCCGATATGAATATTTAGTGGGAGTGGCCGCTTTATGTATGCGGTTAGCAGACATACAGCTGACAACATCTCAGCAATTTCGAACCTTACTAGCACGCTATAGCTGCGTCAAGAGCAGTGATTGGTTGTGGCAGACATGTAATCTCACTACAACCATCTCCTTATTGGCAGTAGAGGGCGAATTCTCCCTTTACCCCTCGTATAACCTAAACTTATCGGCCGCGGTGGACTAATGGTTATGCTCCTTGCCTCTGGTCCCGAGGGTCGCGGGTCCAAACCCGGCTGGGGTCGATGGATTTTTTAGGATGGAAAAATCCAAGGAGCAAGTCCTCCGGGAGGGACTTTAAGTCATGGGTCCCGAGTCTGAAAATTTTCAGGCTCGTAAAAGATCCTTAAGCCTGAATGGAAAGGCCTCTAAGCAAAATTTACCGAATTTTCCCGTCCTAGTACTACCTTGGTTTCCTAGATGTCAATTATTAGGCGGAACGCTGACCACGGGCCACTCCAACAAGTGAAACTAAATTAGTATAGTTCAAATTCTTCCCTGTAGGGGGAGAGCGCCTAAATCTCTGTTAAGGGAAACATGGGCTTACAAGAAGAAGAAATTTTATTTATAAATTAACATAATAATTAGTGTTTATTATATATTTATTATCAATCAGTATCAGGCAAAAGTATTGTCCATAAATTAAAATATTCTACATTTAGCTGCTGTTGTAAACAGAAACGATCAGGTACTGTTCCAAATATTGGTTAGTAAGGTTGTGTCTTCGATCGCTGAAAATATGTTTATAAACAGAAAAAGGACCGTTCTACGCCAACTGAAGTAACTGGGCAGTATTTGAATTTGGGTGCTATTTTGACACTTATTATTTCTGGCAAAAGCTCGCCCGTCCCATTTATAAAACTATTAATTTGACAAAGCCTGGGTTATCGTTCAAAATGCTTTCAAACTTTTCCTTAAGTTTGCTTGGGAAACACCTCCGGCAATAAGGAGTTCAGTTGTCGGATTTTATCCATTAACTGAATAGATTCAACCAACGCCAAACCTTGAGTTCCAAGCTTTTTAATAGTTGCAGATACATGGGAAAATGAGTGCAAATCACAGCTTTTTTTACACGCTTTATATTAGCTTCACCTGTATCTATCTATCTATCTATCTATCTATCTATCTATCTATCTATCTATCTATCTATCTATCTATCTATCTATCTATCTATATCTATCTATCTATCTATCTATCTATCTGTCTGTCTGTCTGTCTGTCTGTCTCTCTATCTATCTAACGGAATCTTTCAACGCGATTTTCACTCACTTAAAATGATTGAATCGACTTGAAACTTTGTATACTTGTAAAGGACCCGTGACAATACAATAATTTCATATTTTGCTTCTAAAATCCTGACCAGAATCATCACAAAATCAAAAAAAAGTGTCTTTTTATTTATGTAACGGAATCTTTGAATACGATTTTCACCCACTTAGAAACACTGGATCGACTTGAAACGTTGTATACTTGTAATGGAAAATAATTATAAATGTTTATCATAATTATTTTAAGATTCCCCGTGCTGATTACCCGGTGTTGCCCGGGAATCTACGTATCTCTATAATTCATGGCATAAATGAGCTAAAAGAGAAAATTCGTTATTGTGAGTTAACCGTAAAAGAATACCCGCCATGTGCTGCTATGCTTGCACAGGAATCTACGTCTCGATCTTCTTGGCATCAATGAAAGACAAAAATGGTTATTGTGAGTTATCCATAAGAGATAAACATATGCTGTCGCGGACTTTTTTGTAGAGCTTTTTGATATATTCAATTCTGTGTACATTAATTTCGTGTATTTGTAGTGGTTTAGGCAGCGTAAGCCATTTAAGCGTCCAAAGAGCTACTTTTTTCACATTTTCCACTACAAAGGGCGATTTTAAGGGTGTAGGAGTTGAGTATCATAACTCTCTTATAACCTATGTTCATCCCGGGAATCTCCTGAACATTTTGCAAAAAGCCCCATCACAATCGGATCAACGGTATGGCCGCGCATAAAGTACGAACAAACAAACATTCATTTTTATATATTAGATATGCAATAACAGGTGAAAAAGGTTTAAATATGGAAATGCATATAATCCGGTCTGTACTACTAACAGTTATGAATTATCTACAACTAGATTAGTAATGCATAATAGGTACAGGATGAACGATAGGTAGTGATTAGTTCACGATGAACGAGAGTGGTTTTGTAAATTACCAAGAGGTCACGGCCTCCTGGGTGCGTAGCTTGGTCAACCAAATTAAAAGTTGAGGTAAAGTTTAATGATCAAACTGGCATTTAAAATGATTTAGCGGCAGTTTGTCGTGTTTAACCAGGCAGACAGACAGAAGACAGTCGATAAGGCGCAGTGTCTGCCGCAGTGTTACACTAACACTTCCTTCCCTCGCACTTACACTACAGGGCTACCAACCTCACGCAACAATAAAACTATATTACACACATAACCAAACAAACATTTTCTTTATGTAAAACTGCATGCGATAAAAATATATTCTCTGGATATACATGCTATTATGCATTACACAGACTGTTGTCATGCCAGCATCTGAAAAAAACATTAAACTGAAAACATATAAAACTATTATTCTCCCAGTTATATTATATGAATGTGAAAACATGGACTCTTATTTTAAGGGAGAAAAGGAGATTATGAGTAATTGAGAATAAAGTTCTTATGAAAAAATCTGGACCAAAGAGAGATGTACAGACAAGCGAATGGAGAGTGTACATAACAATGAAATAATGGTCTTTATAGGAAGCCAGATATAATACGGATCGGCCGCGGTGGACTATGCTCCTTGCCTCTGGTCCCGAGTTCAAACCCGGCCGGGATCGATGGATTTTTTAGGATGGAAAAATCCGAGCAGCAAGTCCTCCGGGAGGGACTTTAAGCCGTGGGTCCCGAGTCTGAAGATTTTCAGGCTCGTAAAAGATCCTTAAGCCTGAATGAAAAGGCCTCTAAGCAAAATTTACCGAATTTTCCCGTCCTAGTACTATCTTGTTTCCTAGATGTCAGTATGACGTGGAACGCTGACCACGGACCACTGCAAATGACATCTATACGAAAACAAGTGTAACTAAATTAGTATGGTTCAAATTCTTCCTTGTAGGGGGAGAGCGCCTAAATCTCTGTTAAGGGAAAACATAGGCTTACAAGAAGAAGATATAATGACAGTTAAGTCTCGACTGCGATGGGCAAGACATGTGGCACGAATGGGCAATGAAAAAGGGCCAGAGAAATTGATTGTAGGAAAACCAGGGGGAAAGAACCCAGTAGCTAGGACAAGAACCATATAGGAGAATACCAACCAAGATTCCACGGAGATGAATTACACAGGAAAACATTAGCTCTGGATAGGGAAGTGTTCGGACTTCATGTCCGCGCGGCCATCAACCTTCGGATTCGAGAGTGTCAATTAGATAATAATTAATAATAATAATAATAATAATAATAATAATAATAATAATAATATAGAATTTATACAAGAAAAGCAAATAAAATGGTACGGGCATATTAAGCGAATGGAGGATGAAAGATTACAAAAAAAAAATTATGGAATGGACACCATCAGGAAAGAGAAGGAAAGGACGACCAAATATCACATGGATCCAAGGGATTAGAGAAACTTTGAAGGACTGGGGAATAGAGAAAGACGTTGTGTTATAATAGAGACGAATGGAGGAAAATTATAAAGCGAAATTGAAGACAAATCATTGGTGTCGGAAAAATGTATCAACATTGTTAAAACCAGAAATATATATATATATATATATATATATATATATATATATATATGCTATATTGCAGATTTTCGCGGATAAAAATATGAAAAAGAAAACTTTCTTATTCATATGTGTGTATATATATGGTATGATAAGAAAAATAAATGCCTGGACGGGATTCGAACCCGGAACTCTGAGTCTGTACCTCAGCGTGTTATCCATTACACTACCAGGCGAATCCAATTCAAACACTTATTTTTCTTATATATGTATTATATTCTCCATTATTACTAGATGTCGCGAGAATATATAATAATAATAATAATAATAATAATAATAATAATAATAATAATAATAATAATAATAGGTTTTTTATTTGGTAGAGATAACGCCTTACGGCCTTGCCTACCTCTCATCCGGGTTAAATAAAATGTACATAATTAGTTATATATAGTCCACGGCTATGGTCTCGAGATAGCGTGCTGCCTTGTTACGCAGCGAGTCCGGATTCAATTTCCGGCCGGGACAGGCTTCTGAGTGAGTTCGGGGTTTTTCCTCACCTGTAAGACAAATGTCAGGAAGCTTAGGGCCCAACGGTCCCCGAAAGTCATCCGGCCATCATCATCGTTATCATTATCATTATCATCATCATCCTTCACCGGTTGGAAAACAACGGGAAGCTACCACACCTACAATTCCCTAGTAAAGCTGCAAATCATAGCATAAAAATGCTATGATTGCAGTGAGAGACCTGTCCTCGGCAGAATTGCTATGGATGGATGGATATATGTAGGCCTAAATATTCTGCACTAGACGTGTATTGTTGTGCCTATAAATATACAATATACAAAAATCATATAGGGCTATTACATAAACCAAACTTACTTCCTTCATTGAAAACGTAACAACGTGGATTTATAAGAGACAGGTCTACAATAGATCAGATTTTAGTATAAGGCAGATTTTAGAAAAGAAATGCGAACATAACACATTGTAATCAACTACATGCAGACATAAAAAAAAGGCATAGGATTCAATTAAGAGGGAGAAGTTGTACAGTATCCCGCTGGAGTTCGGAATTGCTGAAGGTAGGAAGACTTACATCAATGTGTAAATATCACACAGAGTAGGGTGCGGGCAGACAAGCAACTTTAAAATACTTTTCAAATTCACAAGGTTAAAGCAAGTAGATGCACTATCTCCTCTACTATTCAATTTTGTACTTGAGCATGCAATAAAATCGTTGGAGGATAAAGGAGACCTACATCTCAAATGTGTTAATAAGCTGTTAGTTTATGCTGATGATGCACTATTGAGCGATAGCGAGGCGGTACTAGGGGCCGACACGCACACACTATTGAGTAACATTAAGAAATTGTGGCTATAACAAAACATCAATAAATATATTGACACACATAGAAATACATTATATAATGTAAACGGACAGTCAATGACAAATGAGGGAAAGTGGCTGAATTCAAATACCTAGGAACAATAATCACAAATAGGAATGCACAAAGAAATTAAACATAGGCTCAATTCTGGAAATGCGTGTTATTATGCATTACAGAGACTCTTGACGTCCCAACTCCTTTCAAAAAAACCTTCTTCTTCTTCTTCCTTTCCAGGATTAGGCTAATGCGACCTGTTCAGGTCTTAAGTCCATCGTTTCCTTGGCCGTCCCAAAGATTTTTTTCCATGCGGTTTGTAGTTTTAGATAATCTTGTATTGTCCATTCTGTCTAAATGTTCTTTCCGTTGGTATTTGTGCTCTTCTAGTTTATCGAGTATTGAAAATATCTCCAGTTCATTTCTTATTGATTCATTATGAAATGTAATCTATCCATGCGTGTACATCCTTTTACGGATCTTAAAAATTTCATTTCAGTGGCTTGAATGTGTGAGATATCTTTTTTTGTAAGTACCCAAGATTCAGATCCATTTAAAAAAAGTCATCATCAACAACAAGGATTAAGCCCAATGACCTGTTCCGATCTCATTATAGGTCGAATTGGTCCATCCATCTCTTTAATGGTCTTCCCAACATTCTTCTCCCTTTTGGTTTATAATTATACATTCTTCTTGGAATGCGCTGTTCATTCATTCGTAATACGTGCTCAAGAAAAGCATTTTGTAATATTTTATTCTTTCACAGAGATTAAATATATTAAGTTCTGTTCTTATATCTTCGTTAAACTGAAAATATATAAAACTATTATTCTACCAGTTATATTATATGCATTTGAAACATGGACTCTTACTTTAAGGGAGGAAAGGAGTTACGAGTATTTGAGAATAAAGTTCTTAGGACAATTTTTGGACCAAACAGAGAAGCTAAGTACTGAAAGATAGAGGCCAAATAATTCATTTTAAGTTCAACTACGACTTGGACAGTACCATTTTCTCCAATCTTGGAAACGAGTAAGGGTAATTGGTGGAAACAAATGTAGAAATATGATGACATCTTCGGACAATAAATAAGAATCTGGTACATGTATTGTGTACGCGCTGTCGGCTAAAACAGTAGAAATGTCGGATATTATGAAATATTGGTAAAAATAAACATTTGATTGGTGGAAAAATGGCAATAAAATTGATGTGTATTGTGGTTGCAATTGATTATAAAGTTAAAACCAGGCAAAAAAAGTTAGGCTGTATCACGTCCCATCACCACGCAGAGGGATTACAGAAATAATTGCAAAATTTATAATTGATATCGCCGCAATCAATTCTACCAACTATTTCCCTCTAAATATCCTCCCTTTGTGTTCAGCTCTACCCTTGATGAAAAACTTCACATTTATCATTGTTTATTTCCTATTTAAACACAACATTTTTGATATAGTAATAAAAAACGCTGGTTCGAGTCTCCATGGGGGAAGACATTTTCTCATGGTATTTCGGCCAGTATGGGACCGGTGCCCACCCAGCATCGTGAGGCAATTGGGTAGCTACAATAAGTAGCGGCTCCAGGTTGAGGAACCAGCTATAACGGCTGGGGGACTCGACATGCTAACCACATGTCACCCCTACACTGGCTGTTGATAATCTACCTCTGTGATTGACACATGTAGATCTGAAGGGCCAGCAGCCGGCTGGTAAAAGGGCAACCGCTGAAAAGTGGAAATACCCTCAATCGGAATAAAAAAACTCACTGGTACTAACGAACCCGGAGGTTCATGGCTGCATATACATTAGCTCTCCATACAACCCTATCCTGTATATTTATCTCCCTCAAATCATGGTTAATGTTATGTTTCTACTAATGATTGGTCTACCTACTGGGCGCCTTCCTTTTGGTTTTCCTACAAGAAGTTCCGATCCCTGTCTTTCACTCCTCATCCGTGTCACATGTCCTGTTAATCGCAGACTACGACACTTAACTGTTCTTATTATATGTGGTTTCCCATAAAGACCATGTAGTTCACTGTTATGTAATCTTCTCCATTTGTCTGTCTGTTCATCTCTCCTTCGTCCAAAATGTTTCCTAAGAACTTTATTCTCAAATACTCGTAATAATTTCCCCTCTTTTAAAATAGGAGACCATGTTTCGAATCCATAGAATATACTATTACTTACATACTTACTGGCACTATCGAACCGGTAGGTTCATGGCCGCACGAACATAAGCTCCCCATACATCCCTATCCTGAGCTAATGTTTTCCAATCATCAACTATATTTACTTCCCTCAAATCATCGTTGAAGCTATTCTCCCACTTGGTTACAGATCTACTGGACGTTTTTTTTTACTGGTTTTCTTACAAGGAGTTTCCATGCCTCTCTTTTCTTTCCCATTCGTGCCATATGTCCTGCCCATCACAGTATACGAGACTTAACTGTTCTTATTAGGTATATCTGGTTTCTCATAAAGATCATGTAGTTCACTGTTGTGTAGTCTTCTTCATTCGCCTCACTTTCCATCTCCAATAATAATAATAATAATAATAATAATAATAATAATAATAATAATAATAATAATAATAATAATAATAATAATAATAGTAATAATAATAATAATAATTTACGAATTGGCACGAATTATTCAAGGTATCGTGAACAATGAAATGTTTACAAAAGAAACTCGCAGATAAGGAAAAAGACCATTAGGAACTCAAAGAAAAACAAAGAAACGATTTTAATTAATTTGCATAGTTCATTCGCAGTTAAAGAAAACAATGAATTATTTAAACCTGCAGAGTTGAGACCTTAAGGGCTTGTCTTCCACTCCAACAGTGAAACATTATTAATTGCACAAGAAATTAATATCATAACAAAGAATAAATAATTATAAATAAACATTATCTGCCTTTACATTGGTTTAACCTCTACCTTTGTAGCCGGTATTACATGCCCCGCGACACCCGGGCCCTCTTTCAATCACCATTGGTGCCACATGTCCTGCCCATTGCAGTCTATACGAGACTTAACTATTTTTATTATATATACACAGAAATATGTGCAAACATTACAATTCTGTATATATATATATATATATATAGGCTATATACAGGTGTCCACCGCTGTGGTCTCGAGGTAGCGTGCTGACTTGTCACGCAGCGGGCCCGGGTTCGATTCCCGGTCAGGACAGGCTCCTGGGTGAGGTTTTTTCGGGGATTTCCTCACCTGTAAGACAAATGTCAGGAAGATTAGGGTCCAACGGTCCCCGAAAATCACACGGCCATCATCATCATCATCCATCACCGGTGTGGAATGCAAGGGGAAGCTACCATACCTATAATTCCCTAGTAAAGCTGCAAAGCTTAGCAAGAAAATGCTATGATTGCAGTTAAAGAGCTGCCCTCTGGCAGAATTACTATGGATGGATATACAGGATGTAACAGAACTTCACCGACAAAATGATAGGGACGATAGGTCATGCAGAGAGTATCATTTTTTAATGAAGGAGCATATAGTCGCAAACACATCGTTTATGAGTTATGCGCAGATGAAGGTGTTCACCCGTAAGGGTCGGAATTGAATGCAAACAATTGTACACGAATCGTCTTATTAAAAATACATGTTTTTACAATAAGTGTTCAAACAATAAGTGTTTTGACGACGACAAAAATAATCCTGCCATGATCGACTCTGCTGGCCGATCGTTGCTGCGACGATATCAAACATGCAATGAGGCACAGGGTCGACTGTTTGAACACGTATTGTAAAAACATGCATTTTTCATAAGTAATGCCACGAGTGATTTCCAAATTATCGATAAATTCACGACTCACGAAGTGAGGAGTGAATTTATCTAGAGAATTTGGAAATCAAGAGTAGCATTTGTTAGGACTATTTAACGAATAAAATTAAGCTGTTTACTCACAAATCATTATTTGAATATAGTTACCGGTGTTTTAAAATATGTATATAGTTAATGTAAACGGCGATGTTTGAAAACAAATCAGAAATGTGAGGTTATGTATATTCACTGCAACTCGATCATATTATTTATTGTCAAATAAGATCGCAATATTGTAAGAATGCACTCTAGTGGAGAAATAATGAAACACATAAAACCATTATAATCAACATTATAGGTTAATCATTTATATTTGGAATAAACAACTCAGTAAAATCACTGAATCTATTCATTATTTGCTATATTCAATGTATTTTTTGGAGAAAAATAATGTTCTGACCTGTTCAGAACATTAAAAAGGAGGAGCTTTCTTTATCACAAAAGCAGGAGCTGATAAAGAGAAATCGATAAAGAGCGAGGTGAAACACGACTGTCATTGGTTGTAAAAACAACATTCATTGAAACGTGATTGGTCATTGACTAGCATTTGTGGCATGAGTTAAAGAGTCAATAAAATGAAATACGTGTACAATTGTTTGTATTCAATTCCGACCCTTACGGGTGAACACCTTCATCTGCGCATAACTCATAAACGACGTGTTGGCGACTATATGTTCCTTCACAAAAAATCATCCTCTCTGCATGGCCTATCATTTTGTCGGCGAGGTCCTTTTACACCCTGTATATATGATATTGTGAAATTTCTACTAGTTTCATATTTTCAACTGGGTCACCGTCTTGACCAGGGAGAACTATCCTACATTCTACATTTTAATGTTAGCTATTAGGATCTATTATGGAAAACAACAGGCATATATGTTACACTGTTGCACGCAGCGCCACGCCTTCACATCAGATCAATATCAAGCACGTGGTACATGCAACTGTTAATAGATGGCTGCACTATAGTAAAGTTTTGATGATATTATGCATAATGCAACGCAATAAAGTGACTTGCATTGTTAACCATGTTTACCTAATAATAATAATAATAATAATAATAATAATAATAATAATAATAATAATAATAATAATAATAATAATAATGAGATGCACAAAGAAATTAAACATAGGCTCAATTCTGGAAATGCATGCTATTATGCATTGCAGAGACTTTTGATGTCCCAACTCCTTTCAAAAAACATTAAGCTGAAAATATATAAAACTATTATTCTACCAGTTATATTATATGGGTGCGAACATGGACTCTTACTTTAAGGGATGAAAGGAGATTACGAGTATTTGAGAATAAGTTCTTAGGAAAATTTTTGGACCAAAGAGAGATGAACAGACAGGTGAACGGAGAAGACTACATAACAATGAACTACATGGTCTTTATAGGAAGCCAGATATAATAAGAACAGTTTAAGTCCCGTAGACTGCGATGGGCAGGACATGTTGCGGCGTATGGGGAATGAAAGACGTGCATGGAAACTTCTTGTAGGAAAGCCAGAAGGAAAACGCCCAGTTGGTAGACCAAGAATGAGGTGGGAGAACAACATTAACTATGATTTGAGGGAAGTAGATTATACAGGAAATGATTGGAAAGCATTAGGTCAGGATAGGGATGTATGGAGAGCTTATGTCCCGCGCGGCCATGAACCTACGGGTTCGATAGTGCCAGTGAGTAAGTAAGTAAGTAAGTAAGTAAGTAAGTAATAATAATAATAATAATAATAATAATAATAATAATAATAATAATAATAATAATAATAGTAATAATAATAATAATAATAATAATAATATTAAAATTCTTTTACCAATACCGCTTTGTTGTCTTAGGACGTTCATCGCTTTCTCACCTCTCACTGCCAGGATAGTAACTGGCTTCTGAGGTTGGGGCTCCTGAGGAGGAGTTATGTTACCTTGAGTCGGCCGCGGTGTACTACTGATTATGCTCCTTGCCTCTGGTCCCGAGTTCAAACCCGGCCAGGGTAAATAGATTTTTTAGGATGGAAAAATCCAAGGGAAAGTCCTCCGGGAAGAATCCCAAGCCGTGGGTCCCGAGTCGGAAGATTTTCAGGCTCGAAAAAAGAACCTTAAGCCTGAATAAAGAGGCCTCTAAGCAAAATTTACCAACACTCTTCACCCTAGTAATACCTTAGTTGCCCACTAGATGTCACATTGGGTCGGTATGTTGACCGCATACAATTCATGACATCTGTAGGGAAATAAGCTAAAATACATTAACTTGGACTAGTAATTTCTAATTGTAACGACAATGCAGATAGAAAATGGTGCATGTGGTTATAAAAGTTGCGCCTGTTTTCTTAATGTTATAGTACATCGTTTCCAAACCTGTGGTTCGCGATCCCCCTTGGATTCGCCAAAACTTTTCCGTAATGGCGGGTTTCGAGGCTAGGCCTATTATTGTTTCCTTCATTTCTGTGGCATTGTAATAATAATAATAATAATAATATCATTATTTTAAAATTAAATTAACCCTATAATGCCCCTTATTACATGTGTAAGATCGGGAATTTATCATAAGTAATGCCACGAGTGATTTCCAAATTATCGATAAACTCACGATGTCACGAATAAAATTAAGCTGTTTACTCACAAATCATTATTTAAATATATTTATTTTAAAATATTTATATATTTAATGTATACGGCGATGTTTGAAAACAAATGAGAAACGTTTATTATGTTTCATTTGTTTATCACTGCAACTTGATCATATTATTTATTGCCAAAGAATCGCAATATTGTAAGAATGCACCCTAGTGGAGAAAAAATGAAACACATCAAACTGTTTATAACCAACATTATAGATAATTAATTAATTTCTGATGTCCTATGATGTAAATATGCCAATTATATTTTTCTGGAACGTAAATACCTGGTAATAATACGTTTAAGAAAGTGTAAACAGCGGATTCTTTTTTGTAGTATAATCAATTGCTACAAATGTTTTTGTATTATATCCCGCAAGCAGAATCTGATTACATTCGTACACTATATATACAATCTGGGAGCCACTTGCATTCTAGAATTCTTATATCTTACTATATAAATTGTTATATTCACCGTATTTCTTAGAGAGTCAGTCACTGCAAAATAATGCTCTGACCTATTAAGAATGTTAAAAAGAGGAGCTTGATTTTAATATGATAAAATTAAATTGATGAAATCGAGGTGAAAAACGACTGTGATTAGTTGTAAAACAAAATTCATTGAAACGTGATTGGTCATTGACTCCCATTTGGGACATGAATTAAATAATCATATAAATTTCATCAATAAATTAATATCAACCGCGAATGTCTGATTTACAGTTATGTAACAACGTTAGGAATGCATTTGATTTCGCTACAACTAGGTCTACACGTTGTTAAGCCGTAACTAGAGTAACTTTAGGTTTTAACCGTTAAGGGTTAAGTTAATTTAAGGTTACTTACTTACTTACTCACTGGCACTATCGAACCCGTAGGTTCATGGCCGCGCGGACATAAGCTCTCCATACATCCCTATCCTGAGCTAGTGCTTTCCAATCATTCCCTGTATAATCTACTTCCCTCAAATTATAGTTAATGTTGTTCTCCCACCTCATTCTTGGTCTACCAACTGGGCGTTTTCCTTCTGGCTTTCCTACAAGAAGTTTCCAGGCACGTCTTTCATTCCCCATACGTGCAACATGTCCTGCCCATCGCAGTCTACGAGACTTAACTGTTCTTTTTATATCTGGCTTCCTATAAAGACCATGTAGTTCATTGTTATGTAGTCTTCTCCATTCACCTGTCTGTTCATCTCTCTTTGGTCCAAAAATTTTCCTAAGTACTTTATTCTCAAATACTTGTAATCTCCTTTCCTCTCTTAAAGTAAGAGTCCATGTTTCGCATCCATATAATATAACTGGTAGAATAATAGTTTTATATATTTTCAGCTTAACGTTTTTTGAAAGGAGTTGGGACATCAAGAGTCCCTGTAATGCATAATAGCACGCATTTCCAGAATTGAGCCTATGTTTAATTTCTTTGTGCATCTCATTCCTATTTGTGATTATTGTTCCTAGGTATTTGAATTCAGCCACTTCCTCAAAATTTCCCTCATTTGTCATTAGCTGTCTATTTCCATTACATAAAACCTTTTGCTTGGAATTAAATTTTATGCATGCCTACTGTATGCATATTTAAAAGTCACCCAACTCAGATCGTTGTGGAAGGGGTTTGCGAGTCGAAAAAAGGTTGGGAACCGCTGTTATAGTACAAGTGCAGTGTTGTTCTATTTTTTTAAATAATGCAAAGTAAAAACAATTGATGAAACGAGGTTGGCAGGTACCGTGCGTTATATAATGTGAGGTTATGTTATATAAGCCCGTGAGGTCAAGTGGTGCGACCAAAGTTAAGTGCTGTTTACAACTCAAGTGCTTTTCATCATCTGATAAATACAGAATGTCAATCATGGAGAATGGAGAAAGCTTCACAGCACCATAATTTATATCGTTGTCCTAATTTACTGCTTGTACAATCGAACTCGGAGTTACAAGACTGCTATCCAAGCATCCCCATCCTGAATTAAGGTTTTCCAGTCATTCGTCTCCTTCAATTTATAGATATTGTTATTCTCCCACTTCATTATTGCCTCACCGATTGTGTGCATTCCCTCTTATTTCCCACAAAAAGCTTCCAAGCCATTCTTCCATTATCGTTCATGTTAAAGAGTCTTTCAGATATTACGAAATTTTAAAAATGCAATAATTAATTAAAAAATGCATCGAAATAAATATTTGTTTTTATATTCATCTACATGCTAGTGACAAATGAGGGAAATTTTGAGGAAATGGCTGAATTCAAATACCTAGGAACAATAATCACAAATAGGAATGAGATGCACAAATAAATTAAACATAGGCTCAATTCTGGAAATGCGTGCTATTATGCATTGCAGAGACTCTTGATGTCCCAACTCCTTTCAAAAAACGTTAAACTGAAAATATATGAAACTATTATTCTACCAGTTATATTATATGGGTGCGAAACATGGACTCTTACTTTAAGGGAGCAAAGGAGATTACAAGCATTTGAGAATAAAGTTCTTAGGAAAATTTTTGGACCAAAGAGAGATGAACAGACAGGTGAATGGAGAAGACTACATAGCAATTAACTACATGATCTTTATAAGAAGCCAGATATAATAAGAACAGTTAAGTGTCGTAGACTGCGATGGGCAGGACATGTGGCACGAATGGGGAATGAAAGACGTGATGGATGATTCTTGTAGGAAAGCCTAGTTGGTAGATCAAGAATGAGGTGGGAGAATAACAATAACTATGATTTGAGGGAAGTAGATTATACAGGGAATAATTGGAAAGCATTAGCTCAGGTAGGGATGTATGGAGAGCTTATGTCCACGCGGCCATGGTCCTATGGGTTCGATAGTGCCAGTGAGTTAGTTTGTAAGTAGAATAAACATTTGAAAAAAATTAAATAGCTAAATTATTTGAAATTCGCTAAAATAACAGCTAATAAAACTGAGAGATTTCAAGTGCTAGCTCAGTTTTGGGAATATAGCTTCCTGCGTTTGATGGAGATTGCGTACATTTGATGTCAGTGTTGTGACAGGCAGATGACACGGTATTGCGTGCTGATGGCCACGTTCTGGCAAATAAATTCGTTGAAGAGGTTCCTTCCGGAGGAAACACAACCTACCATTAATGTGTTTCTTCAGATCCTTTATCACTCAACTCTAATTTCACAGGCAAAACACTTCGCCCAAGTAATAAATCAGCTTTAACAACTAGTCTCCTACCTACTTCACTGACTGGAAGATCCTCCTACTGTCACTGACATACAAGGAAGACCACACATTTTGGTTATCTAATATATAAAAATGAATGTTTGTTTGTTTAATCAATTGAGTTGGTGTTTACTTGATGAAAATCCATATTTATTAATTAAATAAAAATAAAACGTAGTTTTATTTGATTTTCATATTTATTGTATAATTCAGTGACAGCTGTTTCGGTACACTGTACCTTCTTCAGACATGTTAACAAATTATGAATCGTGTTCCAACTGATCTAAGCAACAATACAACAATATTTATTTAAATTTTTTAATTTAACAAAGGGGATTCATTCAAATCAAGTTGAGAATTTAACAGTTTTTGTTACTACTTTTAAGTTTATTAATTTCTACAGCCTCCAAATGATCTAACTTCTTACCCTTATCACAAATATGTAAAATTTCAAAATTTGGATCGAAACAATGTGATAAGGGTAAGAAGTTAGATCTTTTGGAGGCTGTAGAAATTAATAAATTTAAAAGTAGTAAAAAACTGTTAAATTCTCAACTTGATTTGAATGAATCCCCTTTGTTAAATTAAAAAATTTAAATAAATATTGTTGTATTGTTGCTTAGATCAGTTGGAACACGATTCATAATTTGTTAACATGTCTGAAGAAGGTACAGTGTACCGAAACAGCTGTCACTATATTATGTAATAAATATGAAAATCAAATAAAACTACGTTTTATTTTTGTTTGTTTGTTCGTACTTTATGCGCGGCCATACCTTGATCCGATTTTAATGGGTTTTTTTGCAAAATGTTCAGAAGATTCCGAAGATGAACATAGGCTATGAAAGAGTTGTGATATTCGACCCCTTCACCCCTAAAAATCACCCTTTGTAGTGAAAAACATGAAATAAAGTCCCTATTTTTGACGATTAAATGGCTTACGCTGCCTAAACCATAACAAATACACCAAATTAATGTACACAGAATTGAATATCTCGAAAAGCTCCACAAAAACGTCCGTGACAGCATATGTTTATCTCTTACGGATAACTCACAATAACCATTTTTGTTTTCATTGATGCCAAGAAGATCGGGATAAGTCGATTCTCGGACAAGCGTGCTCTGCCATACTGTTCATCCTAATGAGATGGGGTTTTTGAAAAAAATGTTCAGGAGATTCCGGGGATGAACATAGGCTATAAGGGAGTTGTAATAGTCAAATCTTTCACCCCTTAAAATCACCCTTCATAGTGAAAAACATGAAATAAAGTCCCTATTTTGACGATTAAATGGCTTACGCTGCCTAAACCATAACAAATACACAACATTAATGTACACAGAATTGAATATCTCAAAAAACTCTAAAAAAAAGTCCGCGACAGCATATGTTTTTCTTCTACGGATAACTCACAATACCATTTTTGTCTTTCATCGATGCCAAGAAGATCGGGATAAGCAGATTTCCGGACAAGAGTACACATACAATTGTGATGGCGCTTTTCACAGAATGTTCTGGAATTTCCCGGGAAGGTTATAGGCTATAAGAGAGTTTCAGTGCTCAAGCCCTTCACCCTAAAAATCACCCTTTGTAGTGAAAAATTAAAATAAAAGTTGTTTTTTGTACGCCTAAATGGCTTACGCTGCCTAAACCATAACAAATACACCAAATTAATGTACACAGAATTGAATATCTCAAAAAACTCTACAAAAATGGGTGGGTTTAAGAGATAGCCTTTTGGCATTTATCTGTGTTAATTTGAATAAATTAATAATATTATTATAAACAAATACAGAAATAAGGGAAATTACGGGTGTACAAGAGGAGCCGGACATCATAGACATCATATAAAAGAAAAGATTGCAGTGGTATGGTCATGTCAAACGAATGCCCGAGCAAAGATTGCCGAAAATTGTTATGGAATGGATCCCAATGGAAAGGAGGAAAAGAGGAAGAGCGAAGAAAACTTGGATAGAAGGGGTAGAAGCAGCTATGAATATCAGAGGAATGGAGGAAGATCAATGGATGGACAGAGAGGAATGGCGTTTGGTTTCCAGAAGACGGCGGCAGCTGCCATGATACCGGATGATGATGATTATAAAAAATTGTGTGCTGAATGTTCCCGGTATAATGATAGTTAAAGCGGCTCTAAATAACAACGATTGTAAATGTTTTGATAATCTCAGGTGGAATGTAAAGTTAATTTGTTGCGGTAGTAACGGCTTATGCATTAGTCATGCTGGCACGTGATATATGACGGGACGCTTCTCGGAAATATGACGCAGGAAGCGGCACTTGTTTCGACAATTGAAGTCGTATTAAAACAATCGATGAGCGGATTTAACCCGAAACAAGAGAAGTTCAAGCCTCAGGTCACGCGCATGCCCACTCCACCTCCGTGCAACAGTGACACGTCTCCACACATTGTTAAGTCGCAACACTGCATTGCGTGGTGTACAACCTTTATACAACGTGCTTCTCAACTACAAGCTTTGAACCAAGATCACGATTTCACAAAAATCAAACTAACTGTAAGGCTTACGGAATCCGTAGTTCATTTGCCGCAATTAGTTAGGTCCTCCAGTGGTCAGTATGCTCAGCCTGCCGAATCCATCACAATTATTAATAATTGCAAAGTAGATAGCCTATATCCCAACTTAAACTCTACCCCCGTTAAAAATAAAACTTTACAAGGACTATTTAACTCATGCCACAAATGCTAGTCAATGACCAATCACGTTCGAATGAATGTTGTTTTACAACCAATGACAGTCGTGTTTCACCTCGCTCTTTATCGATTTCTCTTTATCAGCCCCTGATTTTATGTTAAAGAAAGCTCCTCGTTTTTAATGTTCTGAACAGGTCAGAGCATTATTTTTCTCCAACAAATACATTGAATATAGCAAATAATGAAAAGATTCCTTGATTTTACTGAGTTGTTTACTAAAAAAATAAATGAATAACCCGTAATGTTTTTTTTTTTTCCAAATGCCCCAAGTTTGTCTTTCGACATTCCTGGTTTCTGTCCTGGCATGGCGTACTTGTAACCCACTTCTGAGGTTGGGGCGCCTGGAAGGCGAGGTTACGTTGCCCCGATGATATGATGGGTGATGATGATGATAATGGTGCGCCAGGAGAGTCCCTAATCCTAAGCTTAACCTAAGATGAATATGAATGATGATGATTGCGATGACATATGATTTCGGGGACCGTTTGGGCCTTAAAGTTTTCCTGACATTTGTCTTACAGGTGAGGAAAAACCCCGATAAAAACCTCACCCAGAAAAACTGTCCCGACCGGGGATCGAACCCGGGCCCGCTGCGTGACAAGGCAGCCCGCTACCCCGAGACCACAGCGGTGGACAAAACCCGTAATGTTGATTATGATATATAGTTTGATGTGTTTCATTATTTCTCCACTTGGGTGCACTCTTACAATATTGCGATCTTATTTGGCAATAAATAATACGATCAAGCAGCAGTGAATGAACATAACCTCACATTTCTGATTTGTTTTCAAACATCGCCGTTTACATTAAATATATAAATATTTTAAACAACTATAGTTAAATAATGATTTGTGAGTAAACAGCTTAATTTTATTCGTTAAATAGTCCTAACAAATGCCACTCTTGATTTCCAAATTCTCTAGATAAATTGGAAATCACTCGTGGGCATTACTTATGATAATGAAAATAACTGGAACTTTAACAACTTTTATAATCTTATCATCTATACTATAGGAACATCTGCTGTAACAAGTTCCCTAAGATCCATACGAATATTATCCACTCACTTGTGAATAGGCCTCCACCAATGGACATAAAAAGAGAGAGAGAGAGAGAGAGAGAGAGAGAGAGAGATAGAGAGAGATAGATATATAGAGAGAGATATAGATATAGATAGAGAGAGAGAGATAGATAGAGAGAGATAGAGAGATATATAGAGAGATAGAGATAGAGATAGATAGAGATAGATAGAGGGAGGGAGAGAGAGAGAGATAGAGATAGATAGAGAGAGATATATAGAGAGAGATAGAGATAGAGATATAGATAGATAGAGAGAGAGAGAGATAGAGAGAGATAGAGATAGATATAGAGAGAGATAGATAGAGAGAGAGAGAGATAGAGATAGAGATAGATAGAGAGAGATAGATAGAGAGAGATAGAGATAGATAGAGGGAGAGAGAGATAGAGATAGATAGGGAGAGATATATATATAGAGAGAGATAGAGATAGAGAGAGAGATAGAGATAGAGAGAGAGAGATAGAGATAGAGAGATATAGATAGATAGATAGACAGAGAGAGATAGATAGATAGAGAGAGATAAAGAGAGATAGATAGAGAGATATAGAGATAGATAGAGGGAGATAGATAGAGAAAGAGATAGAGATAGATAGATAGAGATAGATATAGAGAGAGATAGATAGAGAGAGATAGAGATAGATAGAGAGAAAGAGAGATAGAGATAGATAGAGAGAGAGATAGATAGAGAGAGATATAGAGATAGATAGAGAGAGAGAGATAGAGATAGAGATAGATAGAGAGAGAGATAGAGATAGATAGAGAGAGATAGAGAGAGGGGGGAGGGGGAGAGGGAGAGAGAGAGAGAGAGAGAGATCTAAATCGCGTAAGGATTCAAATTTTTTCGAAAATTTTCAAAATGTTGGAATTTTCAAAGTAAAATTAAATTTCAAAATTTTGAATTCAAAGAAGAAAAAACAAAATTTTCATTTTCTTCTCCTGGCGCGACAGGCCTAGAAGGCCCTTAGCATACCAGCCCGCTGCTGGACTCACATCCACATGTGTTAATCACAGAGGTAGGTGATCATCCAGCCAATGTAGGGGTGACATGTGGTTAGCATGTCGGGTCCCCCAGCCATTATAACTGGTCTTCTTAACCTGGAACCGCTACTTATTGTAGCTACACAAATGCCTCACGATGCTGGGTGGGCACCGGTCCCATACTGGCCGAAATTATATGAGAAAATTTCTTCCCCCATGGAGACTCGAACCAGCGCAAGTCCCGTAGCTCTGCGCCAAGGCTTTCTGCCTTAACCACTCGGTTACGGCGCGGGACTTTTATTTTCTTCAAAAATCTTTTTTTTTTTAAATTTGGAAATAAAAAATTTTGAACATTTTCGAAAAAATAAATAAAAAATGTTCAATATTTTGAAAAAAAATAAATAAAACGTAACATTTCAGAAGATTAAAAAAATACAACATTTTGAAAATGTTCGAAGAATCAGAAAAAATTAAAATTTTGAAAATGTCGAGTGTTTAAGGCAGGAAGCCTTGGCGCAGAGCTATGGGACTTGCGCTGGTTCGAGTCCCCATGGGCGAAGAAATTTTCTCATGGTATTTCGGCCAGTATGGAACCAGTGCCCACCCAGCATCGTGAGGCATCTGGGCAGCTACAATAAGTAGCGATTCCAGTTTGAGAATACCAGCTATAACGGCTTATGGACCCGACATGCTGACCACATGTCACCCCTACACTGGATAGATGATCATCCACCTCTGTGATTAACACATGTGGATGTGAGGTCAGCTGGTAGGCCGAGGGCCTTCTAGGCCTGTCGTGCTTGGAGTTTTTGAATTTAAAAATCTAAATTTTTATAGTCTTCAAAAAGTTTTTAATTTTTTTAACTTTTCGAAAACAAACATTTTGAACATTTTCGAAAAAAAAAATTGAATTTTGAATTTTTTGAAAAAAAAATTAAAATTTTAAAAAACTTTAAAAATACATTTTTAAAATGTTCCAAGAAATACGAAAAAATTGGAAGAAGAAAATTTAAATTTTGAAAACGGTAAGGGCTATAACGCAACGCATTGATGCTGTATATAATTTCAGTCATTTCCCCTCGTTAATTTGCCAGGAGATACCGTTTTATAATTTATGTACCTATACTTCATAGTTTCGTAATAAAAATTTTGAATACATTTTTTTTCTTGGACCAAAGAGAGATGAACAGACAGGTGAATGGAGAAGACTAAATAACAATGAACTACATGGTCTTTATAGGAAGCCAGATATAATAAGAACAGTTAAGTCTCGTAGACTGCGATGGGCAGGACATGTGACACGTATGGGGAATGAAAGACGTGCATGGAAACTTCTTGTAGGAAAACCAGACTGTAAACGCCCAGTTGGTAGACCAAGAATGAGGTGGGAGAACAACATTAACTATGATTTGAGGGAAGTAGATTATACAGGGAATGATTGGAAAGCATTAGCTCAGAATGGGGATGTATGGAGAGCTTATGTCCGCGCGGCCATGAACCTACGGGTTCGATAGTGCCAGTGAGTAAGTAAGTATTTATTTTTTCATTAACATCTATTCTAACTATTTCTTAATATCGTGCGTTCGAATAGCTTGTTAGAACAAGGTTGTAATTTTTATTTTCAAAGACGAGTTTTACCTGGAAAAGGATAGTTTATGCACGTGGCACTTTTTCCATGTAAAAATCGACTTCGGAAAAAAAAAAAGTATTTTATGCCAATAAACCACTTACATTACTCACTGTTCAAACAGAATAGCCAACCTTCCCTTAAGAAGCACCACATTATCCAATAAACCAGCTGTTCCCAACCTTTTTCGTCTCGCTAACCGCTTCCACAACGATCTGAGTTTTGGTGAACCACTGACTTTTAAATATACATACAGTAGGACTAACAAACTAATTAACAATAATATACCTAACCTCGAAACCCGCCATTAGGGAAAAGTTGCGAACCACAGGTTGGGAAACGATGCAATAAACTGTAAACAAATCTGGTGCACATTAACTTGCCCATTTTCCTCACCTAACAAAATATGGTTACAAAGTCTTTCTGGGCGGCAATTTGTTTAATAGCCCAGACAACCATTCGAACTTTATCCAAACATTCTGTACTGACAACATAGGGAAAACGTTATTAATATTGTGCAGCTTGTGAATGCATTGCCTCCATTTTTCGTGAATTTCATTGCTTTATAAGTTTCCTGAAACTTGTAAAAGTTCCGGAACTTATGAGCTATGTGAAAACTGGATAATATATTCAAAAAAATATGCAGTCGATGGTTCTTCATTTGGACCGAATTTTCACTCCTTACATTTTAAAGGTATTTCGTAGCCGAGTGGTTAAGGCAAGAAGCCTTGGCGCAGAGCTACGGAACTTGCCCTGGTTTGAGTCCCCAAGGTGAAACAAATTTTTCTCATAGAATTTAGGGCTGTATAGGACCGGTGTCCACCCAGCATCGTGAGGATTTGGGTAGCTACAATAAGTAGCGGTTCCAAGTTCAAAAGACCAGCTATATTAGGTGGGGGACCCGACATGCTAACCACATGTTACCCCCTACACTGGCTAGATGATCGCCTATATCTGTGATTGTCATATGTGGATGTGAGGCCAGCAGCCGGCTGGTAGGCCTAGGGCCTTCTATGCCTCTCGTGCTTGGAGTTTTTACACGCTTTATATTAGCTTGACCTGTATCTATCTATGTAACTTAATCTTTCAACGCGATTTTCACCCACTTAAAATCATTGGATCGACTTGAAACTTTGTATACTTTTAAAAGACCCGTGATAATACAAAAATGTCATACTTTGTTTCTAAAATCATGGCCAGAATCATCAGAAAATAAAAAAAGTGTCTTTGTATCTATGTAACGGAATTTTTGAACACGATTATCACCCACTTAGAAACAGTGGATCGACTTGAAACTTTGTATACTTGTAAAGGACCCGTGACAATACAATATTTTCATATTTGTTTCTAAAATCCTGGCCAGAATCGTCAGATAATCAAAAAAAGTGTCTTTGTATCTATGTAACGGAACATTTGAACACGATTTTCACGCACTTAGAAGCATTGGATCGACTTGAAACTTTATATACTTGTAAAGGACCCGTGGCGATACAATAATTTCATATTTTGTTTCTAAAATCTTGGCCAGAGTCATCAGAAAATCAAAAAAATGAAAACTGGTATAATAGGTTGCGGACTTGTCGAATTTTTAGTCAATCGTTGTAAGAGCTCAGTTGGTAGAGCGGTGAACTCTCGTGGCATATAATTTCAGTAATCCATAGGTCGCTGGTTCAAGTCCGGCTGGGATGTTTTTAGAAGAGTATTACTTTTAGCTCATACTACAATAGTATCATTTTTATCTTATTCTGTAAAATATTAAAACTAAAAACTAAAAAATAAATAATAGTATTAAAAAACTAAAACAACACGCTTTATTAGAAAATCGAACTAAAAAAATGAAAAATAATTTTAATTTCCAACACGCTTGGGATAAATAATTTTACCATCAAAAGCGTGGGGTGCTTTTTATGATTTTTACATTTTCTTCTTAGAGACTTTACTTTTACCAATATCTGTTTATTATCAAATATATTAATTGATAAAGAGCACCCTACGCTTTTGATGGTAAAATTATTTATCCCAAGCGTGTTGGAAATTATAATTATTTTTCATTTTTTTAGTTAGATTTTCTAATAAAGCGTGTTGTTTTAGTTTTTTTAAAACTATTATTTATTTTTAGTGGACTCAAAGACAACAGAAAAATACAACTATTAAATTGCTAGGAGTCACTCAGAACAGACAGTGCGACGCCTTGCCAACTGAGCTATCTGGAACGCAAAATTAAAATCAATTCAGGCTGATCGATGTTTTGTAAGTTTCCGTCCCTGTGACTGCTTGAAGGCCACGACACCACTTTTGTTGTTAAAGCGACAGATTTGTTACTTTCATGCCGTCATATTTCTACATTTGAGACGACAGACAAATGGAACACTACGGCCATTTATACTGCATATGGTCACACGTAGAAATACATTATATAATGGAAATGGACAGCTAATGACAAATTAGGGAAATTTTGAAGAAGTGGCTAAATTCAAATACCTAGGAACAACAATCACAAATAGGGTAGTGTGCTGCCTTGTCACGCAGCGGGCCCCAGTTCGATCCCCGATCGGGGCAAATTTCCTGGGTGAGATTTTTTTCGTGGTTTTCCCTCACCTGTAAGATAAATGTCAGGAAACTTTAAGGCCCAAACGGTCCCAGAACACCATGTGACCATCATTATGATCAATATCATATTCGCCTAATTAGCTTAAGTTTAGTTTAAGATCACTCCTGGCGCATCATTACCATTATCACCAATTCTCATATCATCGGGGCAGCGTAACCCCACCTTCCAGGCGCCCCAACCTCAGAAGTGGGTTACAAGTACGCCATGCCAGGAGAGAACACCAGAAATGTCGAAATAACAACCTGGGGCATTTGGAAAAAAAATTACAAATAGGAATGAGATGCACAAAGAAATTAAACATAGGCTCAATTCTGGAAATGCGTGCTATTATACATTGCAGAGACTCTTGATGTCCCAACTCCTTTCAAAAAACGTTAAACTGAAAATATATAAAACTATTATTCTACCAGTTATATTATATGGGTGCGAAACATGGACTCTTACTTTAAGGGAGGAAAGGAGATTACGAGTATTTGAGAATGAAGTACTTAGAACAATCTATGGACCAAAGGGAGACGAACAGACAGGTGAATAGAGAAGACTACATACAGTGGATTACATGATCTTTATTGAAAAACAGATATAATAAGAACATTTAAGTCTCGTAGACTGCGATGGGCAGGACATGTGGCACGAATGGAGAATGAAAGAGGGTAACTGAAACTCCTTCTAGGAAAACCAGGGGGAAAGCGTTCAGTAGGCAGACCAATAACGAGGTGGGAGAATAACATTAGCCATGATTTGAGGGAAATAGGTTATGTAGAAGGAATGGTTGAAAATATTAGCTCAGGATAAGGGTTATGGAGAACACTTATCTGCGCGGCCATGAACCTGCTGGTTCGATAGAGCCAATAAGTTATTACTATTTTGTTCCTAGGTATTTAATTTGATTATTTTTTCACAAAATTTTGCATTGTGTTTCTGTGGAATTATGAAAGCTATCAGCCATTTTGAATAGATGTAATCAAAATTTTTACAGACTATTTAACTCATCCTCAAATGCTAGTCAATGACCAATCACGTTTCAATGAATGTTGTTTTACAACCAATGACAGTCGTGTTTCACCTCGCTCTTTATCGATTTATCAGCTCCTTCTTTTGTGATAAAGAAAGCTCCTCCTTTTTAATGTTCTGAAAAGTATATTAGGAAAAAAAGAAGAAAAACGTTTGAAATGGTGTGGACACCTCATAAGAATGGAAGAAGAGAGAATACCAAAGAAGATCCTTGAATGGAAAGCTAATGGAAGAAGTGGAAGAGGCAGGCCTAGAGAACGATGGGTAGATGGAGTGAAGAGATGTATGGAAGCTAGAGATTTGAGAGAAGAATATGCATTAGACAGGAACCTCTGGCGACAAATCACTTTGGGTTGAAGGAGAAACACTGTATTGTGGAATATTCCTAAAAAAACAGCTCAGAGCATTATTTTTCTCCAACAATAAAATGACATTGAATACAGCAAATGATGATCAGATCTTTTGATTTTACTGAGTTGTTTACTATAAAAATTAATAACCTACAATGTTGATTATAATGAACAGTTTGATGTGTTTCATTATCTCTCCACTTGGGTGCATTCTTAAGTATTGCGACCCTATTTGGCAATAAATAATATGATCAAGTTGCAGTGAATTACATAACCTCACATTTCTGATTTGTTTTCAAACATTGCCGTTTACATTAAATATATCTTCTTGTATCTTGTACGCCCATGTTTCCCTTAACAGAGATTTAGGCGCTCTCCCCCTGCAGGGAAGAATTTGAACCATACAAATTTAGTTGAATGCAGTTACACTTGTTTTGGTACAGATGTCATTTGAGTAGTCCGTGGTCAGCGTTCCGCCTCATACTGACATCTAGGTAACCAAGGTAGTACTAGGACGGGAAAATCCAGTAAATTTTGCTTAGAGGCCTTTTCATTCAGGCTTAAGGATCTTTTACGAGCCTGAAAATCTTGAGACTCGGGACCCACGGCTTAAAGTCCCTCACGGAAGATTGCTCCTTG
Source organism: Diploptera punctata (assembly GCA_030220185.1). Lineage (NCBI taxonomy): Eukaryota > Metazoa > Arthropoda > Insecta > Blattodea > Blaberidae > Diploptera > Diploptera punctata. The sequence goes on from JASPKZ010003835.1 coordinate 1,794,867, forward strand.
GATTTTTCCGTCCTAAAAGAATCCATCGGCCGGGTTTGAACCCGCGACCCATAAATATTTTAAAATAAGTATATTAAAATAATGATTTGTGAGTAAACAGCTTAATTTTATTCGTTAAATAGTCCTAACAAATGCCACTCATGATTTCCAAATTCTCCAGATAAATTGGAAATCACTGGAGGCATTACTTATGATAATTTGTGACGCTTGCTGGAGGAAGATCCTGTATCTGTGCGGTGTAGTGACCTGACCTCTGTGAATAATAAGTTGGATGTTGCAGTTTTTATCCGATCAATGGCAAGTCACGCCAGTGAGTGCTGCCAACCTTTGCATTATGATAAATAAACAGGATGACCCAATTGTTGGTGAGCGGCCTGCTTTAACACCACCGTGACGTCATAACGTTAAAAATACCACCAGCGGGTTCGAGTCCCAGCTGATTCCCAATCACAAGTTCACATTATATAAACTTCAACACTGACCAACATTTGATCGTCATCCGGTATCATGGCAGCCGCCGCCGTCTTCCGGAAGCCAAACGCCATTCCTCTCTGTCCATCCATTGATCTTCCTCCAATCCTCTGATATTCATAGCCGCTTGTACACCTTCTATGCAGGTTTATTTGGTCTACCTTTCTTCCTCCTTTCCATATGGATCCATTTCATAACAATTTTAGGCAATATTTGCTCTGACATTCTTTTGACATGACAATGCCATTGTAATCTTTTCTTTTCTATAATGTATATGAAGTCCGGCTCCTCTTGTACTTACTTACTAACTGGCACTATCGAACCGTAGATTCATGGCCGCGCGCACACAAGCTCTCCATACATCCCTATCCTGAACTAATGCTTTCCAATCATTCCCTGTAAATCTACTTCCCTCAAATCATAGTTAATGTTATTCTCCCACCTCATTCTTGGTCTACCAACTGGGCGTTTTACCTCTGGTTTTCCTACAAGAAGCTTGCATGCACCATTTCATTCCCCATTCGTGCCACATGTCCTGCCTATTGCAGTCTACGAGACTTAACTGTTCTTATTATATCTGGCTTCCTATAAAGACTATGTAGTTCATTGTTATGTAGTCTTCTCCATTCACCTGTCTGTTCATCTCTTTTTGGTCCAAACATTTTCGTAAGAACTTTATTCTCAAATACTTGTAATCTCCTTTCCTCCCTTAAAGTAAGAGTCCATGTTTCGCACCCATATAATATAACTGGTAGAATAATAGTTTTATATATTTTCAGTTTAACGTTTTTTGAAAGGTGTTGGGACATCAAGAGTCTCTGTAATGCATAATAGCACGCATTTCCAGAATTGAACCTGTTTAATTTTCTTCTGCATCTCATTCCTGTTGAATAAAACTGTTATTGTCCCAGTTATATTATATGGACGTCAAACATGGACTCTTCCTTTAAGGGAGAGAAAATATTACCAGTATTTGACAATAAAAATGTTACGAAAATTCTTTGACCAAAGACGAATAGAAAGACGAATGGAGGAGACTACATAACAGTGAGCTTCTCGCCTAACACCGCTCTGCTCTTACTCAAACAAGGACGTCTATCTGCTCCGTGCAGTGGGTTGCCATTGCTGGATTCTGGTTTTGATTTCTGTGTCTTGCAGTTAAAAACAGCAGATTTTTTTTGGACAGCCTTGGTATGTAATGACGCTTCTTTGAGAGAAATTTCAAGGTAGGGTTTCGGCATGCAATTGTTGACACTTCCCTTGTAAGTCCTCTGAAAGAGTAGCATAAATATGCCATTCATTGTTGGCTATAAAGAAAAATGAACAATTTTCAAATTTGAAAGATTTCAGCAGCATAGATCAATAAAAACATATATAACATACTAGCTACTACCCGGCGTGCGTTGCTACGCCTAGATAAATGAAAGTTAATGTGCTTTTATGTTTAGTTGAATAAGTGAAAGGAAAAATAATTATAAATGTATATCGTAATTATTTTAAGATTTCCCGTACTGCTTACCCGGTGTTGCCCAGGAATCTACTTGTCTCGATCTTCTTGGCATCAATGAAACACAAAAATGGTTATTGTGAGTTATCCGTAAGAGATAAACATATGCTGCCGCGGACTTTTTTGTAGAGCTTTTAGAGATATTCAATTCTGTGTACATTAATTTTGTGTATTTGTTATGGTTTAGACAGCGTAAGCCATTTAAGCGTCCAAAGAGCTACTTTTTTCATGTTTTCCACTACAAAGGGCGACTTTGAAGGGTGTAGGAGTTGAGTATCACAACTCTCTTATAGCCTATGTTCATCCCGGGAATCTCCTGAACATTTTGCAAAAAGCCTCATCACAATCGGATCAACGGTATGGCCGCGCATAAAGTACGAACAAACAAACAATCATTCAGTTTTATACATTAGATTGTCAAGATTCGACATTGCGGGACAACGCGGACTGGACAAAGAGCTATCAGTAGGAGTGCCGTAGCATGAGAATTACTCTGCCCGCACTGCAGTTTGCAATGTATCAGTGCATCCTATTGACGGTGATTGTATGTCTGTTGCAGATCGCAGTTTCCTGGTAGCGAACGCACAACATGGCCTATGTCACATCATCTACTGCTCAGACGGTTTCTGCCGGTTGTCCGGGTACTCGCGGGCCGAAGTCATGCAGCGACCTGCTGTGTGCGACTTCCTGCACGGGCCCCTCACATCACAGCACGCCATCTCCGTGGTCAAGGAGGCTCTGGCTGTTGGATCAGAGAAGCACTTCGAGATCCTCTACTACCGGAAAGACGGTGAGTTTGTGGAATCACGATACAGATACTGGGCTAACGATACAGATAGTGGTCAGTTTCCGACATGCAGGTTCAAATATAGACGAGTTTCTGACTTGATGATAATACATAAAGGTAAGTTCATAGCATGTCATTACATATAATGGCAAGTTATTGGCATTACGATACAGATAACAGTGAGTTTCTGGCATTAATATACAGATACCAGCCAGTTTCTGGCATTACGATGCAAATAAGGGCGAGTTTCTGGCATTAAGATACAGACACCAGCCAATTTCTGGCATTACGATATAGATAAGGGTGAATTTCTGGCATTAAGATACAGACACAAGCCAATTTCTGGCATTACGATACAGATAAGGTTGAGTTTCTGGCATTAAGATACAGACACCAGCCAATTTCTGGGATTACGATACAGATAAGGGTGAGTTTCTGGCATTAAGATACAGACACCAGCCAATTTCTGGCATTACGATACAGATAAGGGCGAGTTTGTGGCATTAATATATAGATACCATCCAGTTTATGGCATTACGATACAGATAAGGGTGGGTTTCTGGCATTACGATACAAATAAGGGTGCGTTTCTGGCATTACGATACAGATAATGGTGAGTTTCTGGCATTAATATACAGATAGCAGCTAGTTTCTGGCATTACGATACAGATAAGGGCGAGTGTGGCATTAAGATACAGATACCATCCAGTTTATGGCATTACGATATAGATAAGGGTGGGTTTCTGGTGTTACGATACAAATAAGGGTGCGTTTCTGGCATTACGATACAGATAAGGGTGAGTTTCTGGCATTAAGATACAGATACCAGTCAGTTTCTGGAATTACGATCGATACAGATAACGACGAGTTTCTGGCATTACGATACAGATAAGGGCGAGTTTGTGGCATTAATATACAGATACCATCCAGTTTATGGCATTACGATACAGATAAGGGTGAGTTTCTGGCATTAAGATACAGATAACAGCTAGTTTCTGGCATTACGATACAGATAAGGGCGAGTGTGGCATTAAGATACAGATACCATCCAGTTTATGGCATTACGGTACAGATAAGGGTGGGTTTCTGGTGTTACGATACAAATAAGGGTGAATTTCTGGCATTACGATACAGATAAGGGTGAGTTTCTGGCATTAAGATACAGATACCAGCCAGTTTCTGGAATTACGATCGATACAGATAACGACGAGTTTCTGGCATTACGATACATATAAGGGCGAGTTTGTGGCATTAAGATACAGATACCATGCAGTTTATGGCATTATGATACAGATAAGGGTGAGTTTCTGGCATTAAGATACAGATAACAGCTAGTTTCTGGAATTACGATCGATACAGATAACGACGAGTTTCTGGCATTACGATACATATAAGGGCGAGTTTCTGGCATTAAGATACAGATAACAGCTAGTTTCTGGCATTACGATACAGATAAGGACGAGTGTGGCATTAAGATACAGATACCATGCAGTTTATGGCATTATGATACAGATAAGGGTGAGTTTCTGGCATTAAGATACAGATAACAGCTAGTTTCTGGAATTACGATCGATACAGATAACGACGAGTTTCTGGCATTACGATACAGATAAGGGTGAGTTTCTGGCATTAAGATACAGATAACAGCTAGTTTCTGGCATTACGATACAGATAAGGGCGAGTGTGGCATTACGATACAGATAAGGGCGAGTTTGTGGCATTAAGATACAGATACCATGCAGTTTATGGCATTATGATACAGATAAGGGTGAGTTTCTGGCATTAAGATACAGATAACAGCTAGTTTCTGGAATTACGATCGATACAGATAACGACGAGTTTCTGGCATTACGATACAGATAAGGGTGAGTTTCTGGCATTAAGATACAGATAACAGCTAGTTTCTGGCATTACGATACAGATAAGGGCGAGTGTGGCATTAAGATACAGATACCATCCAGTTTATGGCATTACGGTACAGATAAGGGTGGGTTTCTGGTGTTACGATACAAATAAGGGTGAATTTCTGGCATTACGATACAGATAAGGGTGAGTTTCTGGCATTAAGATACAGATACCAGCCAGTTTCTGGAATTACGATCGATACAGATAACGACGAGTTTCTGGCATTACGATACATATAAGGGCGAGTTTGTGGCATTAAGATACAGATACCATGCAGTTTATGGCATTATGATACAGATAAGGGTGAGTTTCTGGCATTAAGATACAGATACCAGCCAGTTTCTGGAATTACGATCGATACAGATAACGACGAGTTTCTGGCATTACGATACAGATAAAGGCGAGTTTGTGGCATTAAGATACAGATACCATGCAGTTTATGGCATTACGATACAGATAAGGGTGAGTTTCTGGCATTAAGATACAGATAACACTAGTTTCTGGAATTACGATCGATACAGATAACGACGAGTTTCTGGCATTACGATACAGATAAGGGTGAGTTTCTGGCATTAAGATACAGATAACAGCTAGTTTCTGGAATACGATCGATACAGATAACGACGAGTTTCTGGCATTACGATACATATAAGGGCGAGTTTGTGGCATTAAGATACAGATACCATGCAGTTTATGGCATTACGATACAGATAAGGGTGAGTTTCTGGCATTAAGATACAGATAACAGCTAGTTTCTGGAATTACGATCGATACAGATAACGACGAGTTTCTGGCATTACGATACAGATAAGGGCGAGTTTGTGGCATTAAGATACAGATACCATGCAGTTTATGGCATTACGATACAGATAAGGGTGAGTTTCTGGCATTAAGATACAGATAACAGCTAGTTTCTGGAATTACGATCGATACAGATAACGACGAGTTTCTGGCATTACGATACAGATAAGGGTGAGTTTCTGGCATTAAGATACAGATAACACCTAGTTTCTGGAATTACGATCGATACAGATAACGACGAGTTTCTGGCATTACGATACAGATAAGGGTGAGTTTCTGGCATTAAGATACAGATAACAGCTAGTTTCTGGCATTACGATACAGATAAGGGCGAGTGTGTGGCATTAAGATACAGATACCATCCAGTTTTGGCATTACGGTACAGATAAGGGTGGGTTTCTGGTGTTACGATACAAATAAGGGTGAATTTCTGGCATTACGATACAGATAAGGGTGAGTTTCTGGCATTAAGATACAGATACCAGCCAGTTTCTGGAATTACGATCGATACAGATAACGACGAGTTTCTGGCATTACGATACAGATAAAGGCGAGTTTGTGGCATTAAGATACAGATACCATGTAGTTTATGGCATTACGATACAGATAAGGGTGAGTTTCTGGCATTAAGATACAGATACCAGCTAGTTTCTGGAATTACGATCGATACAGATAACGACGAGTTTCTGGCATTACGATACAGATAAGGGTGAGTTTCTGGCATTAAGATACAGATAACACCTAGTTTCTGGAATTACGATCGATACAGATAACGACGAGTTTCTGGCATTACGATACAGATAAGGGTGAGTTTCTGGCATTAAGATACAGATAACAGCTAGTTTCTGGCATTACGATACAGATAAGGGCGAGTGTGGCATTAAGATACAGATACCATCCAGTTTATGGCATTACGGTACAGATAAGGGTGGGTTCTGGTGTTACGATACAATATAGGGTGAATTTCTGGCATTACGATACAGATAAGGGTGAGTTTCTGGCATTAAGATACAGATACCAGCCAGTTTCTGGAATTACGATCGATACAGATAACGACGAGTTTCTGGCATTACGATACATATAAGGGCGAGTTTGTGGCATTAGATACAGATACCATGCAGGTTTATGGCATTACGATACAGATAAGGGTGAGTTTCTGGCATTAAGATACAGATACCAGCCAGTTTCGTGAATTACGATCGATTACGACGATTAACGACGGCTTTTGGCATTACGATACATATACGGGCGAGTAGTTTAGTTGTGGATTAAGATACAGCTACCATGCAGTTTATGGCATTACGATAACAGATAAGGGTGAGTTTCTGGCATTAAGATACAGATACCCGCCAGTTTCTGGAAATTACGATCGATACAGATAACCGAAAGAGTTTCTGGCATTACGATTACAGATAAAGGCGAGGTGTGTTTGTGGCATTACGATACAGATACCATTGTAGTTTTATGGCATTACGATACAGATAAAGGGTGAATTTTCTGGCATTACGATACAAATAAGGGTGAATTTCTGGCAGTACGATACAGATAAAGGTGCCCCCCTTCGAGTTTCTGGCCATTAAGATACAGATACCAGCCAGTTTCTGGAATTACGATCGATACAGATAACGACGAGTTTCTGGCATTACGATACATATAAGGGCGAGTTCTGTGGCATTAAGATACAGATACCATGCAAGTTTATTGCATTACGATACAGATAAGGGTGAGTTTCTGGCATTAAGATACAGATACCAGCCAGTTTCTGGAATTACGATCGATACAGATAACGACGAGTTTCTGGCATTACGATACAGATAAAGGCGAGTTTGTGGCATTAAGATACAGATACCATGTAGTTTATGGCATTACGATACAGATAAGGGTGAATTTCTGGCATTACGATACAAATAAGGGTGAATTTCTGGCATTACGATACATGGAATAAGGGTTGAGTTTCTGGGCATTAAGATACAGATTACCAGCCAAGTTTCTGAGGAATACGATCGATACAGATAACGACGAGTTTCTGGCATGACGATACATATAAGGGCGAGTTTGTGGCATTAAGATACAGATACCATGCAGTGAATGGCATTACGATACAGATAATGGTGGAGTTTCTGGCAGTAAAAAAGAAAAAAAAAACAGATACCAGACAGTTTCTGGAATTACGATCGATACAGATAACGACGCGTTTCTGGCATTACGATACATATAAGGGCGAGTTTGTGGCATTAACAGATACAGATACCATGCAGTTTATGGCATTACGATACAGATAAAGGGTGAGTTTCTGGCATTAAGATACAGATACCAGCCCAGTTTCTGGAATTACGATCGATACAGATAACGACGAGTTTCTGGCATTACGATACATAATAAGGGCGAGTTTGTGGCATTAAGATACAGATACCATGCAGTTTATGGCATTACGATACAGATAAGGGTGAGTTTCTGGCATTAAGATACAGATACCAGCCAGTTTCTGGAATTACGATCGATACAGATAACGACGAGTTTCTGGCATTACGATACAGATAAGGGCGAGTTTGTGGCATTAAGATACAGATACCATGCAGTTTATGGCATTACGATACAGATAAGGGTGAGTTTCTGGCATTAAGATACAGATACCAGCCAGTTTCTGGAATTACGATCGATACAGATAACGACGAGTTTCTGGCATTACGATACATATAAGGGCGAGTTTGTGGCATTAAGATACAGATACCATGCAGTTTATGGCATTACGATACAGATAAGGGTGAGTTTCTGGCATTAAGATACAGATACCAGCCAGTTTCTGGAATTACGATCGATACAGATAACGACGAGTTTCTGGCATTACGATACATATAAGGGCGAGTTTGTGGCATTAAGATACAGATACCATGCAGTTTATGGCATTACGATACAGATAAGGGTGAGTTTCTGGCATTAAGATACAGATACCAGCCAGTTTCTGGAATTACGATCGATACAGATAACGACGAGTTTCTGGCATTACGATACATATAAGGGCGAGTTTGTGGCATTAAGATACAGATACCATGCAGTTTATGGCATTACGATACAGATAAGGGTGAGTTTCTGGCATTAAGATACAGATACCAGCCAGTTTCTGGAATTACGATCGATACAGATAACGACGAGTTTCTGGCATTACGATACATATAAGGGCGAGTTTGTGGCATTAAGATACAGATACCATGCAGTTTATGGCATTACGATACAGATAAGGGTGAGTTTCTGGCATTAAGATACAGATACCAGCCAGTTTCTGGAATTACGATCGATACAGATAACGACGAGTTTCTGGCATTACGATACATATAAGGGCGAGTTTGTGGCATTAAGATACAGATACCATGCAGTTTATGGCATTACGATACAGATAAGGGTGAGTTTCTGGCATTAAGATACAGATACCAGCCAGTTTCTGGAATTACGATCGATACAGATAACGACGAGTTTCTGGCATTACGATACAGATAAAGGCGAGTTTGTGGCATTAAGATACAGATACCATGTAGTTTATGGCATTACGATACAGATAACGGTGAGTTTCTGGCATACAGATACAAATAACGGCGAGCTTTGTCTCTATGGAGCAACAAAAATGTTTATAGAACGCAAAAATAGTATTGTAATATATTTATTTTAATTTCAACAAGTGCAATTTACAAATGTAATACATTAAAAATTATGTATGGTACCGGTATTAGTTTATTATTTAGCATATTTCTCATTGGAGTGATTATTTTTAGTAGATTGCTGTCATTGTATAAAATGTCATGTCATTTTTCACAAGAATTTGTTAAATTACATTTCACACATAAAATGGCTTTTAAAGTCTCAACACTCAATTGTGATTTTTCTGATGTCCACACTTTATTTACCAAACAATGGTCATCGAATTCTATCAACTGATTAACAAAGCAACTTCGATACGCAGTTCTCAACAATTATTTGTTATTATTAAAGTTTAACATTATGAACTTAACAAAAATAATATAAAACTCATATCCTGGCGAAATAGCTACATGGCCGCCGAAAACCGAATATTCCCTTTCCCTAGCTTGTCGTGCATTTTTTTTTAAATCGGGACTTTTTTAAAACGCCGCGGGACTCGGGACAAATTGTTAAAAATCGGGACTGTCCCGCAAAAATCTGGACGTCTGGTCAACTTAAATTAAATGGAAGAGTGTTTGATTCTAAATCCTATTCAAAGGAATCATATATTGGGAAAGAGAGTAAGCGATCTCAAGAATGTCACACCCCAAAAGATGAAGCGCGTTCCGGTTAAACAGACTTAGGGAAGAATATATTAGGGATTCGTTTCCCTTCATGAATGAAGTTTCAAGGAACTGGTATGAAGATTTACTCGTAATAGCAGAGGCAAAACAAGTAGCCTATCTCCAGCTGAACAAACTGAAGGCGAAGTGACGGACACTTGCTATATAAATACGAGGAATTAACCACCACTTTTTTTATTCAGTTACAGTTATTGTTTTGTTAACATCCTCAAACTTTAGATTAACACTGGCTTAAGTAGCATTTTACATTTAGTTAAGAACACTGAGAGAACGAATTGTTGCAGTTGTAACGGGCTTCCAATATAAACCCGGACCGGCCTCACGGGGTTTCACCCGTCAGGCAGCGCTCTCTCCTCGTCCGCATTTCACTCTGCCAGCCGTTCGTCCTTGAACTAGTCAGTTTACTATCGTTCGACAAGATGAGACGTCAGCTGACATTAGAGCAGCGCATTTATGTGTGTAAATGTTATTACAAATACGAATCAGCTCGTCGCGTTCGCGAGGAATTTATTCGGAACTTCCCTGGACAATTACCTCCTTCCAGATCGACAATCCACGATCTTGTGACTAAATTTGAGACCACTGGTTCAGTACAAAATAAGAAACACACGCGAAGGCGTACGGTTCTCACCGAAGTAAAAAATAGACGAAATTGGCGAAAGACAAAGACAAAGTGTACAAAACAAATCCGCACATATTGGAAGAACTGAAGAACAACATAAGAAATGAAACCAGAAACTTGATAGTGTCCGAACTACAGCGTGTCAATCTAAATGTGTTTACTCGGTATAATGCCTGTTTAACTGCGGGAGGACATTTCCAGCATTTTCTATAAGGTAAGAAACAGTTCAACGACGGGTGGCAGGCAGGGTGAATTGCGGGAGGAAGAGACAGCAAGCACTGCGTGCCGGGTGAAACTCCGTGAGGCCGGTCCGGTTTTATATTGGAAGCCCTGTATTTGTAATCAGGAAAATATGTTAATATAGAGCAGGCTCGCGGTCTAGTGGTGAGCGTTTCTGACTACAGTTCATGAGGTCTTCGATTCCCGGTCAAACCATAGGAATTTTTTCTTAAAGAGAATTATTTCTGTGGTTGCCCATGGTCTGAAATTTAGGTTAAGAACTCTCCTGGCGCTTCATTTTCATTTATCACCCATCATATCATCGGGGTAACGTAACTACGCCTTCCAGGTGCACCAACCTAACAAATGGATTACAATTCCGCCAATGTCATAAAAGACAACCTGGTGGCATTAGACAAAAAGAAATATTGTTTTTATATATGTGTTGCATTCAAAACTTTGGATAATGTTCCTCGTTCCAATCAGGACAAAATTTGTGAATTCCATTCAATTTTGAATGTACAAAAAATGCAGTGAAAATAAAAGTGTGGGAAAAGTTTAAAGATTTGCATGCAGTTTAAATACAATATGTAACATACAGGCCTAATCAGGACTTTAGGGCACTTAGAAGCGCCATAGGCCTCTGAAAAGTTGCCAACATATATGCCTACATTAGAGTACAGGCTATTTTTTAGTACAAAAAACAAAAAATGCCAATTTTGATGTCAAATGGTCAATTTTTCACCTATCATCCCCCTTAAGCTCTCTTCCGATCTCATGCTAGAATTGGTCTGTCTATCTTTTACTGGGTCTTCCTACATTTCTTCGTCCTAGTGGTTTTGTAATGAAGAATCTGTTTTGGAATTTTATTGTTATCCATTCTACTGATGTGGTCCATTCATTCATCTCTGTATTGTGTAATTCTATCTAATAGTTTGCATATATTTAGTTCTCTTCGTATATCCTCACTTCGCCTTTGATCCATTATTGTATATCATTTCTGACGTTTCTATTCTTCGTTCCTGGTTTTTGGTTAAGACCCAGTGTTCCGATCCATACAGTAGTCTTGGAACCGCCATTGTTTTATACAATTTTAAAAGTGTCTCCTTTCTAGTTCCTTTGACACTTCGTTTTATGGTGCCTCATAACTAACTCACTGGCGCTATCGAACCCATAGGTTCATGGCCGCACGGACATAAGCTCTCCATACATCCCTATCCTGTGCTAATGTTTTCCAATCATTCCCTGTATAATCTACTTCCCACAAATCATAGTTAATGTTATTATCCCACCTCATTATTGGTCTACCAACTGACCGTTTTCCTTCTGGTTTTCCTACAAGAAGCTTCCATGCACGTCTTTCATTCCCCATACGTGCCACATGTCCTGCCCATCGCAGTCTACGAGACTTAACTGTTCTTATTATATCTGTCTTCCTATAAAGACCATGTAGTTCATTGTTATAGAGTTTTCTTCATTCACCTGTCTGTTCATCTCTCTTTGATCCAAAAATGTTCCTAAGAATTTTGTTCTTTATTTTCAAATATTTACGGTGCCACATATATAATTAGTCCAGCACTGTGGTATCGAGGTAGCGTGCTGACTTGTCACGCAGCGGGCCTGGGTTCGATTTCCGGTCGGGACAGGCTCCTGGCTGAGGTTTTTTCCTCACCTGTAAGACAAATGTCAGGAAGCTTAGGGCCCAACGGTCCCCGCAAATCATCCGGCCATCATCATCATCCTTTTCATTAACGTCATCATCATCCTTCACCAGTGTGGAAAGCAACGAGAAGCTACCACACCTACAATTCCCTAGTAAAGCTGCAAAGCAGAGCAAGAAAATGCTATGATTGCAGTGAAAGACCTGCCCTTGGGCAGAATTACTATGGATGGATGGATATATAATTAAATTTATTTATTTTGTTTGACATGTCTTCACTTTTTCTAAATGACACATTGTATACCAGGCAATTAAAATTGTTCACCTGTTCTATTATTCTATTCTCTAATTACATTTTTACTCTTAGTGGCTCATACCCTCGAAAAGCTAAAAGTTTTGTCTTTAGAGTAGATTTTTAATAATAATAATAATAATAATAATAATAATAATAATAATAATAATAATAATAATAATAATAATAATAATAATAATAATGTTTTATTTATTCTGGCAGAGTTAAGGCAATAAGGCCTTCTCTTCCACTCAACCAGCACAAATACAAATAAATATTTGACAAATATAGATATACACTATACTAATTATAAACAGTTAAAGATACATTAAATGTAGCAATTATGTACTAAAATTTATAGCTGGTTTATTTCAGATCATCACATCCAATCACATGCCCTTGTTAGGGTGACGTCATCAATTACAGTGTAAAGAAAAGTGTATAGAGTTAGACAGTGGAACACTTGCACGAAAGGAGGCAGGTTCGCCGGACTGGGGTACAAGTTATGTGTCCCGCAGGACACTGGTCTGATTAGCCCGGTTTTGCATAATTTACAATATATCTCCCAGCATGCTTTGCATTTATAATACCTCTGTCTTCTTAGAAAATGGTGGACACTTGAAAACGGCCTTGCGCGTGATGCAACACATCTGCTCGCAACAGCGGCGTCTCTGTGGCTACAGGGTGTTACGCTGTAAAGTTAATTATTTCCCAGGATCCACATCATATAGCAGTATCGAACTCGGGGGTACGAACATAAGCTCCCCACATATCTTCATCTGCGTTTATGTTTTTCATTCATTCCCGTATAATTCACATCTTCAAATCATATTTAATGTTATTCTCCCACCTCAATTTTAGCCTAATTATTGAAGGTTTTTCCTCGTTTCATTCGACAATCACCTCACATGTCCTTACCATCGAAATGTATCTGTTCATCTGGATCCCCATAAAGATCATCCATCCATCATAGTAATTCTGCCCGAAGGCAGGTCCTTCACTGCAATCATAGCATTTTCATTCTATACTTGCAGCTTTACTAGGGTATTATAGGTGTGGTAGCTTCCCGTTGCTTTCCACACCGGTGAAGGATGATGATGACCATATGATTTCAGGGACCGTTTGAGCGTTAAAGTTTTCCTGACATTTGTCTTATAGGTGAGGAAAAACCCCGATAAAAACCTCACCCAGAAAAACTGCCCCGACCGGAAATCGAACCCGGACCCGCTGCGTGACAAGGCAGCACGCTACCTCGAGACCACAGCGGTGGACTATAAAGATCATGCAGCTCAATATTATGTAGTCTTCTCCATTCATCTATTCGTCTCTGTTTAATTCAGACATTTTCCTAAGAACTTTATTCTCAACAACTCGTAATCTCCTTTCCTTCCTTAAAGTAAGAGTCCATGTTTCACATCCATATAATGTAACTGGTAGAATAACAGTTTTATATATTTTCAGTTTAACTTTTTTTTTTGAAAGGAGTTGGGACGACAAGAGTCTCTGTATTGCATAATAACACGCATTTCCAGAATTGAGCCTATGTTTAATTTCTTTGTGTATCTCATTCCTGTTTGTAATTATTGCTCCTAGATATTTGAATTCAGCCACTTCCTCAACATTTCCCTCATTTGTTGTGTCTTACATTTAATAATATTTTACTTGTCAACGTATATTTAATTTCATTGATATTTACTTCCAGCCCTAATTTCTTAGTGTTACTCAATAGAGCATGCGTGTTGGCCTTTAGTATATCCTTGTTACCGTTTAATAAATAATAAATACATAATTAGCATAAACTTGAAAAGTTAACAAAAATTATTTCATCATCATCAACAACAAGGATTAAGCCCAATGGACTGTTCCGATCTCATTATAGGTATAAATTATTTAATTTAAAAAATAAATAAATCTACAACATAAACAAATCAACTATTAAAATTACTCAATAATTAAATAAATAAATACATGAAAATTAATAAAAAAGTAAGCAAATTAATCAATGATACCCAAAGTGAAAAGTGATTTTATTTTTATATAACTTGCATCAAATACCCGATCGTTTGTCTGGAAAGTAATAAAAATACAGTCTGCACGCCACTGATAAACATGGCTGATTGAAGTGTTCTCCAAAGTCCACAAAAGAAACGACCTCGGAAGTTTGAAGTTACTATAAATAACCAGAAAGTGCTAAAATCTCAACTCAGATTACATAACGTCATTGCACCTTACATTGTTAAAATAATTCAAATAGTAAACAACGCATGCGCGCTAACCACACGTAACAAACAATACATCAAATGTAAGGATCGAGCGCGCGTTAATACAATTATTAAAATAAACAAACTCGTGACAGATATATGGCTTAGGATGATTTGGGAAAAGGAGGCTCTTTCAAATAAATGGAAAGAATCGATTATCGTACCACTGTAGAACAAGGACATAAAACTGACTGCAACAACTACAGGGGAATCTAATTACCTTCAATTTTTTAAAAAAATTCTCACAATATATTAGTAACCAGACTTAGGCCGGTTTCACCAACAGAGGTAACTGTATTACGCCAGTTTTCCCCATATATAATGCATGGCTTAAACTGGCGTAATACTATTACCTCTGTTGGTGAAACAGGCCCTTACGTCTACACTGACAACGTAAAAGGTGATCATCAATGTGGATTTAGAACACATAGGTCTACAACAGATCAGATTTTTAGTACAATACATATTTTAGGAAATAAATGGGAAATGATGGCACTGTAAATCAACTATATGAGCGGCTTAAAGCTAAAGTGGTGTAAGTGAAGTTTTCAAAATTTTTGGCCTAAGCATTGCAATACATTCTTGAAGTATAGATCTATACTTAGGTAGAGTGGTATAAGTTATAGTTTTTTTTTTGCCCTCATAGATGGCAGGAGTAGTATCACTGGTGAATGAAACAGCTGATTCTTATTAGCAAAAGTGGTGCAAGTCAGACTTACACCAGTTTTCCTTTAGGTGTTAGTTAAGTACTGGTGTTACCTCTTGCATAGGATTCTATGAATCCAAAATCTGAATCATTTGGGAGGTAGGAATGACCACTCACCATAAATTTAGGGCCAATAACACGAACTAGAATTTATAAAACACTGGCCAGACCCATATTATGTTACGGCAGTGAGGCCTGGACAATTCGCAGTGTAGATGAACAAAGACTAACTGCGGCAGAAATGAAATTTATGACACGTATTGCAGGCTACTCAAGAACAGGCCATAAAAGGAATTCTGAGATTCTCAAAGAATTACAAACAGAATCAGTCATGGAATATGTACAAAAATACAGAAACAACTAGAAATTTCACGTAAGAAGAATGAGCAGAACAAGAATACCACGTCAGATCTTAAATTACCAGCCACCAGGCAAGAGATCTTTGGGCAGACCCTTCAAACGTTGGATTGAGACCGTAACAGACCACTAGGTCTATCACATGAAAGGAAGAAGAAGAAGAAGAAGAATATAACATTAATTTTGTCACTACTTTGAAGCAATTTCATAAGACACGATTCAAATTTCCAGTTTCTACTCTGTCCCCTACAAGTGTCACTATACAGGACATGTCTTGATTTTGAGGCTCTCATAGCAATGTGTTTTGTAACACAAGATCTTATTTCTTGTGAACCACGTGATTGAACCGTCTCATGCCATGTGTACAGCCCAAATAAGTTGATTTGATAAGACCATTTATATCCCAGCTGATTGTCACTCCATAATTTCAAGATCAAGAAAGAAGAAAGCTTTCCTTGTAACATATATGTCAGTCCAGGACTTAAAATCTGCGGGAAATCCTGAACAAACAATTACATCATCATCATCATCATCATCAACAACAACAACAAGGATTAAGCCCAATGGCCTGTTCCGATCTCATTATAGGTCGAATTGGTCCTTCCATCTCTTCAATGGTCTTCCCAACATTCTTCTCCCTTTTGGATTATAATTATACATTCTTCTTGGTATGCGCTGTCGATTCATTCGTAATACGTGCTGAAGATAAGCATTTTGATAATATTTTATTCTTTCACAGAGATTAAATATATTAAGTTCTGTTCTTATATCTTCGTTTTTCTTTTTATCGGTCCTTTGGTATCCTGCTATTGCTCTCAACATCTTCATTTCAGCAGCCTCTATTTGTTTACTATCTGCCTTTGTTAATGTCCAGGTTTCATATCCATAGATAAGAGATAGAACTGCCAATACTTTGTAAAATTTTAAAATAGTTTATTTTCTAGTCTTATTCAATAAAGTACGTTTAATTGTGCCACATAGATAATTTTGAATAGTTGTATTTTAGTGTGTTTATCTAAATTTCTGTCATTGCCTAAATGACATCCCAAATATTTAAAATTCTGAATTTGGTCTATAATTACATTGTTCATTACTATTTTGTTCTTATTGCACATTTTTCTTTCAGAGCTAATATTTTTGTTTTAGATGTAGATATTCTTAAATTGTATTTTAGAGAGATATCATTTAAAGTATAAAGGAATTGTTGTAAAGCATTTTCTGATGCTTTCATTATTACTTGATCGTCTGCAAAAAGTAGGGTTGTCAATACACTATTTACATTAATTTGTTCTTGCCACTCATTTATGACATGGTCCAAGTATAAATTAAATAATACTGGTGACAATGGACACCCTTGTCTTACTCCCTGGTTTATTTCTATTTTTTGTTTACGAATTTTATCTCCGCAGTCTATTTTGAAATTTGTTTCTATATATAAACTCTGAATGGCTCTTATAAGGTGTTGAGGAATTCCTTTCATTTCTAATATATTCCATATTTATTTCTACTTACGCTATCAAATGCTTTAGTATAATCAACAAAAGCTATATACGTGGGTAAATTAAATTATTTTCTATCAATTGTAAGTAAAGAAAGTAAAGTAATCCCACAACAGGCCTCAGGAGGCCCTTGGGGTAGTAGGAGGTTAAGGCTCCCACTTTTTCTAGACAATCGGCACTTTATGTCAGCCGGGATGTCAGCCCTGCGTGACGGCCGCCTTTACCCCCAGAACAAGCGTCTGGTACTCATTTCAGTTAGAGGCTGAGTCGACCCCAGGGCCATAGTGCCGCCAGAGGGTTTGGGCCAGTTTAAAAATCCTGGATTTTAATGTCTTGCAGTTAAAAAGGCAGATTTTTTGGACACTTTCGCTTTGCCATGGATACCCTAAGTAGTTCCCGCCCGGAGAACCGAATAGGGGATAACCTTCACTATGTGTCGTCCGCACAGCATCCCACCACACTGCACTCCGCTCTTACTCATACAGGGACGTCCATCTGCTCTGTACAATGGGTTGCCATTGCTGAATTATGGCTTTGATTTCTGTGCCTTGCAGTTAAAAACGGGAGATATTTTTTTGGACACACTCTTGGTACATCACAACGTTTCTCTGGCAGATATTTCATGGCGGGTTCCGGCATGTAATGGTAGACAGTTCCCTTGTAAGTAAACAATTTTGAAAGTAATTTGTAAATATTGTGAGCAGAAATCATTTGAAACTAGATACCAACATAAAGGGACGGATGACCCTACATCCCCCTGAGGAAAATATTAGTTATTAAAGATTTATGTGATACGTGAGACATCTATAGGAGGAAATTGGAAATGTTGTGATCACATTATCAAAGATGCTACGTCATAGATACGTGACAAAATAAGGACGCCATTTCATGACGTGGTGCGTATAAGTGTTGCCAACTTAGAGTTGAAGATGGCGCGATATAAAGACCAACAATTAATTAGAAAATGTTTTGGAGGATGGCTGTGGCATCTGGCACGGGGAGCGCTGTTTAGGAAGGTCCAGGAAATACTCATCATTTAGCTTCTTCAGTTTATTTTTACTAAACAGAACGTAAAGCCAAACTGAAACTGCGCCATTCCACAACAATGTACAAGTAAGTTACAAGTTGGAACAAAACACAGTAGTTTCATAGCATTACCTGCATTTTTAATTGGGTTGCGTGTAACAAGTGACACTTCTTATATATTGTTTGTTGTGCTCTCAAGTGGTCTACTGGCTATGCTCCTTGCCTCTAACTCCGAGGATCGCGGGTTTGAAACAACTCATATTCCGACATTCTGCATTGCGCATGCGTAAGAATAAAACAATGCTTAATTCTTCTTCTTCTTCTTCTTCTTCATCATCACGGTTTAGGCTTATTTACTAGCCTGTTCCGGCTGTAAATTGCTGCTGTTTCCATCTTTTCTTTGGTCTTCCCAGAATTCTTCTTCCTCGTGGTGAATAGCCATGTGCTGCTTTTGGTGTTCTGTTCTCAGTCATCCTTGCCAAGTGTTCTTTCCAGTTTGTTCTGTATTTCACTATTGTTGTGTTTAATTCCTCTACTTTTAGTTGTCTTATTTCTGTGTTGTGTTTTTTGTCAGTTCTTTGATATCCTGCTATTGGTCTGAGGAATCTCATTTCAGCAGCTTGTATTCTGGCAGATTGTTGTGTTGTCACTGTCCATGTTTCGGATCCATAAGTAATAATAGGCACTGCCATTGTCTTGTATAATTTCATTATAGAGTCTTTCCTGGCTTTATTTTTCAAAGTTCTTTTTAGTGTTCCTGTTACATAATTAAACTTATTTAGTTTGTTATTTATATCTGTTTCCGCTGTGTATGATATTTCGCAACCTGGGAAGTTATATCTTACCACTTGTTCTATTGGATTATTTCCTAATATTATCTTTGTCCGAACTGGATGAGCGCCCCTGAAGGCCATTGTTTTTGGTTTTCCTGATGATATTTCTATGTTGTATTTTTTTTATATTTCATTTAGTTTATACAGCATTCTTTGTAGTTCGTCTTCTGTTTTTGCTATTAAAATCTGGTCATCTGCAAAGGCCACTGTTTTTATTACTATATTTCCTAAGTTAATTCCCCCAGTCGTCATTTGCTTCCATGATATTATCATGTCGTCGAAATAAATGTTAAAAAGCGTGGTTGATAATGGACAACCTTGTCTAACTCCTCCTGTTATATGTATTGGTTCCCTTTGAATTATCTTTATTTTTGTTTTCCCTTATATTTTCTTAATTACTGCTATCAAGTGCAGTGGAATTCCTTTTTCACTTAATATGTTCCATAATGTTGGTCTAGACACTTTATCAAATGCCTATATATATATAATTCTTCTGTACGTGTTTACGTGTTTGCCACTGAACTCCTCCTACACGACTGAAGCGATTTTGATGATATTTTTGTGTGTTTCTGATTGGGTTCCTCTATGGTTTAGATTCACAATTGGTCCCTCTAAAACAATTAGGTGTAGGAGTTCACATGAATGCTTAATTAAAATTGTAATTATATATTTTAAGATTCTCCCATATAATTTATATAGACATGTGCTAGATAATATATATATATATATATATATATATATATATATTTATTTTATTTCGAGTGTTAAAGAACTACTTTTCTTACACGCTTAAAGCTGAAATAATTATAGAACCAATGCAAATGCAGTCATGCATCTGCTTTGTTTACATTATAACTGGAACTTAGCTCGGAAGAGGTGTAGGGAAGATCACAGTTTGATTCCGGTAAAGACAAGATTCTTCAGTTTTTTCGGGGGTTTTCCTCACCTGTGAAACGGATATCAGGAAGCTTCAAGGCCTAAAATAGACCCTGAAACCATCTGGCTACCACACACATCCATTTCATATTCGCCGGTTTAAAAATAGATGTAAACATACAATAGAAACACACAGACTAATAGATCATACGACATGACCTTGATGTTAAACATTCTATAAACAGAACATAGTACAGTAAAATCTGTCTATGAAGGAACATGGCTGTTCCTTAAATATATTTCTGTCTTGGCAGTTTTCCTTCTTATAAAGGGTTCCCAAATTACAAGCTTGAATTTTTCACGCAGTGTAAGGGTTTTACATGCACGCTTTAAAGACATAACGTATTGAACTGAAATACAGACAAAATAGTGTATGTAACACAGCTCAGTTTGCACGGCAATACAAAACAACTTTATTACACAAAAGCGAGAAGGAACTCAACTACAGGAAGACTGAAGAGTTTCCCAACTCCCTCGCAGGTTACGTAAGCAGACAAGGAAGAGCAAGGGATTCCCCGCTGTCACACATAAGCAAGGGTATCCCCGCAATACAATGGCAACACAAGAAGGTAAAACGATATAATGCAGAAAGCGTCATGTGCAGAATTTTCACGTGTGGTCATTAATATTGTAATTAGAACGTGCTTAAGAGTAATTTTCCGTCTTACTGAGGTAAAAATTAACTATTGGTACTTTAAAAACCATTCCGTTTCCGCGTTATGAAGGTTTCCGGCTTATACAGGCCGATTTTACATATAACATTTTACCGTTCTGGAGATTTCTTTCCGTCTCTACAGGTTTCCTTCTTATAAAGGTTCCGGCTAAGACAGGTTTCACTGTAGTAGCACTTTATTAGGGTAGGTAAGATACATACAGCGTTATTTAAAAATAATTTACTTATTCTAGAATGAGTGTTGTTCTTATTTTCCGAGTTTTGTCCAGAAATTTACCCACGTTTATCCAATTTTCTGGGTTTACCATTAACTGGTTGCATGCTAATCTTTCACGATATGAATTTAGAAATATTTTCGGTAACAACTGATGCCTCCAATATTCTACATCGTTACATTTTAGTAATGTATGTACCTCCTCTTCAAAGCTCCCGCGCATTGGACACATTCGCAGATCAGGATCATCGGCAATAGACCTAATAAAATATACCTTTTTTGCGCGATAATGCGTTTTGTCGTACTTACCAGCAATGGCGACCATGATTGAAAGTTGAACATCCTACATTTCGAGGTTGCCAACCTAAATAACTATACTGTAATATTACATTTACACCCACGCGCGGGAAGTAAAACCAGTGCCCTCTATGTATACTACGTACAATGTATATACAAAAATATATCCAAAAGGTAGTGTTAATATACATTATACGAAACAAATCACTGCATTTTAAATGAACTGAACTTTATTTGAAACAATATAAAACAAATACGTACTTGCGGTCATGTTATCAATAATTGTTCTCAAGGCCTCCTGTTGTTTCAACTAATAAACATTGCCCACACTGTTAACGTTAGTCAATTGTTTATAATGAACGCAAATATTATTTTACTATTATTTATTATTTCGAAAACACCATCGCGCAAAAAATAATGTACAACGCACGTTTGTGAACTGTTTTACAGAATCTCGGAAATTAAAAACCTCGCTATCACTCGGTTTTTAAACATTTTTCCTCGATTCTGTAAACCACTTCCCAACCTCGCTTCGTAATATGCTATAAATATATGCTACATGCATTTAGTCTTAAATACCACATGCAGGCTTAAATATGCTATGTTCAATCACATACGACATAATATTATGTAGTCTTAAAAGTAAGTTGTAGTCTAAAATATGTCATGTATAAAATAAAACATAGGCCCTATTGTATACAGTCTTAAATATTTTATTTACACTGTAAAAAATGTCACGTAATGTAAAATATGCCATATGTAGTCTGAAATGTTTCATATAACTAACTCTCTGGCAGTATCGAAACCGTAGGTTCAGCGACGAGCGGACATAAGCTCTTCATATATCCCTATCCTGAGCTAACATTTTCTAATTATCCCCTGTATAATTTATTTTAATTAAGGGAATTTTGTGAATGTGTATTGGAAACTGGTAGTCTGCAAGTCCTTAGTCATTTATGCATTTTTTAAAACTCATGTTAATTACTAAGATTGGTTGGAGAAAACCCTCAATGATGAGGAAAATTCTCAAAATGAATGATTAATCTATTTCCCTCAAATCATGGTCAATGTTATTCTCGCATCTCGTTTGTGTCTACCTACTGGGCGCTTTCCCTCCGGTTTTCCTTCAAGGAGATTCTATGATCCTCTTCTAATCCCCATTCGTGACAAAAATATCTCGCACATGTCATATTCCATATGTAGTCTTAAATATGTCATCGATTTACATTCTCATTTTTCTGTAGTCTAGTGTATGTTGTTTCTATATTAAATAGGATAATATAATAACTGTAAATGTGTAAAGACCAAAATATGCCATGTGAATATAATATGCAAGGTGTAGTCTAAATTATGTAAATGTAGTACAAACATATGTAAATTGTAATTTACACGTCATGTAGAACCTTGTATTTGAGAATAAAGTACTTAGGAAAATTTCTGGACCAAAGAGAGATGAACAGACAGGTGAATGGAGAAGACTACATAACAATGAACTACATGGTCTGTATAGGAAGCCAGATATAATAAGAATAGATAGGTCTCGTAGACTGCGATGGGCAGGACATGTTGCACGTATGGGGAATGAAAGACGTGCATGGAAGCTTCTTGTACGAAAACCAGAGGGAAAACGCCCAGTTGGTGGGAGAATAACATTAACTATGATCTGAAGGAAGTAGATTATACAGGGAATGATTGGAAAGCATTAGCACAGGATAGGGATGTATGGAGAGCGTATGTCCGCGCGGCCATGAACCTACATATGCTTAAGTTAATTGTTGTTACTGATTTGTAAAAAACATATAAGCAAAACAAGTTATGCACTCTGAATGTATAAATGTTGGAGCAAATAACCTAAATATTTTAATTAACAATTCTGATATCAACAAAGTTTTGAGAATCTAATTCTGACGCAGTACAGGGCCAAAACGTCAATTTTATGACGTCATTACAGTTAGCACCTTTTTGCATGTACACCGAGCTATTTCTGGCTTCGCCCTGGAGGCTAAATTTAGCCGCATGTTGTGACGTCACTAGTGACGTCATTTGAGTCTGGTTCACACGTGGAATCGAAATTTTCAGGACCTGAGTTGAACTTGCGGCACGTGTAGAGCTTGTATTGTGGGTCTACCAACCTCTGATAATTCGCACACGTACATAAATTTATTCTCAACTTGTTCTAATTGTTTTATTTCTAACAAGAATGCAATGCAATTCTTAGAAGAATAGCATATTTTAAGAAAAATATTCTAATTGTTGCAGAAGTTAAATCTTTCTAATAAAAATTCCTTCTAATTGTTAGACAATAGCATCGTTTTCAGAACAATATTTTAATTGTTGCAGAAGTTAAATCTTTCTAATAAAAATTCCTTCTAATTGTTAGACAATAGCAACGTTTTCAGAACAATATTTTAATTGTTGCAGAAGTTAAATCTTTCTAATAAAAATTCCTTCTAATTGTTAGACAATAGCATCATTTTCAGAACAATATTTTTAATTGTTGCAGAAGTTAAATCTTTCTAATAAAAATTCCTTCTAATTGTTAGACAATAGCATCATTTTCAGAACAATATTTTGAATTGTTGCAGAAGTTAAATCTTTCTAATAAAAATTCCTTCTAATTGTTAGACAATAGCAACGTTTTCAGAACAATATTTTAATTGTTGCAGAAGTTAAATCTTTCTAATAAAAATTCCTTCTAATTGTTAGACAATAGCATCATTTTCAGAACAATATTTTTAATTGTTGCAGAAGTTAAATCTTTCTAATAAAAATTCCTTCTAATTGTTAGACAATAGCATCATTTTCAGAACAATATTTTTAATTGTTGCAGAAGTTAAATCTTTCTAATAAAAATTCCTTCTAATTGTTAGACAATAGCATCGTTTTCAGAACAATATTTTAATTGTTGCAGAAGTTAAATCTTTCTAATAAAAATTCCTTCTAATTGTTAGACAATAGCATCGTTTTCAGAACAATATTTTATTTGTTGCAGAAATTAAATCTTTCTAACAAAAATTCCTTCTATTTTTTAGAATAATAACATGATTCTATTATTCATTTTCGAATTCTTACAGAAATAAAATCTTCCTAATAAAATATGTTTTAATTGTTGCAAGGAGAAAATCTTTTTTAACAAAAATTTGTTCTAATTGTTGGGAAATCACATTGTTTTAAGAATTGAATGTGCTATCTATTGTATGAATACAAACTCCGTAAAAACAATTATTTCTGCATTTCTAAAAAAAATTATAATTTCTACAAATGTCGAAGATAAAGCCAATTCTAACTGTTGCTAGCAATAAATATTTCTAAGAAATATTGATTAGGCTGAAATGAAATATTTCTAAGAAAAATTGCTAGTTACACGAATAAAATCTCTCTAGGAAAAACAATATTTCTTTTGCAGTAATAAAATCTCTAACAAAAATGTATTATTCTAAGACAAAAAGTTCTATTGTTTCTGAAATAAATTAATTTTGATCGAAGGAACATTTTAATTGTTGACGATCATGATTATTATGAAATGAGTTCTAATTGTTGTTGGATTACATCTTTCCAATAAAAGTTGTAATAATTGTGACCAGACTCATGGGGTAGTGGCCAGAACTTCTGACACATTTCAAGGAGTCCCTGGTTCCATTCACGGTCAGACTACAGCCATTTTTTCATAAAAAGAATTATTCCTGTGGTCACCGAAGGTCTGCATTTAGGTTAAGAACTCTCCTGGCGCTTCATTATCATTCATCACTTATTATATCATCGGGGTAACGTAACTCCGCCTTCCAGGCGCCCCAACGTAGGAAGTGGGTTACAATTCCACCATGACAGTATACCTTACAATTGTTGCAAGAATAACATACGATAATTATTAGAAAACTAAGAATATTACACTGGTCAACATGATTTTTGTCTCATGAGTACCAATAGTTGTACTTAATGCAGTTTTTTATCGTGTTTTCAAATATGTATTCGGAATTTCTCCATCACCCACAGTTTTTTTTATTTCAATTTCAATTAATGGATTTAAATCATTATTTTTTTAATAAACGTTTTATCGTCCATTTGTCCATTGTAAAATAAAACCAAATGAGCTAACTCAAATGATTGTAAGTTATGGAAAAGAGATATCAAGGCAAATGGAAACCTAATATGCTGGCCGATTATTGTTGGACCATCAAGAGGGATGCTCCACGGGCGAAATACAGCAGAAAATCGTCATTTCTTACTTTCTATGCGAGTCCGAAAGTTCGAATATTGTGCAGTTACGAATGTAGAAAATATTAAAGTGTTTGAAATTAAAAAATAAATGCCTGTCTCTCGGAAACTTTGCGTGATGGAGTAAAAACAGATATCACATTTGAATTCAGGAGACAAATTACTACCAAAATCACATACTTTTCTTTCTGAGACAAAAAAAAAGTTTATTTTTTGTTGCTCAGTGTAAATGTTGCAAGTTCTAATTGTTTCAGAAATAAAATAGTTCTAAACTTTATTTAAATATTTTCAAGAAATTAATTTGTTCCAAGAAAAATTCCAAGGATATAGAAATTAGATGTCGCCAGTGAAGTAAAAATACCACGCTACTGTAACAGCAAATTAAACATTTCAGAAAAATAATTTTAAAAACGATTGTTCCTGTGCATGAACTAACTCACTGGCACTATCGAGCACGTAGATTCATGGCCGCGCGTGCATAAGCTCTCCACACATCCCTATCCCGAGCTAATGCTTTCCAATCACACCCTGTATAATTTAACTCCCTAAAATCATGGTTAATATAATTGTCCCACCTCATTGTTAGCCTAACCAATGGGCGCTTTCCCTCCGGTTTTTCTACAAGAAAGAATAAAATAACATGTCCTGCTAATCGCAGTCTACGATACTTAACTGTTCTTATTATTACTGATTCCCCATAAATGTCATATAGCTCGCTGTATGTAGTCTTCTCCATTCACCTGTCTGTTCATCTCTCTTTGGTCCAAACATTTTCCCAAGAACTTTATTCTCAAATACTCGTAATCTCCTTTCCTCCCTTAAAGTAAGAGTCCATGTTTCGCATCCATATAATATAACTGGTAGAATAATAGTTTTATATATTTTCATTTTTACGTTTTTTGAAAGGAGTTGGGACATCAAGAGTCTCTGTAATGCATAATAGCATGCATTTCCAGAATTGAGCCTATGTTTAATTTCTTTGTGCATCTCATTCCTATTTGTGATTATTGTTCCTAGGTATTTGAATTCAGCCACTTCCTCAAAATTTCCCTCATTTGTCATTAGCTGTCCATTTCCATTATATAACGTATTTCTATGTGTGACCATATATTTAGTTTTATTGATATTTACTTCCAGTCCCAATTTCTTAGTGTTACTCAATAGTGCGTGTTGGCCTTTATTATCTGCTTTAGTGACCATATGTTTAGTTTTATTAATGTTTACTTCCAGCCCCAGTTTCGTAGTGTTACCCAATAAAGTGTGTGGTGTGTGTGTGTTGGCTCTTAGTATCTCCTCGCTACCGCCTAATAATAATACATCATCAGCATAAACTAACAACTTATTAACACCAATGAGTTGTAGGCCTTCATCGTCTAAAATTTTAATGGCATGTTCTTTTGTATGATGTATATGGGTCTAAGTAATTTGAGAACAATTTCTTCCAAATAAAACCATTTGAAGGGAACGGGGAAAGAATCAGGCAATTACTTTTTTTTGTCGAAATCGAATTTGAGGTGCCATGAGATTCTCCATGGAAAGCACTATCATTTAGAAGTGTGAAACAGTAAACTATAGAGTTTACTGATGGATTTGTTTACTTCCAAAGCTTAACAAACAGGTAAGGAAGTGTGGATGTTGTACAACCAAAAGTACGTTTATAGATTTCAAGAAAAAAGTGGCTTATCTGGTTTTTTTCTCTGTACACTTTATATACCCTATCATGAGTTGACGTATACTACCCGCAGCGATAGAATAACGTGGAAGTAAACAAAACCCACGCGATTTTCGACCGCATTACAAATTCCATTTCCGTCTACGATGATTAGCGCACAGAAAACAGTCCTTGATTATATATTCAAACACAACTGTAACGTGTTCAGGAAAATGTAAAATTTATAGCATTCACGGTAAATGTTGTATTAATTTATCATAAGTAACGCCACGAGTGATTTTCAATTTATCTAGAGGATTTGGAAATCAAGAGTTCGCGGTTTCTGTATTGGCGGCATTTTTGCGGAACTTATCCCCCACGAATAAGGAGCATTTACTGTACAGTTATTTAGGTTGGCAACCCCGAAATGTAGAAAGTTACACTTTCAATCATAGTCGCCATTGTTGTAAGTACGGTAAAACGCACTATCGCGCTAAAAGTGTCCCTACACCACGTAATGATACATTATTTTATTGTCTGGTACGGGTAGTGCACTATCAGGGATGAAAAAAACAATTTTTATTGTCTCTTGTCGAAGTGTTTCTCAACTGTTTTTATGACAACGCTGTGGATACAAGTTGTAAGAAAAGTTTTGATTGTTGAAGTAACGACAACAATAAACTGTTTCAGGCACAAAGTTCCTCTGCAGTGAAGTCATTGCCCCCATCAAGAGCGAAGTGGACGACATCTGTCTGTACATCATCAACTTCGAGGACCTAACAGCTCCCCCAGAACCCCTCGAGGAGGATGTCACCCCCACTCAGAAGCTGACCAAATGTAAGATTCAAAATGGTGGATTCTTTACAACACGTCACACGATATTTTTAATATTAAATTTATCAGTTCTCACCCAATGACACATTTAATTTGAAAAGAAAAATATATGCCTAAATCGGGATTTGAACCCAATTGTCTGGTTCTGTACACCAGTGCTTTAACAATTTAAGCTATTAGGCATCTGGATTTAAACATAGATTTTTCTCTTATAAAACTCCTGGCGCGACAGGCCTACGAGGCCCTTAGCCTACCACCCGGCTGCTGGCCTCACATCCACATGTGCCAATCACAGAGGTAGCCAGTGTAGGGGTGACATGTGGTCAGCATGTCGAGTCCTACAGCCGTTATAGCTGGTTTTCTCAACCTGGAGCCGCTACTTATTGTAGCTACCCAAATGCATCATGATGCTGGGTGGGCACCGGTCCCATACTGGCCGAAATACCATGAGAAAATTTCTTCCCCCAAGGAGCCTCGAACCAGCGCAAGTCCCGTAGCTCTGCGCCAAGGCTTCCTGCCTTAACCACTTGGCTACGGCATACTAATTTAATATTAAAAATATCGAATATTAGCTTTAAGGTAAAGTAAAGTGATCCCACAACAGGCCTTAGGAGGCCCTTGGGGTACTAGGAGGTTAAGGCTCCCACTTTTTCTAGACAATCGGCACTTTATGTCAGCCGAGTTGACAGCCCTCCGTGACGGCCGCCTTTACTCCCAGAACAAGAGTCTGCTGCTCATTTCCGTTAGAGGCTGAGTCGACCCCAGGGCCATAGTGCCGCCAGAGGGTTTGGGTCAGTTTAAAAATCCTGACCCCAACGGGACTTGAACCGTCGACCCTCCGGCTTGTAGCTCAGTGCCTTAACCACTACACTACGGCGTGCCTTAGCTTAATCTGCTTACTTGTTATAGTCAGCTACTAGATGGCAGTGAAAACCGAGTTCTCGCGACATCTAGTAATAATGGAGAATATAATACATATATAAGAAAAATAATGTTTGAATTGGATTCGCCTGGTGGTGTAATGGATATCACACTGAGGTACAGACTCAGAGATCCGGGTTCGAATCCCGTCCAGGAATTTATTTTTCTTATCATACCATATATATATATATATATATATATATCCAATGCTATCGCCTACATGATAATATTTATTAAAATATTCTACATAACATGAAATAAATAATGTACGTTGCACGAATTGAAGGCGCGTTACACATTCATTTGGAAATAGTATAAACCTTAGTTGATTCGTAAAACTTGAATTCAATCTTGTAATGTAAAAACGTCTATCTATGGAGAATTGAAATAAGTTCTTTTATTGAACACGTGACTGGCGATTGTTTGCAGTCGGCCGAGCTCGTCAGTCCATCAGGAAGAGCTTCAAGATGGGGTCACTGCGGGGGCAGAGCCTCCGACTCACTGGGTACCTCACACCTCCCAGTGACGTCACCACAGAGGAGGCAGAAGAGGAGGAGGACGAAAAAAAAGTCGAGCAAAGGTGAGCATACTCTGACTTCAGTTCTAGTTCAGCATACAGGGTGTTCCTTCTTTCACAAATCAACTCTCGTTTAAGTCTCAAATCCGGAAATGTATCCTATACAGGGTTGGTTTAATTAATTTAATATTTTTAATAAATCAGAAGAAAACGATCAAAAAAATGAATCATTTATACGTGTGTCCAATTATACAGGATGTTCCAAAATTATGGACAGGATTCAAAGTTATTTAATTTCCCTTACATTATATATATATATATATATATATTGTCCACCGCTGTGGTCTCGAGGTAGCGTGCTGCCTTGTCACGCAGCGGGCCCGGGTTCGATCCCCGGTCGGGGCAGGTTTTCTGGGTGAGGTTTTTATCGGGGTTTTTCCTCACCTGTAAGACAAATGTCAGAAAAACTTTAAGACCCAAACGGTCCCCGAAATCATATGGCCATCATCCTTATCATTATCATCCTTACCATTATCATTATCATCATCATCCTTCACTGGTGTGGAAAGCAACGGGAAGCTACCACACCTACACAATTCCCTAGTAAAGCTGCAAGCATAGCATGAAAATGGTATGATTGCAATGAAGGACCTGCCTTCGGGCAGAATTACTATGGATATATATATATATATATATATATATTAAAGATACAATTTTCGAGTTTTCATAACATACTTTATAAGTGTTCGATGTGAGCACCTTTCGTCACAAGGCACACATGTAGCCGATAGTCGAATTCCTCCCAAAACCTTGGTCAGCATATTTGGAGTCACTCTTTTCAGGTGTTCTATATAATTGTACCTGTGTTATTCTATTTGTTGAAGAAATGTTTGTACAATCACATATACAGGGTGCGGTATAAATCAGTTAACTACTGGAAATGGTTGCAAAGAAAAAATCAGAGGTTGAAACTGGGATTTGAATACGGGACCTTCAGAATATAATCTACTAAACGCTAGTGTTTGGGATTATATTTTAAAGTTCCCGCATTCAAACTCCAGTTTCAACCAATCTGATTTCCCCCCCCCCTTGCATCCAAGTGTAGTGGTTAACTAACTTAGGCCGCACCCTGTATATGCGAGGATAGGAATATTATGGGCACCAGATTTGAATTCCTTCGCATGAAATCCAAAATATCTATTTTTGTATGTTGTAAGCCCATGTTTCCCTTAACAGAGATTTAGACGCTCTCCCCCTGCAGGGAATAATTTGAACCATACTAATTTATATAATTGTAGGCTTTCACGGCCGGCGTCTTGATCCATATTTGGTTCGTCTTCCGGGCTTATAGGCCGTGGTCTGGTTGTCTTCATACTCGACGTTTCGTCTACTGCTGCGGTAGACATCATCAGGAGATACTACGTGCTTTCTGTGAACTCCTCAACAGTCGGCTGCAGACCGGCTGGTCGTTGGAAACTGTATCTCTGTTTATAGCTAAATCCCGGGTGGAGGGGAGGTGCGCGCAGAAAACCTCCCCTCCACCCGGGATTTAGCTATAAACAGAGATACAGTTTCCAACGACCAGCCGGTCTGCAGCCGACTGTT
Organism: Diploptera punctata; assembly: GCA_030220185.1. Lineage (NCBI taxonomy): Eukaryota > Metazoa > Arthropoda > Insecta > Blattodea > Blaberidae > Diploptera > Diploptera punctata. The sequence goes on from JASPKZ010003835.1 coordinate 1,825,992, forward strand.
GAGGAGTTCACAGAAAGCACGTAGTATCTCCTGATGATGTCTACCGCAGCAGTAGACGAAACGTCGAGTATGAAGACAACCAGACCACGGCCTATAAGCCCGGAAGACGAACCAAATATGGATCATACTAATTTAGTTACACTTTTTTTCGTATAGATGTCATTTGAGTGGTCCGTGGTCAGCGTTCCGCCTCATACTGACATCTAGGAAAACCAAGGTAACATCAGGACGGGAAAATCACAGTCATAGACGATCATCAATCCAGTGTAGGGGTGACTTGTGGTCAGCATGTCGAATACCCCAGCCGTTATAATTGGTTTTTTCAACCTGGAGCCACTACTTATTGTAGCTACCCAAATGCCTCACGATGCTGGGTGGGCATCGGTCCCATACTGGCCGAAATAACATGAGAAAATTTCTTCCTCCATGGAGACTCGAACCAGCGCAAGTCCCGTAGCTCAGCGCCAAGGCTTCCACTCGGCTACGGCGCGGGACTAAATCCAAAATATTGATTGCTAAAGAATCGATGTATCTGGAAACTGATTTCTCCAGAAAGCAAGTCTAGAGAGATGTTAGCTGCATACAACCCGAATCTAACTGCTATTGGCTTATAAGGAGCCCTGCTGTCGCCCGCGAAATTCAAAGGCGGTAGTTCGAGCGCTGTGCGTCAACATATAAACTGTAAAGTTGCATATTTAATATCAACATTGTAATGGACCCTCTAATAGGAACAGTTGCTTATTATTGTAGTTCTCGAAAAGGAGCACAGAGTCACTCTTGACATATTTATTATATCCAAGCATATCGTTTGTTTCAGACCGCTTCAGCAGCCAGAGAAGAAAGAGAGGACATATTTGCAAGAACACGGCCTGGATCTGAACTCAGGGACTCAGAAAATAACAACCAGGTCTCGACTACACCCCCGGCCCCCATAGCATCCCCTGAAGTGGTGAGTATAACAGCAAATAGTACTTTTTTCCCCCAATAAAAAAATTGGACAGAAAAGTGTGGAAGGAACTCATTGAGAGGGCCAAGACATTCTCCAATTGAAGCTGTAGCACCATATGAAGAAGAAGAAGGAGAAAATGCAGGAATTGCGTAAACTAATCGAATTCGTCAGCAAGTCGAATTTATTGTTGGGTTGTGTGTTTTGTCTTCACGTTGCGTATTTGAAAATAAAGTTCTTAGGAAAATATTTTGGACCAAAGAGAGATGAACAGACAGGAGAATTGAGAAGACTTCATAACAGTAAACTACATGGTCTTTATAGGAAGCCAGATATAATAAGAACAGTTAAGTCTCGTAGACTGCGCTGGGCAGTACATGTGGCACGAATGAGGAATGAAAGACGTGCATGGAAGCTTCTTGTAACAAAAACCAGAGGGAAAACGCCCAGTTGGTAGACCAAGAATGAGGTGGGAGAATAACACTAACTATGATTTGAGAGAAGTAGATTATACAGGGAATGATTGGAAAGCATTAGCTCAGGATAGGGATGTATGAAGAGCTTATGTTACATTATAAATATTAATTGTATTATATTTGTAACATGTAATTGTTTATTTTTATTGTAATTTAGATGTAAGATTATTTTTTGTATTTTTTTAAAACCTGGTTGAGTGGCAGACAATGTCTTAAGGCCTTAACTCTGCCACGTAAAATAAAGCTATTATTATTTTATTATTATTATTATTATTATTATTATTATTATTATTATTATTATTATTATTATATTAATATGTCCGCGCGGCCATGAACCTACGGGTTCGATAGTGCCAGTCAGTTAGTTAACGTGTTCCAGAGGTTTGTTGTCTAATGTTTTTTATCTGATAAGTTCATTTTATTTCCGCAAATGTCATTATTTTTGTTTTCTTCTTTTGATATTTTAAAATTATATTGTTGGCATCCATCCATAGTAATTCTGCCCGAAGGCAGGTCCTTCACTGCAATCATAGCATTTGCATGCTATGCTTGCAGCTTTACTAGGGAATTGTGTAGGTGTGGTAGCTTCCCGTTGCTTTCCACACCGGTGAAGGATGATGATGATGATGATGATGATAAGGATGATAATGACAATGATGGTGGACATATGATTTCGGGGACCGTTTGGGCCTTAAAGTTTTCCTGACATTTGTCTTACAGGTGAGGAAAAACCCCGATAAAAACCTCACCCAGAAAATCTGCCCCGACCGGGGATCGAACCCGGGCCCGCTGCGTGACAAGGCAGCACGCTACCTCGAGACCACATATTGGCATAACTGATTTAATTGATGTAAAGAGTACTATTGTAGGTAAATCTGCAAATTAAACTATAGAGATAGGGAGCGGCAGAGTGGTTTGAACATGTGACACATATAGCGTATTTAGTCGCATAATTGACCCCCTCGCGTAATTTCCCTTTTTCATATACATTTCTTTTAAATCCACCTCTGATACAATGTGTATTACCTTGACCAAAAATGTTGTTACAACTTTGCACACTCTTACGAAAATTTCAAATAAAACACAAAGGAATTCATTGAAAACCCAAAGTTGAATCCATACCATTCTACAAAGACCTAACAGGACCTGCAGTCTCTGTCACCCGCGCATCAGTCTGAATAGAGTGGTAACATTGTACATTGGTAAGAGTGTTATTCCGTCACAGCGTCAGTGTCATAAAACTCAACTATGGGAAGGAAGTATAACAGCTACACTGCAAATTTTAAGTCACAAGTGGTAAATTTCACCAAAGAATACGGAATGAAACACACCTTCATTGTGATCTACTGTACCGTTATCTTTTGTATGGTTTGAGTGTAATTAAAATAGAGAAACTTAAAAACAACTTATTCTTTCAATTTTTCAAAATATGTGAAAAAAATGAATGAAAGAAAAATACTTCTGAAATAATAAATATAATTATTCCTCATCGTAATCCTTTTAGAATTATTTAGAACTTATTTATAAGTTATGGAACTTATACATTAAAATATATTATTTTAAGTCTAATATGGAGGATATTTTGATGCACTCGAAAATCCGGAAAAATGCACGAATTTTTTCGAAAAATGGCTTAAAAAAATCGAAAATTTTGAGTAAAGTACAATGTAAAGTAAAGTGATCCCACAACAGGCCTCAGGAGGCCCTTGGGGTAGTAGGAGGTTAAGGCTCCCACTTTTTCTAGACAATCGGCACTTTATGTCAGCCGGGTTGTCAGCCCTGCGTGACGGCCGCCTTTACCCCAGAACAAGCGTCTGGTACTCATTTCCGTTAGAGGCTGAGTCGACCCCAGGACCATAGTGCCGCCAGAGGGTTTGGGTCAGTTTAAAAATCCTGACCCCAACGGGACTTGAACCCTCGACCCTCTGGCTTGTAGCTCAGTGCCTTAACCACTACGCTACGGCGTGCTCCCAAAGAGACTATCGTGTATGTGGCCGTCGGTCAGTTAACTCGTTTTAGAGCGGGCGCGAACAAACCGCGTTTATATTCGGCGCCTAAATATTGTGTTGGCTTAGTATGTCTTGGAGATCATAGATGGCATGTAAATGTACATTTTCTATTCCCGTTTGACACGTTTAACCTTGGTGAATCCCCTTTTATTTTTAAAACAAACAACACATGGAATTCGTTCACCCAAACTTGCCTCCAGGCTCCAATGCAAATATGTTTGTCGTTATCTCGCTGTTGTTTGTGCGTGAGTGAAACCATGGCGAAAGAAAAATATCTCACTGAAGAAGAATTAGTGAATATTTTGTATAATGATGATTCAGGTGATGAACTGATTCCTGAATTAGAAGATTCACAAAGTGAAAGTGAAGATGGACTTCCACTTCCTGAAATTGATACGCCGATACCACGTGGTGTCAATCACCCAACTTATTTCACCATCAAATCCTACTATGATATCTCCTTTAGATATGTACAAAATTTGAATTGTCTAGGACTAATAGTTTGTGAATAATGACACATTTTCTGAAGTGCCACGAAAAGGGTAGCTGGGGTATTTAAATGGTTGGCTGTGGGTTTAAATGCCCTGCTCAGTGCCTGGTACTGAATGTGTTAATAAATTATTTTATTTTCACGAGTAAGTTTTGATTCTGAAGATGAAACTTTTATAATTGTTTCAATTACCGTATTAAATAACACGACTATCAATATAGAACATTTGCAATAAAGTTTTGATTAACTAATTAAGAAAGAGAGCACGATTCGCTCGTCTCCTTTCTCAATTATCCAATCATGTTTCGGCCGATTCAATACTACATTATTTAAACATTCTCTTGTCATAATCATTTGTCAGTAAATTTGAATATCTATTGTTTAACACCAATGTGATAAAATATTTATCATATTTTGTCATTATTCAATAAACAATTATTAACTTAGATTTATTTATGTCACATATTATATTAAAAATTAAATAAATAAAATACCAAGTTATTATTATTAAAATCAGAATTTTTTTCCGGTTATAAGACAGATGGTTGTAGGCCCCCGGTTGAACCAGAGTTCAATTGAATGTGACGATATGTTGTTTTCAGTTATCACAACGAAGTGGCAACATGTGGGAAGTGGAGGAATCTCGGCCTAATGTTCCGCATGCCACCTCACTGGACGCCATCACTAGAAGACCGCGCGTTCCGGAGCCATCGCCACACAAGGGACCAAGTAGAAGCGCCACTGTTAGCGTTTGTAAGTAACTGCTATTTCACACTATCGCATGCCCTGGTTTACACGCTCAAACACTACATCTGTAAGTCATAATTCTAGTCCCAGGGATACCAATCTCAAACAATAAGAAAACAAAATTATAGGCTACTGTGAATTTAAAATATCCACTACATATTATACAGAGGATGAGGGTCTAGAGATGTTGATTTACGTGCAGGTGGCTTCCTGGAATACCACTGAGTAGCGATGAGGTGGCAAATGTTGTACCGTTGTACTACGCATAACAAATTAGATCAGTTGATAAAAGATTCTTACTATCGTGATCTACAAAACAAGCTTGCTAGACTCATGTGTACATAGCAGGTCTTTCACTGCAAACTCAGAACTCTCCACTATTTCCTTAACTCAGCCGTCCTTTTTGTATCCATTTACAAACCATTTATTTTATTGTATATCTGGCTTTAACTTGGCAAAGAGAGATATGGAGATATAAGAGTAGATCTTTAACCGCTTTCCTCCAGTTACAAAAGAAAGAACCCACACTGTTGTCAGTTTTCGTCTCCCCCCTTTTCCCCTATTAACATCTGGTGAAGAAACACCGTAAACACTGGTGCGAGTGAGAGGTGAGCACAGCTGTCTCTTCCTACAAATTTCTTGCAAAGTTAAGCCAGACGAACTATAATATTGTCTATCATCTGATGTCTTTTTCTGCCTCTAACCTTCTTTCCGTTGACCATTCCTTCTAGAGCATCCTTCAGCAGGCAGTTTCTTCTTAGCCAGTGGCCAATCCAATTTCTTTTCCTCTTCTTTATGAGTTCCAGCATTGTTCTTCTTTCACCCACTCTGTCTACTACACTAAACTCTTTATTAATATGTTAATAGTGATTAGTTTTATGTTATATTAGTTTTAATTATGCTTACAGGGCATTGCGAAACTATGTTTTAGATATGTGAAATATAGCCTATACTCGTGTGGCGTTCCACTGTAACGTCCTCACCCGGATTCCTTCTTGGAAACTTTGTTTCTTTGGGATAAAAGTATGTAGGTATACTACCTGCCACTTTGAGAAAAATAATAATTTATTTGAAGCGTATTATATGTTATGGAACACCTTGTAAAAACCCGCTGAGAGTTATGAATGAGATCTTCACGGTCTCTAATTATAATGGGAAGTGTTTACCGCGCATTCATATCTCCTCACATCTTATTATCTGGTGGCGAATCGGAAATACTCGTCATCTTTCGGTAATCGACACGAATAACTGTCCCCTCCAAAACCGACAACTCTTTACCTGGATTATTTAACTCATGCCCCAAATGGGAGTTAATGGCCAATCTCGTTTAAATGAATTTTGTTTTACAACCAATGACAGTCGTGATTCATCTCACTCTTTGCCGAATTCTCTTAATCACCTCCTGCTTTTGCGATAAAGAAATCCCATCTTCTTTAACATTCTGAACAGGTCAGAGCATTATTTTTCAGTGACTGACTCTTCAACAAAGCCGCCAGGTTAAGAAACAACAGGCTTACTACTTCGTTATCTACATTGAATATAGCAAATGATGAACAGAATCCTTCATTAATTAAATAAAAATAAAACGTAGTTTTATTTGATTTTCATATTTATTATATAATTCAGTGACAGCTGTTTCGGTACACTGTACCTTCTTCAGACGTGTTAACAAATCCTTCATACTACATATTTTTTTATAATTCTATGTTCAAGTCGGCCGCGGTGGACTAGTGGTTATGCTCCTTGCCTCTGGTCCCAATGGTCGCGGGTTCAAACCCGGCTGGGGTCGATGGATTTTTAGGACGGAAAAATCCAAGGAGCAAGTCCTCCGGGAGGGACTTTAAGCCGTGGGTCCCGAGTCTGAAGATTTTTAGGCTCGTAAAAAATCCTTAAGCCTGAATGAAAAGGCCTCTAAGGAAAATTTACCGAACTTTCCCGTCCTAGTACTACCTTGGTTTCCTAGATGTCAGTATGAGGCGGAACGCTGACCACGTACCACTCAAAATGACATCTATACGAAAACAAGTGTAACTAAATTAGTATGGTTCAAATTCTTCCCTGTAGGGGGAGAGCGCCTAAATCTCTGTAAAGGGAAAACATAGGCTTACAATACAATACAAAATGTTCAATAATTGTATTCTTAAATAATGATTTTACTGAGTTGTTTACTAAAAAAAATAAAATTAATAACCTATTATAATCTTCGTTATAGGGCACCTCATTAATTTCAACTTCGTACAAAATCCTAAAAAAATATATTAATAACCACAGTTACTCCTTATATTATTGACATTCTAGGAGATCATCAATGTGGATTTAGATGAAACAGATCTACAACAAATCAGATTTTTAGCTTAAGACAGATTTTAGAAAATAAATGAGAATATAACGGTACTGTACATCAACTATACGTAGACTTCAAAAAAGGCAAACGATTCAATTAAGAGGTAGAAGTTATATAGTATCCTGTTGTAGTTCGGAATTCCTAAAAAAGTTAGTTAGACTTATACGAATGTGTCTAAATGGCAAAAAGAGTAGGGTGCGTGTAGATAAAGAGTTTTCGGATACTTTTGAAATCTACAATGGGTTGAGGCAAAGATATGCACTATTTCCTCTACTATTTAATTTTGTGAGAGCATGCGACCAAATCTTTAGAGGACGAAGAAGGCCCCAACTCAATGGTGTTAATAAGCTTTTAGTTTATGCTGATGATGTAGTACTACTGGCCGATAGCGAGGAGATACAAAAGGACAACACGCACACACTACTGAGTAACACTAAGAAATTGGGACTGGAAGTAAATATCAATAAAACCAATATATGGTCACACTTAAAAATACATTATATGATGGAAATGGACAGCTAATGACAAATGAGGGAAATTTTGAGGAAGTGGCTGAATTCAAATACCTAGGAACAATAATCACAAATAGGAATGAGATGCACAAAGAAATTAAACGTAGGCTCAATTCTGGAAATGCGTGCTATTATGCATTGCAGAGACTCTTGATGTCCCAACTCCTTTCAAAAAACGTTAAACTGAAAATATATAAACCTATTATTTTACCAGTTATATTATATGGATGCGAAACATGGACTCTTACTTTAAGGGAGGAAAGGAGATTACAAGTAATTGAGAATAAAGTTCTTAGGAACCTTTTTGGACCAAAGAGAGATGAACAGACAGGTGAATGGGGAAGACTGCATAACAGTGAACTATATGGTCTTTATAGGAAGCCAGATATAATGAGAAGATTTAATACACAAGTGATCTTCTTGGTGTTATAATATTAAAATATATATATAGTCAATATGCCCATTTCACCAATTAATGTTTTAAAATGGTCAACAAGTTTCTACAGCCAAGCTGTCATTCTCAAGACCAGATATTGACGAATATCTGGTCTTGAGAATGACAGCTTGGCTGTAGAAACTTGTTGACCATTTTAAAACATTAATTGGTGAAATGGGCATATTGACTACATATATATTTATATATTGACTACATATATATTTTAATAATGAGAAGAGTTAAGTCTCGTAGACTGCGATAGGCAGGACATGTGGCACGAATGGGAAATGATAGACGTGCAAGGAAGCTTCTTATAGGAAAACCAGAGGGAAAACGCCCAGTTGGTAGACCAAGAATGAGGTGGGAGAATAACATTAACTATGATTTGAGGGAAGTAGATTATACAGGGGATGATTGTAAAACATTGACTGAGGATAGGAATGTATGGAGAGCTTATATCCGCGCGGCCATGAACCTACGGATTCGATAGTGCCAGTTAAGTTAGTTAGTTTGGTCCTGAACTATTTTTAACAGAGATTTATTATCACCGGACGGTGCCTGTCTCCGGATTGTGATGTGAAGAATTTATTGAGACACTTGGCAGTTTCACTGTTTTCAGAGACACTTGGCAGTTTCACTGTTTTCAGAGACACTTGGCAGTTTCACTGTTTTCAGAGACACTTGGCAGTTTCACTGTTTTCAGAGTCTTCGAAATTTCACACAATAAATGGGTCATGGATCGAAACAGATGGCTCTGAAGGTGCAAGACCATGGCTATATATTGGGTGTGGTACCAGTTAGAGTCCTCCAATTGCTGAATTTTTGTGATGGTTGATCGTGCTGCATGGGGTTCGTACGGTTCCAATCCGGGACCTTCAAAATTTCAAGGTCAGGTTGGAGTTTTTGTAAGTTATAGATCCGTATCGACTAAACACCCGTTTGGAACAAACTCCCAGTGAATCACGCCTTCAAATTGCACCAGACACACATTACACAAGTAGATATGAGTAAAGTTAGGAACTGATGAGTTGGCGAGCGTAAGGAATGCATGACGTAATATTAGAGTCATAACATTTCTTACGCATGCATCTTAGTACTACATGTCCTGAAAATATAGTCGCGTTTCTGCACGAATAAAACACATTGTTTTAAACACTGTAATGAAAATGAAACTATTTTATTAACTACAACATATGGGTTCATAACACAACTGTGCAAGAAAAGAGCGCAAGGTTTGTGAATGATTAATACAGTTCAATGCGTGCACTGGAGATTCACAGCGATAACGGGCTCCCTCTCTTCACTCCCCGCTTGTCTTCTTGTGAACTCCTAGCTGTACGAGATACAGCGTGTGCGGTCGTCCAACTGCTACTGCCGAGCTGCCATGCTCCGGTCATAATCTCAGTTGGAACTCGCAGCTGATTTTCGGTACACACAATCCTTACTAGATGATCACTTTGTTAACAAATTTGGCTATAATATACCAGGGTACCACCTGTGAATTAAATGCAGGCGTAATGTTGACAAACGTGATAACACACGTTCCCGCTTGAGACAATTGCCAACAAGTTTACTCACATATAATGCAATTTTAACCCAGTAGTTCACTTACATTAGTGAGCAAGTTAGGATGAGAAAACGGGCAAGTTAGTGTAGACCAGATTAATTTCGGCAAATTAGGCTGAGATAATAGGCGAGTTAGTGTACACCAGATTAGTTTGGGCAAATCACGATGAGAAAATTACAAGTTAGTGTACGCCAGATTAGTTTTGGTACAATATGGTGAGAAAATGGGCAAGTTGGTGTACACCAGATTAGTTTTGGCAAGTTAGGGTGAGAAAATGGACTAGTTAGTGTACACCAGATTAGTTTTGGCAAGTTAGGGTGAGAAAATGGGCAAGTTAGTGTACACCAGATTAGTTTTGGCAAGTTAGGGTGAGAAATGGACAAGTTAGTGTACACCAGATTAGTTTTGGCAAGTTAGGGTGAGAAAATGGGCAAGTTAGTGTACGCCTGAATAGTTTGAGCAAGTTAGGGTGAGAAAACGGGCAAGTTAGTGTAGAGCAGATTAGTGGGCAAGTTAGGGTGAAAAAATGGGCAAGTTAGTGTACACCAGATTAGTTTGAACAAGTTGAGGTGAGGAAAAGAGCAAGTTGGTGTACACCAGAATAGTTTGAGCAAGTTAGAAAAAGAAAATGGGCAAGTTAGTGTAGAGCAGATTAGTGGTCAAGTTAGGGTGAGAAAATGGACAAGTTAGTGTACACCAGATTAGTTTTGGCAAGTTAGGGTGAGAAAATGGACAAGTTAGTGTACACCAGATTAGTTTTGGCAAGTTAGGGTGAGGAAATGGACAAGTTAGTGTACACCAGATTAGTTTTGGCAAGTTAGGGTGAGAAAATGGGCAAGTTAGTGTACACCAGATTAGTTCGAACAAGTTGAGGTGAGGAAAAGGGCAAGTTGGTGTACACCAGAATAGTTTGAGCAAGTTAGGAAAAGAAAATGGGCAAGTTAGTGTAGAGCAGATTAGTTTTGGCAAAGTAGGGTGAGAAAATGGGCAAGTTAGTGTACACCAGATTAGTTAGGGCAAATCAGGATGAGAAAATGACAAGTTAGTTTACACCAGATTCGTTTTGGCAAGTTAGGGCGAGAAAATGAGGAAGTTAGTGTACTCCAGATTAGTTTTGGCAAGTTAGGGCGAGAAAATGGGCAAGTTAGTGTACACCAGATTAGTTTTGGCAAGTTAGGGCGAGAAAATGGGCAAATTAGTGTACACCAGATTAGTTTTGGCAAAGTAGGGTGAGAAAATGGGCAAGTTAATGTACACCAGATTAGTTTTGGCAAGTTAGGGCGAGGCGAGAAAATGGGCAAGTTAGTGTACACCAGATTAGTTTTGGCAAGTTAGGGTGAGAAAATGGACAAGTTAGTGTACACCAGATTAGTATTGGCAAGTTAGGACGAGAAAATTGACAAGTTAGTGTACACCAGATTAGTTTTGGCAAAGTAGGGTGAGAAAATGGATGAGTTAGTAAACATTAGATTAATTTAGCATTCACTTGTTTGTTTAGCGTGTTTTCTGATAAGTTGTCAATGACTAATACTTATTTTACATTGTAATTATGGTGATTTTAGGTTACTTTGAACTCAACTTCTCACTTTATTTTAAGGCATTTCTCACATTGTTTTGGGAAAAAGCGAACATATAATTTTCTCTCAGGTAATTATTCACTTACTGCAACAATAAATTGTGTTTTTTAGTATTTTTTATATGGATATATGTTGATGGTACTGTGGCATAGATTCCCACAAAGTAGACATGTTTGAGCGTGTAAACAGACCTTGAATGTCGTGGAATTGATGAAGTTTATGTTATTCCAGTATCCGCGCTGCGAGCTCTAGAGGCGAATATCGGAAGCTCGAGTCTCCGGCCCCACACTGTAGATAACTTTTGTCAAGGTAAACAACAGCAAAACAACAGCAGCACCCTATAACAGCTTTGCGCCACTCATGACCGGCTTGTGCATGGCCCCAGGGATGCGAACACAGGACCCACATCATTCTTGTTGTTATTGGTTGTTTCAGCCACCAGAAACCACGTAGCCAAGACATTCCCTAACACATCTTCAGAGTCTGACCTACAGCGCTACCGAGCGGTCTGGGACAGACCTAGTCGCGAGAAGAAATCGCCGTCGCTTAGCAACGTTGCATCTGACAGCCTCAGACACAAGGTGAGACCACTTCCTCTTCAATAACAGTGGCGGCTCGTTAGGTGAAGAGCTATAGTCTGTCCATAGAATCTGTAGAGAAGCTGTTCGAAATAAGCGAAGCACGCAGAAGGCGGGCAAAAATGCACGGCCAATGAGACCGTGGAAGGAAGTGCAGGAGGGAGAACAGACCACATGAAATTAGTCATTTCGCTCTTGAGCTTCAAGCGAGAAATATATCTAACAGAAAAGCTGGCGAATTTTTCTACAGATTCCACGGACAGATTATAGTAAGAAAAATTATTTTTTTGCACGATAGTGCGTTCTGTCGTACTTACAGCAACGGCGACCATTATTGAAAGTTCAATTTCCTAAAATTCAGGGTTGCCAACCTATAAATAACTAACTATACTGTAATATTACACATTTCCTACCTAGTGCGGGAAGTAAAACCACTGCCCATTATGTATACTACGTACAATGTATATACAAAAATATCCAAAATATAGTATTAATACACATTATACGAAACAAATCACTGCAGTTTAAATGAACTGAACTTTATTTGAAACAATATAAAACAATAAATTCGTACTTTCCGCCATTTTATGACTGACTGGTGTCACGGCCTGCTGTAGTCTCAACTAAATTATTTTGCACATTTACCGTATATATATTGTCCAGACAGTTAACGTTAGTCAGTTGTTTATAATGAACGCAAATATTTACAAGAAATGCGTTATTTTCCTGTTATTTATTATTTTCGAAACTCCATCGTGTAAAAAATAATGTACAACGCACGTTTGTGAAGTGTTTTACTGGATCTCGGAAATTAAAAACCTCGCTATCGCCCGGTTTTTAATCATTTCCTCGCTTCTGTAAAAAACCACTTCCCAATCTAGCATTGTTATATACTATGCACACATGCTTATACTAGGTCGTTCGATCTAGTAATGGCAACACAGCTATAATATCATAAAAAATATCTAGCTTACAGAAATGAAATTCTTACTTGGAACAGTACATAAAAAAGGAGAGATAGTAAGGAATGACAAAGTCAGGGAGACATTAAGTGTAGAAAAATTAAAAACAGACAGAAAAATAGACATAAATGGTTTGGATATTTAAAAAGAACAGAAAAGGGAAGAATGCCGAACAGAAACTCAAAAAACAAAACAAATCAATGAAACAACCGAAATGAAAGTTTTAAAGAAAATCGTAGGAAAATCGCTGAGAGAGAAAATTCGCAGCTCTGTTATTAGAGAAGAACGTGAAATTGAACCTATAAACCTCTGGATAAATGATAGAAGAGTAAACTGGAACAATCACATAGATAAAATGGAGAACAGTAGAGAGTACGTGACTGGACACCTCAGCAGAAAAGGTCATTAGGAAGACCACAACTACGATGGAAGGACGTCACCATACTCCGGACCTGTAGTGAATGAAAACGCAACAAGCTGCCATCTTTCATGCGAAGAAGAAGAAAAGGGAAGAGTATTACAAAGACTGTTAAATCTCAAGATACAAGGAAAATGACCACGAGGTAGACCACGATAAAGATGGGTTAACCAAGCGAAGAAAAGTCTACAAGAGAGAGGATACGATGGGGAAGAACTAAAAAGAAGGAAAGCATGGGAGGATAGAGATGGTTGGAGGCATATTTGGAATCTGCCTTCCGAAAGGACACAATAAAAGAATGATCAATAACATCTCAGAAGTTAAAATTGAAATTATAAGAAAAAGACGTGCCGCCACGTCCCGTGTGAGGAAGTACTGTGTCTTAAATATAACACAAACTTACCTCAGATCTGCTGCAGCCTCTGACGTCACAACACCTGTAACAACAAAACACACCACATGGAGCGCTCTCTTCTACCCTTCACTTAAACCAAATTAAACATAATCTCAATTGATGCTGTTAGAAGCAGAGTGGTGTAAGTGACTTTTTCGCAAAAAAATCGAGTTTGGTGCATAAATACATTATTCATTCATTCGTTCATTTTCAGAATTTTCATCATCGTTCAGAGTTTTCTCCAACCAATCTTATTTATTAATTAAATAAAAATAAAACATAGTTTTATTTGATTTTCATATTTATTATATAATTCAGTGACAGCTGTTTCGGTACACTGTACCTTCTTCAGACATGTTAACAAATTATATTTTCAATTTATTTATTTCTACAGCCAATTGGCTGTTAATAATGGCTACGACCCTGAATTATAGAATGTTTAATTAAGAAGGTTCATTACAAAAAAGCAATTAACAAAGTTTTTCCTTTACCCAAAGAAAACATAAAGAAATATGTCGTAATGTCATACATAGGCCCACTTTCAAATAAAATATCTAAACACTTTAAAAAGTTGAACATTAATGTGGCATTTAAAACTAATAAAACTCTACAAAATATAATAAAAAACAATAAAACCAAAATAAAAAAATAAAAATTATCAGGTGTATATAAATTGAAGTGTGGCACATGTGACAATGTCTATATAGGACAAACTGGTAGACCTTTAATCTCTCGGATAAAGGAACACATGAGAGCATATAACAAAAATTTAGAAAATTCAAAATATGCTAACCACCTATTCCAATTTAATCATTGTTTCGATCCAAATTTTGAAATTTTACATATTTGTGATAAGGGTAAGAAGTTAGATCTTTTGGAGGCTGTAGAAATTAATAAATTTAAAAGTAGTAAAAAACTGTTAAATTCACAACTTGATTTGAATGAATCCCCTTTGTTAAATTAAAAAATTTAAATAATTATTGTTGTATTGTTGCTTAGATCAGTTGGAACACAATTCATAATTTGTTAACATGTCTGAAGAAGGTACAGTGTACCGAAACAGCTGTCACTGAATTATATAATAAATATGAAAATCAAATAAAACTACGTTTTATTTTTATTTAATTAATAAATATGGATTTTCATCAAGTAAACACCAACTCAATTGATTATTCAATCTTATATATTTATTTATTTTACCTGGTGGAGTTAAGACAGTAAGGTGTTCTCTTCCACTTCACCAGGTTAAGTTATACATACAATAACAATTATGAATTATCTACATGTTGATTAATGATACGTAATAGATACAGGCTATACAATATAAAGTTGACCAGGGAAAGAAAGAAAAAAAAATAGTTATAATAATAATAATAATAATAATAATAATAATAATAATAATAATAATAATAATAATAATAATAATAATAATAATAATAATAACCCTGGCAAGTGGCCCTCACAAGGTATTATCAGCTGGACATCATCATCATCATCATCATCACCATGTATTGGAAATTGTGTCACTCTTCAAACATTATCCCCTCTATGTCCGTCAGGGAAACATCCATCTTTACGAAAGTGTCCCCGACCGACTATATGGGAACCATTCAACGGTGAAAAACTTCCGGCTATCTTTAGGGACTTCCAACCCTCTTTAGCCCTTTTGATTTAAGTATTTCGTCGTTGATATTTAATGTCTTGTTCGAACTTTGATAGTTCATCTTGATTGTAGTAATATATTTCCCCTGCTAACGACAACTATCCGTAGTCCGGTATCAAAGGTCCAGCGGTTGGGCACACCAATCCTGCATTCAGTTTCTAGGTGAATTTCATTGATGTTCTAGTTGATTCACTGAGCTGCCAACAGGAAGACTGCCACCACCACAGAAGCCGCCAGCCCTAAAAAGGGCAAGGGCGGGAAGTCAAGTCGGCATTCCAATCAGAAACGGATCTTTTCGGATTTAGCTGTTCCAATTTAATAATTTTGAATTTAGAATATTTACTAAACTGAACCAAGGTTTTTTTTACGAGGCGTTACTCTTCCCCCCTCACCCTTTTTTCAACCTGGCTTGAGACAGGCTATGGCGGTTTCTTCTTTCGTTTCTTCGTCGTCTCCTCCGAGGAGTGATTTTGGAAATAAACAGGATGCAAATCCTACAAATTATGTTGAAGAAGAAGAAGAATTCTGAATGCTATTCTTCAAGGTTGTTCTTGGTCTTCCTTTTCTGCTCCATCTTTCAATTTCCATGCATAGATATCCTTTGGTAGTCTTCCATCCTGCATTCTTCTTACCTGCTCATACCATTTTAGCCTTCTGAGTTCAGTCTCATCCATTATACAGCGTGTCCACAAATACAGTATCACACTTTAAACTACTACTACGTTGCTTTGGATAATCGTATCTAAATGAAATTCGTGACAATCAAAAGAGAAACTCAAAAAGTTTTTGCTATACCTCATAGACATTGAGTGTGGCCTCAACGAGTGACGCTGCAAACATCGAGGCGATATTCCCATTCACGCCACACACACTCCAACATTAGGCCTATGTGAAGAAATGGACTGGATGACAGCAATGATACGAAGCTGGACTTTTTGCAGGCAATGGGGGTACATAGACACGATCCTTTATATAACCCCATAAGCAGAAGTCACAGACCGTCAAGTCAGGTGACCTCGGCGGCCACTTGTAGAAAACAGTATCATCATCTCCAGCACGTTCAATCCATCTTCCCGGAAGCCGATCTTTCAGATGCTCCCTAACATGCAAATGCCAATGAGGAGGTGCTCCATCTTGCTGGAAAAGGTATTCATTGCCTTCTTCTTGTTCAAATTGTGGAAATAACCATTCAGTGAGCATATCAACATAATTTGCACCGTTGACAGTGGTCTCTAGAAAGAAAAAAATGGGCCATAGACTTTACGTTTCGATACGGCACAAAAGACATTCACTTTAGGGGAGTCTCTTTCAACTTTCAGAATGATGTTTGGATTCTCACTCCCTCAAATCCTAACATTGTGCCTGTTCACTTTTCCACTAACGTGGAAAGTTACCTCATCACTGAAAATTATTTTTTCTGACAGTTCTTCATTATCCTCTATTAGTGCCATGAAATGCTCAGAGAAATCTAATCGCTTTGCATGGTCATCAGATTTCAACTTATGCACTAATTGGAGTTTGTAGGGGTGGAACTTCAGTCATGTACGTAGGATCTTAGATACGTGGATTTAGGGATGTTTAACTGTTGACTAGCACTACGGACAGACTTCTTGGGACTACGCACAAATGCCTGCCGCACACGATCCACAATTCTTGCATCGACAGATGGTCTCCCTGAATGGCCTTTCCTTAGAATACATATGCAGCCACGATCCACAAAATCACGGCACCACTTCAAAATTGACTTGTGTGTAGGAGCCTGATATTGAAACCTTTGCCTAAAAGCAGTTGGACCAGCACCGGACTCTGCGTGTGTGATATTCCAAAACATACCAATTACGTTCTTGGGGGTTCGCCACAACTCCTTAAAACTTATTTTATAACAACACAATTTCAAAAGCACAGCAAACATTCACATTTGAGCTGTCTGCTAAATATGCAACAATGAAACCATATCGACCACAAAACACATGGTTAAATTTAGTTTAGTTTCTGTATTGTTGTCCATTATTCTCCATTGTTACTTACTTACTTACTCACTGGCACTATCGAACCCTTAGGTTCATGGCCGCGCGGACGTAAGCTCTCCATACATCCCTATCCTGAGCTAATGCTTTCCAATCATTCCCTGTATAATCTACTTCCCTCAAATCATAGTTAATGTTATTCTCCCACCTCATTCTTGGTCTACCAACTGGGCGTTTTCCTTCTGGCTTTCCTACAAGAAGCTTCCGTGCACGTCTTTCATTCCCCATACGTGCAACATGTCCTGCCCATCGCAGTCTACGAGACTTAACTGTTCTTATTATATCTGGCTTCCTATAAAGAGTATAAAGTCCTAACATTCCATGTTCCTAGGAACATGTCCCTGTGTTTGAGCCTTTGACATGGGTTTCCTGAAGTAGTCCCCGCCCGGAGAACCGAATGGGGGACTATCTTACCACCGGAAAATTTTACTCCAGTAAAACCCACGTCCGCATTTCTTAACGGTAGTATTTTTACAGTGAAAGATCGTCATTCTTTCGACCATCTGGCTTATCATCGACTAGTCCGGCATGGGTAACCCTATCGGCAGCAATGCTACCCCCGGCATAGTTCTCGGGGTCATTTAAGCACGCGTGCCACTCCACCATTCAATACCCCATATATCACTTTTAATTTTAATCCTCACAGACTGAATAAATAACTATATAAAATAGTAGAACAGGCTGTCAGACAGTGTGCAGTAACACAATTGTTCTTGTTGCAGTTTTCAATACAAGATAACGGATCCGCCAAGTTCTTCCAGGGGGCGCTGCACACACCCAACATGGGCGAAAAAGTGGCACAGGCAAGTGTTTGCACCTTAAACCCAGTGTGGACGTTTTCCATGATGAATTTTAATTTTTTTTTTTTTAAATTTTAGAAATATTCCACAATACAGTGTTTCTCCTTCAACCCAAAGTGATTTGTCGCCAGAGGTTCCTATCTGAAGCATCTTCTTCCCTCAAATCTCTAGCTTCCACACTTCTCCTCACTCGATCAATCCATCGTTCTCTAGGTCTGCCTCTTCCACTTCTTCCATTAGCTTTCCAATTAAGGATCTTCTTTGGTATTCTCTCTTCTTCCATTCTTATGTGGTATCCATACCATTTAAAACGTTTTTCTTCTATTTTTTCTAATATGTTTTCTTCTTCTTCTTCTTCCTTCCAAGTATTAGGCCAAGGCCTGTTACGATGCTATAGAAAATTTTCCCTCCTTCCGGGAAATTCTCGTATAAGACTCTGAAAGCAAAATAATAGTCCCTTCGATTGGTTGCTGGCCAAAGGAAGGCAAGACCAGTGATGGGGCTGTCATCTTATAGCCTCTGGTCAGGCTTTTCTGGAGAAGAAAAGAAAATAAAGGAAAAATTTGCATAATTTCTCTTATTGTGCTGTTCCTGACCTTATCCCTTCTTGAAATTCTTGTCGATCGCCTCCAAAAATCCATTTCTACTGCTAACAGCTTGTTGGCTTGTTTTCTACTTACTGTCCAGGTTTCGGACCCATATAATAAACTGCTTTGTAACAGAACTTGAAATATAGGTTTCTTCGTTCTGTATATTATATTTCTATTCCAAAGCACTGAGTTCAACAAACCAATGATTCTTCTTCCATCAGTTATTCTTCTTTCAATTTCTGTAGTTGAATTCTCACTTTTATCTAAAATAGATCCTAAATATTAAATTTTTTTAACATTTTACGTATTCTTCCTGAATTACATTTTATCTCATCTGTTGTATCCAATGAAAGACATTCTTAGCTAAATTTTGGAATTCCTTAGATTTCAACAGGGTGTATCTTTCTAAAATTGCCATCGCTACCATTAGAGGATCAATTTCAATTTTAAGAAACCATATTTACAAAATGTCTACTTTATAGTGTGTATACTTCAATTACAATTTGAATTTTTTAAATTTGTTTACAAAATGTATTTCATCAATTTCGAAATTTAATTGTCTGTATCACTTTGTCCTTGAGGCAATCCTCTAATGAGAAAAGTTATATATATTTTTTCCTTTGTGATCCCACAACAGACCCGGAGGCCCTTGGGGTAGTAGGAGCTTAAGGCTCCCACTTTTCCTAGACAATCGGCACTTTATGTCAGCCAGGTTGTCAGCCCTGCGTGACGGCCGCCTTTACCCTCAGAACAAGCGCCTGGTACTCATTTCCGTTAGAGGCTGAGTCGACCCCAGGGCCATAGTGCCGCCAGAGGGTTTGGATCAGTTTAAAAATCCTGACCCCAACGGGACTTGAACCCTCGACCCTCCGGCTTGTAGCTCAGTGCCTTAACCACTACGCTACGGCGTGCCCCTAAAGTTATATATAATTGAATATAATTTATCTGTATTCCCCATTTTTTTGTATTCTATCTCTAATTTCCTTAACATGAAAGATGCAACATCTGGATCCTGAGAAATCACCACCTGATCACTTTAATTATTATTATTATTATTATTATTATTATTATTATATTATTATTATTGTGGTCTAGTGGCTATCTTCCTTGCCTCTAGTCCTGAGGGTCGTGGGTTTAAATCCGCCGCTATCGATGGATTTTTAGGATGGAAAAATCCTAGGAGAGGAAATCCTCCGGGAGGAAATTTAAGCTTTGGGTCCCGAGTCTGAAGATTTTCAGTGTCGTAAAAGAAGCCTGAAAAAAAGGCCTCTGTGCAAAATTAAACCGGCCTTAATCCATCGAAGTAATACCTTAGTTGCCCACTAGGTATCTGATTGAGACGATGTGCTAACCACATATCACTCATTGCAGATAAATAGATTATTATATTTATTTATGAATATTCCACAATACAGCGTTTCTGCTTCATCCCAAAGTGATTTGTCGCCAGAGGTTCCTGTGTAAAGCATTTACTTCCCTCAAATCTTTAGCTTCCATACTTCTCTTCACTCCATCCATCCATCGCAAATAAATTAGCTCGGTTAAAAAACACGCGGTAGAGGCCACCCATATGCCCACACGGGACGTATGTAGTATATACATCATTAATTATTTATTATTATTATTATTATTATTATTATTATTATTATTATTATTATTATTACTATTATTGTAATATATCTGAATTATTTATGAATTAATATTGAGCGATATTTCGAGAAACTGCTTTAAAGTGAAAAGTTGAATAAATAAATAATTTATTTTCTTCAAGGAAAACGTTCACACATACATTTTTTATAGATTCTGCAGAAATTTAATGTCAAGGGTTGTAAAATGGAATCCTCCGAGTATAGAAAAGGTCGAATTTTTAATTAATTATCGATGTTTAAAAACAAAATATATTTATCGCCTTATATAAGTTTATGTTTATTAAATAGCAGAATCCCATTACCTAATTTGTAGATGTTTATCTCGAAACAGAAGGATAAAATAATCCCATGACAATTTTTTTTTACAAATTTCTCACGAAATAACAAATGAATGCTACAAGCTTGATCACGTATTGCATGTGAGTGATGGATTATTGTCTTTCAATATAAATAAGCATATTTAAGTATAACAAAATAAAGCTATTTCGTTAAGAATATTTGAAGAAAAACATTACGAAATAGACTACATTTACCCTATATTTTGCCTTTGAAGAACATTTATAAATTAAGGAATTGCAGATGCTTTAAAATTATACAGCATAGCATAACTAAAAAAAAAAAACTTCTAATTCTATCAACAATAGAAAGGAGATGTTAGATATCTTTAAAAACAAAAGGCGTGTGCTATACATAAAAGTAACATTCTACAAAAAAAAAAGACAAACAAAACATTGCCAAAAACTTGGTAAGCTAAACTAAAGACGAATACCCCATTATACAGGGTGTTACAAAATGATGGACTGGAATTGAAAGTTATTTAATTTCCCTTACATGATATACAGATGCCGGCGGTAGCATTGCTGCCGATAGGGTTACCCATGCCGGACTGGTCGAAGGTGATAAGCCAGACGAAAATAGTACCTTGGGCGAAAGAGTGACGATCTTTCACCGTAAAAATACAACTGTCAAGAAATGCGGACATGGGTTCATCTGGGGTAAAATTTTCCGGAGGTCAAGTAGTCCCCCATTCGGTTCTCCGCGCGGGGACTACTTCAGGGAACCCATGCCAAAGGCTCAAACGAAATCCAGAATGGGTTGAAGTAAGGAGATGCACTATCTCCTCTACTATTTAATTTTGTACTAGAGCATGTCATTAAATCTTTAGAGAATGAGGAAGGCTTACAACTGAATGGTGTTAATAAGCTGTTAGTTTATGCTGATGATGTAGTACTATTGGCCGATAGCGAGGAGATACTAAAGGACAACACGCACACACTATTGAGTAACACTAAGAAATTAGGACTGGAAGTAAATATCAGTAAAACTAAATATATGGTCACACGTAGAAATTCAGTATATAATGGAAATGGACAGCTAATGACAACTGAGGGAAATTTTGAGGAAGGACAGCTAATGACAACTGAGGGAAATTTTGAGGAAGTGGCTGAATTCAAATACCTAGGAATAATAATCACAAATAGGAATGAGATGCACAAAGAAATTAAACATAGGCTAAATTCTGGAAATGCATGCTATTATGCATTGCTGATACTTTTGATGTCTCAACTCCTTTCAAAAATCGCGTTTCAATGAATTTTCTTTTACAACCAATGACAGTCGTGTTTCACTTGGAATTTATCAAATAAGTTTATCATATTAAAGAAAACTCCTTCTTTTTAACAATCTGAATAGGCCACCATTTCTCCATACTCATTTAATCTATTTCGTTCATTCGTTCCTGTGACGGTGCGTCAGGAGTGGTCGACCGGCACCCTTGTAGTTCATAGACCTCTATAAATATAAGGGCTTCATCTCATCTCATTCCTCGACCCGGCCCTCAGTTGGACACGAGTCAGGATATTTATAAGATAAAAATGTACCAGAAATTTAAAAAAGAAACAGCTGTTTTCAACAACAAAAGATAAACATTTATTGAAAATATTTTAGAGATGTGCCTTGTGGATTTTGTTACTATATGTTGTGTTTTATGTGTTCTTATACACTTAGTGGAATGTTGTGATGTGTGCATGTTACCTAAAGCTACAGAGAATATGCAAGGCTTCATTTGTCACTAGGGCTAGGATTTTATGTAGTAAAAGTTAAGATTGCAACATAGTATAATGAAAAGTTAGACTTCTGATTGTCTTTTATTTTGGTTTCACACACAAACAGTTGAATAGTATAATGAGAAGTTAGACTTCTGATTATCTTTTGTTTTGGTTTCACATACAAACAGTTGAATAATATAATGAGAAGTTAGACTTCTGACTGTCTTTTGTTTTGGTTTCACACACAAACAGTTGAATAGTATAATGAGAAGTTAGACTTCTGATTGTCTTTTGTTTTGGTTTCACATACAAACAGTTGAATAATATAATGAGAAGTTAGACTTCTGACTGTCTTTTGTTTTGGCTTCACACACAAACAGTTGAATAGTATAATGAGAAGTTAGACTTCTGATTGTCTTTTGTTTTGGTTTCACATACAAACAGTTGAATAATATAATGAGAAGTTAGACTTCTGACTGTCTTTGTTTTGGCTTCACACACAAACAGTTGAATAGTATAATGAGAAGTTAGACTTCTGATTGTCTTTTGTTTTGGTTTCACATACATACAGTTGAATAATATGATGAGAAGTTGAACTTCTGACTATCTTTTATTTTGGTTTCACATACAAATAGTTGAATAATATATATACTATCTGCATTCCAACCTTATCTTTTATTACATAACAATCCTAGCCCTATTTATCACTAACAGTGTGTGTGTGTGTGTGTGTGTGTCTGTGCCTCGGAGATATTTAATATCCATCAAGTTTATTATTATTATTATTATTATTATTATTATTATTATTATTATTATTATTATCATTAATGAAACATTACATCAAAACATTAATTTAATGTAAAGATAACAAAAATATATATATTATAAATTAAGTACCCTTTTAGGTTATTTCCTCAACTGCTAAAATTATTAAAACATTGTAGGCCTTTCGGGATCAGTCCCATTCTCAGCAGAAGGTTGTACGTTACTCTCCAGCTACTCAGTAACGTACAATCTTCTGTTGAGGATGGTACTGGTCCCGAAAGGCCTACAATGTTTTAATAATTTTAACAGTTGAAGAAACTGCATAAAAACTACACAATATTATAATTTTTTATACACTCCAACGCCTCAACGGAATTTATTAGTATTAATTTCATGCTATCATCATAATTAGACATGTTTTTAAGCGCATTTTAGACTGAAGGAACGCTACACTTAGAATGTTTAAGCCTAAGGGTCGCTAAAGGTACCTCATCCAAGAGGTAGAGTGAATTTCGTACCGTCAAGTGGGTTTATTGTGATTTTGGGCGTCTCATTGATTATTGTGGGATCGATGTTGGCATGTTGTACACCAGGCGGCAGCAGCGTCGCGGCGCTCGGCCTCCTATTGCCGCAGTGGAACGGCTGCAGTCGAGATGTCGCGTGGGTCATGTTCGTACCTCGGCACGCGGACCCCGGCTTATCGTTTCGCGTGATTTCAGTAAGTCGACATCCTTCAATTGTTTTCATTTAACATTAACGCTTCATTTCTTAATTATTAATAAAGTTACGTTCTTTTGTTTCTAATATTATTATTTATGCGCATGATTTATGTCAAATTATTAGTTGCCATTCTTCTCGCATGAGTGCACCACCTTCCTGTCCTACGTAACCATGACAACGTAACAAACAAATTGGTTTTATTAATATCGTTTTACTTCAATATTCAAGTTTTCCTTATGTCTTTTTTTGTTTTTCCTTGTTCTCCGGTTGACTTAAACGCGAAACAATGCAGTTGCTTCGAAAAAAAAAAACATCTGCTACTCTCTCCATAAGCATTACTACTTCTGCCAAAAAAAATACATAAATTAAAATGTATAACCAATCAAAAATGTATAGATTACAAGTTAATGGACAAGACGATTATGTTACACTCGTTTTTTTTGTTTTCATAAGTTGGCAATACATGAGTCGGGGATTATATAAAAATAAATACAATCTCTGTTATATTTCCAAAGCCTTCACGAGTAAGATATGTTGTTAGGAATATGGCACGGCCTCCTGTGTACATAATACTACATCAAGTGGGCCATGAATGTAGGTTATGTGGAACATTTCAGTAAGCGCCATATTTTAAACAAAAGAATGCGAAAACAAAATGTAAACTACGACTAAGATTTAAGTATGTTATAGTTGCTATGGAAACAATAAACTACCTGGCCCTAGATCAGACATTGTTTTATAAGCATTTCCAAATATCATTTGTATTTTCTCAGAAAATTACGATATTGAAACCAGAATTTTCAATAAACTTTACAGTATGTTTGTTTATATCATCATCAATTGAGATTTAGGTTACCAATAACACTCGAAACACATAAAAAACACTTTTTTTTTCAGAGTTTTACTTACCACCTTCGGAACTAAACTGGATTTTGACAAAATGTTATTTTTTGTGTTTAATACATTTATGCCAGTTTATTCAAAACCCAGCATATTCTTAAACTTCATTTGTTTTTTGTGTGTTAAATCAGATATAAAAATTATATTAAATCTTGTAGTTTTTGCTGTAGTTTCATTTAAATTCAAGGGAAAATAACCCTTGGAGATACAAAGGGTGCCACATTTTTAAATATATCAAATTTGTGTTCTGAAGGATAAATTTCATATATAGACTCAAGTTTTTTCAGAAGAAATTGGGTCCGAAAAAGTTAACTTTTGGAAAATAAAATTTTGACTATACATATAAAATGTATCCTCCAGAACACAATTTGATATTTTTATTTATTTTCTTAAATTTGGCACCCTTTGTGTCGCCAAGGGTTATTATTTCCTTGAATGTAAATGAAACATTTAACAGCAAAAACTACAATTTGATTTTTTTTAAGCCAAAGTAATAATTTTGATACAGAAAGTTCTTGGGGCAAATATATTAGGGTCTTTATGCGAGCCCAAATCTTATTTGGATAATTATAACTAGGGAATGTATTTTTCTTGCACTATTCGAAACATGATGACAGAAGCCTTGAGAGATTTTGGACACACAGTTTATGAGGAAGTACATGGTGTGGCCACTAAAGGGAGTAACAGACGAATAGATATTATTGCATTTAGACCATCTTCTAAAATTGGTATGATATTAGATCCCACAATTCGTTTTGAGACTCATAGTGGCCAACCTGAGGAAGTTGACTGTGAAAAGAAAGTCATACATGAGCCAACAATTGACTATTACAAAGATAAATACCAACTAGATAGTATAACTGTCACAGGATTGATGATCGGGGCAAGAGGTACTATACCAGGATTCTTAGCCAAATTTTGGAATTCCTTAGATTTGGACAGGGTGTATCTTTCTAAAATTGCCATCGCTGCCATTAGAGGATCAATTTCAATTCTAAGAAACCATATTTATAAAATTTCTACTTTATAGTATGTATACTTCAATTAGGCCTATAATTTGAATTTTTTAAATGTATTTACAAAATGTATTTCATAAATTCGAAAAAATTAATTGTCTGTATCACTTTGTCTTTGAGGCAATCCTCTAATGAGGAAAGTTGTATATAATAAAAATGTTAATATTGCTACACTGTTCGTGTAAATGGAATATAATTTGTTTCATATCAAAAGTAATGCAAAGGTAGAATTGCTAGATCACACATAAACACAGAGGAACGTTTTATAATTATATTTATAAAGTTGTATCAAGTTATTTTCAATTGATTCAAGCAAAAGTCTTGCACTCATTATGCTGTGTTGGAACTTTAAATTCAGACATTAAAAATCCATCATCTACTTACAACTTTCCTTCTGAGCTATCAAGCATTAAATCTGATTTATTTTTTCAAAAATAAATTCAGAATAAAATTTGATGGGAATTTTGAGTCTATGATTTATGATACAGTATATTTTTATTAATCTTTTAAAAATTATTCAGTGAAGCCACATAAGTTTAACAGTAAGAAATAAAATAAAAATATGAGCATCACGAACAGTTATGTAATATCGTTATAATTCCAATCACAGTAACCAGGAGTTGCATACAGAGTGACAAAAATATTACACATCTCTTGTATCATATAGAATACAGAGTGACTGAAGAGCATAACCTAAGCACTTTACCGTGTAATATTATCTCATAAGATTGGCTTGTTTAAAAAAATATTATTAAACAGTTATTTGCCCTATAAAAGGAGGTAAAGGCGTTATTAATAATGGAGGATGCTTTTTTCCACCAGCTTTACGGCCAGACATTTGTCCATAACTCCCTAATTTCATATAACCTTTTTTACACTCGCTGATACTAAATTTAATTATTTATGATACACTATTTTAATATTATATTCACTTATATCAGTTAATGGATCGACTTGTCCATTCACAGTCTATTGTTTGTTGCTATGCGACCAGAAGTTGTTTTGTATTATATCCCTGGCATATGCTGAGTTGAACAATCCACTGTCGCGGTAATGACGTCAGGAGTCGGGTGAGTGTGTTGATACATAAGTACTATACATTTTCAAAACATAATACTCACGTTATACACAACAGTAAGACTGAAGGTGGCGGCTTGAAAGTCAACATTTTTTGATTATTGTATACAATTTATTCTCTGCAGTTGTACTGGGACCCCATCTGGTTTATTTTCGTTCGTTCCGTGCCCTACAGCTCAGCATACAACAGTAAGTAGGGAGGTAAGTTAATTAGCATTTACCACCCAACTCACATAAGTTAACTTACGTCCCTTGGGTGGTAAATTCTAGTTACTTGCTAATACAGAGCAACTTAATATATTAACAATAACGCGAGTGCAAAAGCAATGACACTGTTTGTTAGCGAAACAATTGAATGATATAGTATCTGACTGGTTGTTGTCTGACTGGAAGATTGAATGAGTAATTTAGGTTATTAAATGATTAAATAAATGATTCTATTCTGAAAGAATGAGTGAATGAAAGTTTATTTCCGTGTTCTAGAGGTAATATTGTCCTTCGAAAAGAGCGGTCCCGGGCGCGATCCTAGTGGGCTTGATCCTTGATCTGGACAGATTTCCTGTTTCTTTTAGGAGGATTTCCTCACCTATAAGGCAAATAACAGGAAATTAGGAAAGGTTATGATCTATACAGTTCACGATCACAATATGATCATCAAAACCATTAATCACTCAATCACTTTGTTCAGCGTGAATGTATGGGTGAATGTTGTGTCTAATGTATGTACTGGAGAGTTAAAACTCCTCTCCCGACGGATAGTGTACTTAGAAACCCCGGCAGGCGTAGGGGTAGAAAGCAGGAGGGTACTAAAAAACAATGATAATTTTTGCAGCCACAATTGTGCACGCAAACATTTACTTTCAAGATACTTCTTAGCTTAAAGGGCCATGTACATACACGGTACAACTTTCAAGGTCATCCTTCTCCGTTGGTGTAAAAGCCAAGACATACCACTGTATGTACCACTTGGAGCTACAATGGAGGTGATTCAACATTTCTTTTAAAGGTAATCACTACTGAACAAACTTGATACATCATTTTGACTTCGAACTTAATACAAACAAAAAGCTAAATAAAAGCTTAAATTTTAATTACAAACATAACATATGACGTCACAACACAGTAGTCTGGATAAACACGTATTACCTACTTTCAGCCGCCATTTATTGACCCACTGCAACGCCTCTATTGTTAATATGACTCACTAACATCTCGATGTTTGTAAAATAAACGATGGGGTCATTCACTGATCGATTATCTATCTGAAAGAAAAACAACTGAACGCTTGATTGATTGATTTGATCGTTCGAAGATAAAACAGATGATTGATGCATCGTTAAGTAAATGAAAAATTGAACAAATGATGTGATTTATATATCTACCGATCGTGGCGCCACTTCCCTTCCACCACTGGATTCAGATTTCACGTTTCAGTCACTCCATGTGGGGTTCATGGTGTACGAATCGAAGTCAGGGAAAATTTCATTGCCAAATAGCTTTATTCCACCACTTCTCTATATGGGGGTTTGTTTATTTCGTTCCATTTAATTTTATATGCCCCTCGGATGGTGCGACAGACCTGGTTTTCGTGTATCAAAGACCTTCAATAATAGGGACTTCGTTCTGCTCATTTCATCTCATCTCTTTACCTGGCATTACGTCAGGAAGGAGTAGTGTAGTCTGTACCCGGAACATCCCCATGTGAGAATAAGGGTGTTCCCTATCGGAAGTTGAGTGATTACTAAGCGAAATATTGACGGCTTGAGTCATTGAAGTTTTGTGTGATTGAAGGATTGAGTGATTGATTACTAAGTGAAAAATTGAAAGATTGAAATAGTCAAGTATCTAGTGATTGAAGGATTGAGTGATTGAATGAATGAGAGGTTGGAAGATTGAGCGATTTTAATGCTTAATGATTGATTACCCATTTACAGATTGGAATTTGGTTGTTTCATTACTTAGTAAACGAATTAAGGATTGAAATACTGAGTAATTGAAAGATTGAGTGATTCAATATTTGATTATTTACTAAATGAAATATTGAAGGTTTGAAAAAATGAGGATTGTGTAATTGAAGGATTGAATGATTGAAGTGATGATTTATTACTAAGTGAAAACTGAAGGGTTGAAATAGTCAAATATGTATTACTTGACGTTAACTTCCAATGCGGGAAAACTGGGAACTAAAAGAATGTGGTAAGGGTGAGTAGGGGTTGGAGGTAGTAGACCCTTGTCTCAGGTTGCAGTGACAGTGTTTATTATCCGTCAGTCTTGTATAGTCAGTTGTTAGTGACAATGTCAAGTGCCAAAGTTAGACCCTATATTCACAGTATATACACATTTAAGTCTGACAGACAGTTGTTGAACGTCAGTTCTGAATTAATTTCTCTGTACGTCACATTATCCAGAAACCCGTAGGCATACAACCTCCGATGATCTTTCATTAACTTCATCTCCTATTTCAAGTAGGTCTACCACTGTATTTTGCCACTGATTATACCACTTGCCCAGTCATTCACTTGTACCAACGGTGGAATGAGACACTTTTCCCATTTTCAACACCAGCGCCATTGCTTCCCCTCACCGGCTAAAAAGTTAATGCGGTCGAGTATTAGAGATTGAAGGATTGAGTGATTGAAGGAATGAATGATTGGAAGATTGAACGATTTCAACATTGATTTGGCCACTGGTTGTCAATTTACAGATTGAAATTTAGTTGATTTATTACTTAATAAACGAATTAAGGATTGAAATATCGAGCAGCTGAAGGATTGAGTGATTCAATATTTGATTGATTACTAAATGGAATATTGAAGGATTGAAAGAATGAACGATTGAGTGATTGTAGGATTAATAAGTGAACAATTGAAGAAATGAAACATACTAAAAAACTGACTCATTACTAACTGAAACATTGAAAGATTGAAATAGTATAAAATGTAATGGTTGAAGGGCTGAGTGATTGAAGGAGCCAGTGTTGGGAAGATTGAGATATTTCAATATTGAGTGAATGAGCGATTGATTGCCAATTTACAGATTGAAGATTGGTTTATTGATTACATAACCCATTCGCTTCATGTTTAAATACTGAATGAATTACCCCACAAACCGGATTATATAGTATATTTAAGACATACAAAACAAGCAAAAGATAACGGTACTTGAGATCACAATGAGGGTGGAGGCCAAAACATATTCCTCTACTATTCATAAATGATAACAAAAGATTACCCTGCCAAGGAATGTGCAAACTATATAACAGCAGAGTTAAGCGAGTGAACCTCATATTTTGAGGCGAATGGGTTAATAAACGGATTAACTGAAATATCGAATAACTGAAGGATTGAGTGATTCAATGTATGACTGACGTCCACCGCTGTGGTCTCGGGGTGTGAGGCCTTATCACGCAGCGGGCCCGGTTTCGATCCCCGGTCGGGGCAGTTTTTCTGGGTGAGGTTTTTATCGGGGTTTTTCCTCACCTGTAAGACAAATGTCAGGAAAACTTCAAGGCCCAAACGATCCCCGAAATCATATGGCCATCGCAATCATCATCATTCATATTCATCTTAGGCTAAGCTTAGGATTAGGGACTCTCCTGGCGCACCATTATCATCATCATCATCATCATCACCTATCATATCATCGGGGCAACGTAGCCCCGCCATCCAGGCGCCCCAACCTCAGAAGTGGTTTACAAGAACGCCATGTTAGGAGAGAAACCAGGAATGTCGAAAGACAAACCTGGGGCATTTAAAAAAAATAATGTATGACTGATTGATTACTAAGTGAATCATTGAAGGGTAGGATAGGAGTGTAATGCAGGGTGGAAAGAGTAGCAGTAGGTGAGGTAAACATTTTCTCGCAGCGGGTGTGCACCGTGAGTGTGATGTGAGGGGGTTTAATGTCCTTGAAGTGCCGGGGTGAAGCCAGCACGGCTCCGCACGCACAGCTGACAGGGGCGGGTAGTGACCCCACCCCGCCCCCACAAGGCGTGTCCACCCCCCGATACATTGACGACAAGGACATCCGCGTGCTCAACAACCTACTCGATGATCTCAAGAAACTGGATGCTTACCCTCCCGAGGAGCGGCTCGAACTGGCAACCACCGGCCTTCAGGACGAGCCTGGGGATGGGGACGTGCTGCTGGAACATCCCCGAGGGGCGCGCGCAGAACAGGTAAACCCCACATTATCATCAATTTTCTTAGTAGAAGTAGCCCAAATATTACTTCATTACTACTATAATCATGAGTTGACATCCGGCAGTTAACATCCTGAGACATTTATCTATCTGAAACATGTTTAACAATGTAAAAACATCTGCCGAACACGATATGTGTTTCGGCTTTCAACGGGTCATCATCAGGGTTGTCTCTTCAAGTCAGTTGTGTTCTTGTGTTGGACTAGACAATCCTCATGAAGCTCAGCTGAAGGTCGAAACAAGTGTTGGGGATGATTTGGTGATGTATATTGTCTTGCTTTTATTGCCTTTACTGTATTTGCGATTTTCATTGGGCAGCCTGCATCTGAAATTGGTTATGGATTTTTAGAGGAATTAATACTTAGTTACTAACTGGCACTATCGAACCCGTAGGTTCATGGCCGCGCGGACATAAGCTCTCCATACATCCCTATCCTGAGCTAATGCTTTCCAATCATTCCCTGTATAGTCTACTTCCCTCAAATCATAGTTAATGTTATTCTCCCACCTCTTTGTTGGTCTACCAACTGGGCGTTTTCCCTCTGACTTTTCTACAAGAAGCTTCCATGCACGTCTTTCATTCCCCATTCGTGCCACATGTACTGTCCATCGCAGTCTACGAGACTTAAAAGTTGTCATTATATCTGGCTTCCTATAAAGACCACGTAGTTCATTGTTATGTAGTCTTCTCCATTCACCTGTTTGTTCATTGCTCTTTGGTCCAAACATTTTCCTAAGTACTTTATTCTCAAATACTCGTAATCTCCTTTCCTCCCTTAAAGAATGAGTCCATGTTTCGCACCCATATAATATAACTGGTAGAATAATAGTTTTATATATTTTCAGTTTAACGTTTTTTGAAAGGAGGTGGGGCATCAAAAGTCTCTGCAATGCAAAATAACACGCATTTCCAGAATTGAGCCTATGTTTAATTTCTTTGTGCATCTCATTCCTATTTGTGATTATTGTTCCTAGGTATTTGAATTTTCCTCATTTGTCATTAGCTGTCCATTTCCATTATATAATGTATTTGTACGTGTGGCCATATATTTAGTTTTATTGATATTTATTTCCAGCCCCAATTTCTTGGTGTTACTCCATAGTGCGTGCGTGTTGTCCTTTAGCAACTCCTCGCTATCGGCCAGTAGTACTACATCATCAGCATAAACTAACAGCTTATTAATACCATTGAGGTATTAATACTAAAGATATATTATTATTATTATTATTATTATTATTATTATTATTATTAACAACTCACTGGCGCTATTGAATCGGCAGGTTCATGGCCGCGAGGACATAAGGTTTCCATACATGCCTATCCTGAGATGATTTCAAGTCATCTCCTATAAAATCTATCTTCCTCAAAACATGGTTAATGTTATTCTCCCACCTCATTCTAGGCGTTTGTTCTCTGGTTTTGCTACAAAACGTTTCCATGCCCCTCTTGTATGCCCATTCCAGTCTACGAGACTTACACATCTTATTACATCTGGTTTCCTATAAAGATCATGTAGTTCACTGTTATGCAGTCTTCTCCATTCACCTGCCTGATCATCTGTCTTTGCTCAAAACATTTTTCTACGAACTTTATTCTCAAATACTCTTAATCTTTTCTCCTCCCTTGAAGTAATAGCCCATGTTTCGCATCTATATAACATAACTGGGAGAATAAGTGTTTTAATTATTATTGTTATTATTATTATTATTATTATTATTATTATTATTATTATTATAATTATTATTATTATTATTATTATTATATCAGCCGCGGTTGACTAGTGGTTATGCTCCTTGCCTCTGGTCCCGAGGGTCGCGGGTTCAAACCCGGCCGGGGTCGATGGATTTTCTTAGGACGGAAAAATCCAAGGAGCAAGTCCTCCGGGAGAGACTTTAAGCCGTGGGTCCCGAGTCTGAAGATTTTCAGGCTCGTAA
Source organism: Diploptera punctata (assembly GCA_030220185.1). Lineage (NCBI taxonomy): Eukaryota > Metazoa > Arthropoda > Insecta > Blattodea > Blaberidae > Diploptera > Diploptera punctata. The sequence continues at coordinate 1,858,839 of JASPKZ010003835.1, forward strand.
AAAATCCTTAAGCCTGAATGAAAAGGCCTCTAAGCAAAATTTACCGAATTTTTCCGGCCTATTACTACCTTGGTTTCCTAGATGTCAGTATGAGGCGGAACGCTGACCACGGACCAATCAAGTGACATCTATATGAAAACAAGTGTAACTAAATTAGTATGGTTCAAATTCTTCCCTGTAGGGGGAGAGCGCCTAAATCTCTGTTAAGGGAAACATGGACTTACAAGATTATTATTATTATTATTATTATTATTATTATTATTATTATCTAAGACAGCAGACCGACAACAGAGATCTGATCTGTGATTGGGCTAAGTTTGTGTTGTGTTGCCAGTTGTTAATGTACGATCTCTGCTTGTGGGGTAAAGTGATGTAAAACTTGAATAGAATCAGTGTTAAAGAAGAAGAAGAAGAAGAAGAAGAAGGGAAACTGTAAACAGGACGTAACTAAAGAGGTCCGAATCACGTCATGCTGTATTCTGTGTTGCCACATGCAGAAATATTTTCTATCTACAACTTGATTATTTGCTAATATTGAGAAGAGAATTAAACCAACCGCCAATGTAGTTATTTTAAGTGGCTTTTAATGGGGAGATATTCACAAGGAAACGTTATGATCCACTGCTTCTTAACAGGTAATAACTTATTTTATTGTTAATGCAGTGGCGGCTCGTATAATTTATGTAACTGCAATAATCCTCGCACTCTATAGACACCCAGGTACGTAGGATAACATAGGCTACAGATTAGTATATCCATCATCATCATCATCATCATCATTATGACAATTTTTGTTTTAAGCTGAATTGAGCCTAGTCCTATATCTCAAGTAGTTAACAACAACAATAATAATAATAATAATAATAATATAATAATAATAATAATAATAATAATAATAATAATAATAATAATAATAATAATAATAATAATAATAATATTAATAACAATGGTAATAAAAGATTCCGGGCTATGTGGCCGTGGTCTATAACTGGCGTTTCTTCCAGACGTTTCTCCCTCAACTGCGGAGGGCATATTCAGTGGCGAGCGCTTCCAGCTGTTGTTTCCCTGTCGTAGACTCGACTGCGAATCGACGAGTCTACGACAGGGAAACAACAGCTGGAAGCGCTCGCCACTGAAGATGCCCTCCGCAGTTGAGGGAGAAACGTCTGGAAGAAACGCCAGTTATAGACCACGGCCACATAGCCCGGAATCTTTTATTACCATGATTACCGGCCGTGAAAGCCTGCATTCCACTATTAATAATAATAATAATAATAATAATAATAATAATAATCATCATCATCACCCGGTACCATGGCAGCTGCCGCCATCTTCCGGAAACCAAACGCCATTCCTCTCTGTCCATCCAATGATTTTCCTCCAATCTTCTGGTATTCATAGCTGCTTGTACCCTTCATATCAAAGTTTTCTTCGGTCTTCCAATCTTCCTCCATTCTATTGGGATCCATTCCTTAATAATTTTAGGCAATCTTTGCTCTGGCAATTAATAATAATAATAATAATAATAATAATAATAATAATAATTTATTTAAACTGGCAGAGTTACGGGGATAATGCCTTCTATTCCACTCAACCAGCGAAAAATATTAAATACAAAAAAAATATATTTACACAAGATCATAACAAATTCATTTAAAATTATGATGGGTCAAGTCAATACTGTTTGGAAGTAAAAATCAGAAACCACCAATTAAACTACTGACAAGTCAATTACAAAATAAATATATTTAAATTTCTTTTGAAGGAAGCTAATGTCCGGCTCTCCCTGATTCTGGCGAATTAATGCAGGAGCCGCCACTGCTCGACGGAAAACCTATACCAGAAGCTAGTCTTTTGTTTTCTCGTGAAATCTATATCAAAGCACTGTTGGAGGTGTTCTTGATAAGTTCTTGAGCGATTTATCGATTATAATCAATCAGACCTAAAGTGGACTATGTCGCTTCAACTCAGAGCAAGTTCTGACAACATAACGAAAATAAACCCGCTATTACAATTCTAGTAGTTGCACTTACTAGCTAGCAGAAGACAGTGTAGGATTACATCCCCGCGTCGAGCAAATATACTCCCTTGCGGGTGTTAATTAACCGATGTAATATAAAAAATAGGGACTGCATATAAATTTACAGAAAACAGAATACATGTGTTTGGGTAAGGATGTGGATGACCTCATACTCGAAACAGGGAAAATAAAAAAATGTGAATTTTTTTAAATATCTTGGGTCAATAATTACAAGTTTAGGTACCTGTGAGAGAGATGTACAGACTAAAATTCCAATGGCAAAAAATGCAACTAAGACATTACATGGAATAATTTGGAATAAAAATATTACAAAGGAAACTAAAATGAAAATTTATAAGAGCATAATACAGAATATTTTGTCATATGGAAGTGAAACTTGGTCTTTGACGGAATTACAAAAGAATAAAATTAGAACAGTTGAATTCGATTATTTTAGAAAAAGCCTCCAAAAAACAAGACAGGATAAAATAAGAAATTAATTCCTTCGGAGAGAAATGAATGTCACCACATCTGTTGTTAAGAGGATTGAAAATCAAACGCTTGAATGGTATGGCCGTGTACAAAGAATTGAAAATGAAAGATGGCAAAAAAATACCAATGGTCACCCCCTGGAAGAAATAAACGTGGCAGACCAAGATGGAAATGGAAAACCTACGTCAGAACTGTAATGGATGATAGGAATTTGGAAGAGGGAGATTGGAATGATAGAGATAAATGGAAACTGAAGACGGCAAACCTATAAGTGGGGGAAATCCGAAGAAGAAGAAGAAGAATTTAGTTACGTTTCAGCTCATCGCCTCAAAGAGACACCAGACAACTAAGATATCACTTGGATGGGAAAAGGCAGATTAAATTTTGCACAGAGGCTCTAATTTAGACTTGAGATTTTTCATGAGCCTAAAAATGTTTAGATTTGGGTCCCATGGATTAAAGTCTCTCCCAGAGGACTTATCCTTGGATTTTTTCACCCTAAAAAGTCCATAAACACGGAAGCCTAATAGTTATATATGTCACAAGGGTTACATGTCGATGTTTTACGAATGAGTTCAAATGTATTACGAAACCAATTGTTAAACATATTCAATTCATGTAATATAACTGACTGACATTATCGAACCATAGGTTCATGGCCGCGCGGATATAAACTCTCCATACATCCCTATCCTGCGCTAATGTTTTCCAATCATCTCCTGCATACTACTCCCCCCCCCAAATCATGGATAATATTTTTCTCCCCATCTCATTCTTTGTTTACCAACTGTGCGTTTTGCCTCTGGGTTTCTGCAAGAAGCTTCCATGTCAATCTTTCATTCCGTAATCGTGCCACATGTCCTGTCTATCGCAGTCTACAACACTTAACTGTTATTAATATATGTGGTTTGCTATAAAGATATCATCAGGGTAACGTAACTCCGCGTTATAGACGCCCCAACTCCAGAAGTGGGTTATAATTATGAGAATGGCAGGTGAGAACACCAAAAATGCCGAAACGACAGCCTGGGACATTGAATGAAAAATAATGTAGCTTACTAAACATAGGCTCAATTCTGGAAATGCGTGCTATTATGCATTGCAGAGACTTTTGATGTCCCAACTCCTTTCAAAAAACGTTAAACTGAAAATATATAAAACTATTATTTTACCAGTTATATTATATGGGTGTGAAACATGGAGTGTTACTTTAAGGGAGGAAAGGAGATTACGAGTATTTGAGAATAAAGTACTTAGGAAGATTTTTGGACCAACGAGAGATGAACAGACAGGTGAATAGAGAAGACTACATAACAGTGAACTACATGGTCTTTATAGGAAGCCAGATATAATAAGAACAGTTAGGTCTCATAGACTGCGATGGGCAGGACATGTTGCACGTATGGGGAATGAAAGATTTGCATGGAAGCTTCTTGTAGGAATGCCAGAGGGAAAACGCCCAGTCGGTAGACCAAGAATGAGGTGGGAGAACAACATTAACTATGATTTTAGGGAAGTAGATTATACAGGGAATGATTGGAAAGCATTAGGTAAGGATAGGGGTGTATGGAGAGCTTATGTCCGTGCGGCCATGAACCTACGGGTTCGATAGTGCTAGTGAGTAAGTAAGTAAGTAAGTAAGTTACTATTGCAGCGCGCGATCCTACCAATCATTACATTGAGTTTGAATCTTTTGAGAAACTATATCCACATTCCTTTGGCCCAAGAATTACTAAACATATAGTACTGAATGCTAAACAGTATTATAATCGTGGAAGCTAGAAGGAAAAAGGGGATTAAATTGGCTTGAGAAAGCCTTTAGAATATAAATCAGTACCAAACATCACTAGGTAAGCAATTACTAAACATAAGTTAACTAAAATGTAACTTTTAATAAGTCAGTTAATTGAAATACAAATAATATAACAAAACTTTATCTTCTTGACCATTGAAAGAAAAATACATGAATGAAATAATATAAATCGGTCATCAAAAGAAAAGCAAGAACAAGAAATAATAATAATAATAATAATAATAATAATAATAATAATAATAATAATAATAATGAACATATATGCACACACATACACAATCCAGTCCAGCCAAGGGCTAGGGTACACAGTCCTGGTTGCCCTACCCCGGCTTATGGGACTGATTAAACCAAACAGCTGCTTCGAGCTATCGTCGATCTGATCCCGACGAAACCAAAGTTGATGATGGCGCTGATATTCACTTGCACAGCTTATTTGAGACCTTCGATAGCTAGGAGAAGATGCGCAGTCACACGCAGCCATAAAAGAAGGAGACAAGGGGAAGAAAGGAAGTAGTAAGTACGTAGGAGAGAGGACAACGAATATATAGGAATTTGGTTGGCACTGTTCCTATAAGAGGAACTGTAGAGGGAAGACACGATTGACGTAGTTGTTACGAAGTTTTAACGTACCGAAAAGGTGATTTCGGTGAAAAGATTGCGTAGTATTCTCATTCGCCTCTCTGTTCATCTCATGAATTTATTTCATGCTTTTCGAATTTCATTATTGTCAGTAAATTTTAAGTGTATGCCAAACTGCTTTTGAGTAATGTGGGAGGAGTATTAGAGAGTAAGGGTTGGAAAGTTCTAACTGATTATTTCTCATAGTGGGCGATAACGCTCCCTTGTGGGCGCTGGAGGCCTTCGGGGGCGGTTACGCATAGAAAATTGCGGGGCGGTTTAGGAAGACTATGGCTGATTAAAAAAATATACGAAAAATTATGTTTACCTGACATTTGAAACAAAAATTAAATACACTTTATATAAGATACCTTCGGGGCGAGAGAAAATTAATTTTCTTCGAAATCGGTTTCACCCACTTTCTACCACAGGAGCCCGACTCTTTACCTAAGATACGCAAAGCGTTTCTTTTGACGATTTTAATAGTTATTTAGACAACTAGTTACAAAAACAGAGGTTTAGTAAAAAGTTGCCTACAATATTTTATCTTTCCGATTCCGATTGAGGGTCTTTCCACTTTTTCAGCGGTTGCCCTTTTACCAGCCGGCTGCTGGCCCTTCACATCCACATGTGTCAATCACAGAGGTAGATGATCAACAGCCAGTGTAGGGGTGACATGTGGTTAGCATGTCGAGTCCCCCAGCCGTTATAGCTGGTTCCTCAACCTGGAGCCGCTACTTATTGTAGCTACCCAATTGCCTCACGATGCTGGGTGGGCACCGGTCCCATACTGGCCGAAATACCATGAGAAAATTTCTTCCCCCATGGAGACTCGAACCAGCGCAAGTCCCGTAGCTCTGCGCCAAGGCTTCCTACCTTAACCGCTCGGCTACGGCGCGGGACCAATATTTTATCTACGTTTAAAATATTTCAGTATATGTTGAAATATATGGTCACACATAGAAATACATTACATAATGGAAATGGACAGCTAATGACAAATGAGGGAAATTTTGAGGAAGTGGCTGAATTCAAATACCTAGGAACAATAATCACAAACAGGAATGAGATGCACAAAGAAATTAAACATAGGCTCAATTCTGGAAATGCGTGCTATTATGCATTGCAGAGACAAAATGTTAAACTGAAAATATATAAAACTATTATTCTACCAGTTATATTATATGGGTGCGAAACATGGACTCTTACTTTAAGGGAGGAAAGGAGATTACGAGTTTTTGAGAATAAAGTTCTTAGGAAAATTTTAGGACCAAAGAGAGATGAGCAGACAGGCGAATGGAGAATATTACATAACAGTGAACTACATGGTATTTATAGGAAGACACATATAATAAGAACAGTTAAGTCTCGTAGACTGCGATGGGCAGGACATGTGGCACGAATGGGGAATGAAAGACGTACATGGAAGCTTCTTGTAGGAAAACCAGAGGGAAAACGCCCAGTTGGTAGACCAAGAGTGAGTTGGAAGAATAATATTAACTATCACTTGAGGGAAGTAGACTATACAGGGAATGATTGGAAGGCATATGATGGGGATATATGAAGACCTTATGTCCGCGCGGCCATGAACCTATGGGTTCGATAGTGCCAGTGAGTTAGTTAGTTATGGTTGTTTTCGTTGAACATATGTTTCAAGGCTTGTTAGTTCCATCTTCAGTTATTACAGAATGATTTTCTCAAGTTGTTAGCCCTGATTCTTGACTCCTGCTCCCTCTTCTGTCGTCCAATGAACTTGCTAATAAGATTCGTTTCCCCGGGAACTTCGAAATTCATAATTCTCTTCTCGTTCTTCTGTGTGTAGATTTGTTTCCATATGGTGAGATCATCTGCGTTTTATGTTTCAATAATTTTGTGTTTACATCTATTTTGTGTTTTTCTAAACAAAAACTGAAAAAAAACTGAAGAACATAAGAACTGTAAAAGAAGGTGAAATGGAAAAATCTGCAGTACATGCTAACGTTTGGTCACAAAAACACAAAATAGATTTAAACACAAAAAAACAGAAAACACAGATGAACTCACCACAGGAGAAAAAAATCTACGTACAGAAGAACAAGGAGAGAATTATGAATTTTGAAATTCCCGGGAAAAGGAACTTTTTTTAGCAACTTCATTGAAACACAGGCAGAGGGAGCAGCAGCAAGAATCAGGGCTGACAACTTGAGAAAATCATTTTGTAATAACTGAAGATGGAACTAACAAGTCTTGAAACATATGTTCAACAAAACAACCGAAAGAGGTAAGAATATATATACAGATAACTTAATTAGAAGCATTGTTTTTAGGTATTTTCTTGGTAGTTTATGATGACTATTTAACTCATGGCCCAAATGGGACTCAATGGCCAATCACGTTTCAATGATTTCTGTTTTACAACCAATCAGAGTCGTGTTTCACGAAATATTTATCAGTGTTATAATTACCATATTAAAGAAAGCTCCTCCTTTTTAATATTCTGAACAGGTATGACCAATATTTTGCAGTGACTGAGCCTGTGAGAAATACGGCTACCAGATTGTATATATAGTGCATGAATGTCAACACATGCCGCATGCGGGAGTTAATATAAAAACATTTGTAGCAATTGATTATACCACCAAAAAAAAAAACACTGTTTGCACTTTCTTAAATGCTTTTTTTCCCAGGTAACAATCCAGAAAAATATAATTGTCATATTTACATCATACGACATCAGAAATGAATTAATATACAGTTTGATGTGTTTCATTTTTTCTCCACTAGAGAGCAGTCTTACAATATTGCGTTCCTTTGGTAATAAATAATATGATCTGGTTGCAGTGATAAACAAAAGAAGCAGATGAAGCGTACCTAACGCTTCTCATTTGTTTTCAAACATCGCCGTTTACATTAAATATATAAATATTTTAAAATAACTATAGTTGAATAATGATTTGTGAGTAAATAGCTTAATTTTATTCGTTAAATAGTCCTAACAAATGCCCACTCTTGATTTCCAAATTCTCTAGATAAATTGGACATCACTCGTGGCATTACTTATGATGATGATCTGATGACCAACATGTGCATAACTTAATCAACAGATGATACAAACAACTCCCATAAATACGTTCAAAGTGAACTTGTTCGTAAAGAACTAGGTTATTATGATTGCTCCAACATAACATATTAATAAAATTAATCATCATCATCATAGTACATTCACGAATTTAGGCCATTTGTTGACCTGTTTCGGCCTCAAGAGAAACCACCATCCAGAAGTCTTTTGAGTGGACGTCCTGGTCTTCTTCTTCCTGCAGGTTGATATCTTAACATTAGTTTGGGTATTCTGTGATCTTCCATTCGATGAACATGTTGTATCCATCTTGACTTATAATCAGAAATTTTGTTTTCTAAAGATTCCATGTGTAATTCTTCTAAGATGTCTTCATTTTTTTGTGATCTAGTAGTGTGTATCCTGCAGTCCTCCGAAGATATCTCATTTCAGCAGATCTAAGTCTCTGTATATCCTTCTGTTCAACGTCCATACTTCGCTACCATACAAAAGAGTTGGAAGAGCCAGTGTTTTATACACTTTCAGTCTTGAATGCTTTTGGACTAACTGTGGCTTGAAGATAGAATTTATTAACCCTAAAATTCTTAAAAATTTAGATATTTTTGCATTTACATTAATAAAATTAATATATACAAAATATATAAAAGTCAACACGCGCAGTCAATTGAGTAGCACTAAGGTCTGGAAGTAAACATCAACAAAACTACATAATGTGTCCACACATAAAAATACATTATACAATGGAAATGGGCACTTAATGAAGAAAAATAAGGGAAAACATTGAGAACTGACTGAATTCAAATAGCTAACTAACACACTAGCGCTTCGAACCCGTAGGTTTATGGCCGCGTGGACATGACCTCTCCATACATCCCTACCCTGAGCTAATATTTTCCAATCATCCCCTGTATAATTTACTTCCCTGAAATCGTAGTTAATATTATTCTCCCGCCTCATTCTTGGTCTACCAACTGGACGTTTTCCTTCTGGTTTTCCTTCAAGAAGCTTCCATGCACGTCTTTCATTCCCCATACGTGCAACATGTCCTGCCCAACGCAATCTACGAGACTTAGCTGTTCCTATACACACCATGCAGTTCACTGTTATGAAGTCTTCTCCATTCACCTGTCTGTTCATCTGTCTTTGGTCTAAAATTGTTAAGACCTCTATTTTCAAATACTCGTAATCTCCTTTCCTCCCTTAAAGTAAGAGTCCATGTTTCGCACCCATATAATATAACTGGTAGAATAATAGTTTTATATATTTTCAGTTTAACGTTTTTTGAAAGGAGTTGGGACATCAAGAATCCCTGCAATGCATAATAGAACGCATTTCCAGAATTGAGCCTATGTTTAATTTCTTTGTGCATCTCATTCCTATTTGTAATTATTGTTCGTAGGTATTTGAATTCAGCCACTTCCTCAAAATTTCCCTCATTTGTCATTAGCTGTCCATTTCCATTATATAACGTATTTCTATGTGGTGACCATATATTTAGTTTTATTGATATTTACTTCCAGTCCTAATTTCTTTGTGTTACTCAGTAGTGTGTGCGTGTTGGCCTTTAGTATTTCCTCGCTATCGGTCAATAGTACTACATCATCAGCATAAACTAACAGCTTATTAATACCATTGAGTTGTAAGCCTTCTTCATTCTCTAACATAAGTTTATAATAATAAATAATAAAATAATAATAATAATAATAATAATAATAATAATAATAATAATAATAATAATAATAATAATAATAATAATAATAATCATAATAATAATAATAATAAAAATGATAATAATAAGATATCTACAGAAAAAACAAAAATTATGGCATTTCAAGGTGTAGATCCTGTCATAAGTAAAATTGTTCTGGACAATAAAATTTTGGAGCAGGTGAATAATTTTACATATCTAGGATGCAATATCTCATATGAAGAAGAAAAGGATGTAAATGCAAAAATATCTAAATTTTTAAGAATTTTAGGATTAATAAATTCTATCTTCAAGCCACAGTTAGTCCAAAAACATTCAAGACTGAAAGGTATAAAAACACTGGCTCTTCCAACTCTTTTGTATGGTAGCGAAGTATGGACGTTGAAACAGAAGGATATACAGAGACTTAGATCTGCTGAAATGAGATACCTTCGGAAGGCTACAGGATACACACTACTAGACCACAAAAAAAGAAGACATCTTAGAAGAATTACACATGGAACCTTTAGAAAACAAAATTTCTGATTATAAGTCAAGATGGATGCAACATGTTCATCGAATGGAAGATCACAGGATACCCAAACAAATGTTAAGATATCAACCTGCAGGAAGAAGAGAAGATCAGGACGTCCACTCAAAGGACTTCTGGATGGTGTTTCTCTTGAGGCCTAAACAGGTCAACAAATGGCCTAAATTCGTGAATGTACCATGATGATAATGATGATGATAATAATAATAATAATAATGATAATAATAATAATAATAATAATAATAATAATAATAATAATAATAATAATAATAACCTATAACGTACTTCTAGAACTTGGTTGTATATTAAATTCTCTTAGCAAATATTCAACTTTTCATAACAGTTTTTCAGTCGGGCTGTATTTTTTCATATGATATATTTAAGCGTTGTTGCATTAAATACATTGTTGTATAAATATTCATTTTTACGTTGGCTAGTGTTATTGTTAGCTTATGGCCCTGTTAGGTTTCCGTGACAAACGTTCGCGTGCCTTGGGTATTGATCTTGCAGTTCTACCAACCCCGCAACTTGCCGCTAATCATTTTCCGGAGTTCATACCCTTAAAATAGAGCAATGTGGGGCCAGGCAGAGGAATGCCCAGAGCTTTGCATGCGTCTTGTGCCACTTTTACATCAACAGCGAGCTTTTTTCCCGGGCGTTATGTCCAGGTCTGCAGTTCTGCAGGAATTAAACAAATTTCAGCTTGTGTATTGACTTAGGGCAAGAATAGGCAACATCGTGTAAAAATGTTTAGGGCAAGAATAGGCAACATCGTGTAAAAATGTTTAGGGCAAGAATAGGCAAATCGTGTAAAAATGTTTATCTCAGGCACATGTGGTCCCATCATTTAAGTACTTCAAAAGTTTTACAATTAACAACATAGTTTTAATACTAGGGAAGTTGTAGGGTTATATATTTTACAATGCCCTTTAATAGCGTTTCAATTCACACATAGAATATAAAGAACTGACAAATTTGCTCAGAATGCTCTTATTTCAGATTTTAGTTTAGTTTACGTGCCATAAATGTATCGCAAGGAACCCATTCGTTTGCATCCCTTCAAAATGAACTATTTATGGCGTTAAATGGCCTAGAAGACCGTTGGTCTATCAGCCAAATGCTGATCTCACATCCACAAGTATTAATCACAAAGATGGGCGATAATACAGCCAGTATAGGGGTGACATGTGGTCAGGATGTCGAGTACCCCATTTGTTACAGCTGGTTTTCTAAACCTAGAGTTTGAAGACGATGGAACGGTGCAAGATGTGTTGAAAGGTCGGTGCGGAAGAAAGAGACGTTCGACTGATAACTGTTGCTGTCATGCATCGTCTTGAAACTTGCCTCGGATTCTTGTTATCGTTACCCCTTGTTGGTGGTGGTGTCACAAATTCAACCATCCAACGTCGTTGCACTTCAACAACATTCTCCACTTTCCAATAACACTTCAGTATCCACTTACGTTCATCGAATGAAAATCTTGCCGCCATTGTTGTTTATAAAGACGTGAAGATCGATGAACGTGTTGCTATGCTTTTCCAGTGCCTTGTGGATCATACTTACTTACTTACTTACTTACTTACTTACTTACTTACTCACTGGCACTATCGAACCCGTAGGTTCATGGCCGCGCGGACATAAGCTCTCCATACATCCCTATCCCGAGCTGATGTTTTCCAATCATTTCCTGTATAATCCACTTCCCTCAAATCACAGTTAATGTTATTCTCCCACCTCATTCGTGGTCTACCAACTGGGCGTTTTCCCTCTGGCTTTCCTACAAGAAGCCTCCATGCAAGTATTTCATTCCCCATACGTGCAACATGTCCTGCCCATCGCAGTCTACGAGACTTAACTGTTCTTATTATATCTGGCTTCCTATAAAGACCATGTAGTTCATTGTTAAGTAGTCTTCTCCATTCACCTGTCTGTTCATCTCTCTTTGGTCCAAAAATTTTCCTAAGTACTTTATTCTCAAATACTCGTAATCTCCTTTCCTCCCTTAAAGTAAGAGCCCATGTTTCGCACCCATATAATATAACTGGTAGAATAATAGTTTTATACTTGTGAATCATACACAACAAAAATTGTATTTCTGTCTCATTTCGTTGCTGAGAAATAACGTTTAAAAGAGTGTATACATCAATTTGGGACACTCTGTATAATAGGTGATACTAATGCCTGAAGAGTCAAGTAGTTGGAACATCTACACAGAATGGACACAAACCGAACTCTCAAGGTAGTACTGGATGCAAAACTTGACTCTAAAAGAAGACGTCGTAGATCAAAGATTAGATGGGTGAATGACGCGGAGAAGAACTGGAAGCGGTAATTGCAGACAGGAAGTAAAGGACAGAACATAATGGTGTGCTGTTTTTCGGAAGGCCAAGGCTACACTCTAAGAGATATAGGCTCGAATCTATGAACGTATTAGACCGTAAAAGCTGTTCTCTGCTGAAAAAGTTGCATCAAAATACGTTTTTGCGTACTCAAAAATCTGTTCATGCGATAATAATTGTTGAAATTCCTAAGCTACCTGGCGAGGTGACTTAGCAGAGAAACGAATCGTGAGCAACCCGATGGTAACCGATGTAGTTTGAAACCTTGCCACGCACCTTGCTGCTTTATCCAAGATGTCGGACCTTGAAGACTTCGATCATGTTTTCGGTATACGCGGAGAAGAGGAATTCGATAGAGTCTACCAAAGAATTCAACTGGAAGAACAGGAGAATCGGCGTAATATTGCGCGACGCAGACGTCGTCGTATACGGTATTATTTACGGGACGCAAGCGTAAATGCGTTCCTGTAGCAGACGAAAATAACGGAAGTGGTTTTATCGCTGAGAATTCTGGGTAATTTCTTGCCAATATTACGAAAACGACGACTTTCATGCATGACCAGTTAGTGGGTCGCTAATTCGATCTTTGCACTTGCTCACGGTGAGTCAGCTCACCGGTGATTGGAAGTAATTTGAGTAGAGACTAATGTATTTGCATGCGGCCCGTAGTGCCGATCATGATGACGTCAAAAAGACCATTATTAAATAAAGCCAGAAAAGAAACTATCTTATATATGTTATAAAGTACTGGCTCTGCTATGTGGAAGTGAATGCTTGACTTTGACAAAGCAGGAATCCGAGCAAATGGAGTCTGCAGGGATAAGATTGTTGCGGCCGGTGACAACGTATCAAATAACAGACAGAAAAATGAATAAAACATCAAAAAAAGAGTCAGCCTTACGAGAAAAATAGCACAATACCAGAACTGATGTTATGAAGATATAGAGTGTCTCAAATTTATGCATACACTCTTTGAAACGTTATATCTCAGCAACGAAACGAGGCAGAGATACAATTTTTTGTTGTGTATGATCCAGAAGGCACTGGAAAAGCACACCAACACGGTCATCATTTTTCATTAGTTTATAAACAAACATGGCGGTGAAATTATCATTTGAGGAACATGAGTGCTTATAGAAGTCTTACTGGAAAGTGAAGAAGATCAACGATGTTGGAGGGTTGAACATGGGTAACAATAACAAGAATCCAAGACAAGTTTTGAAGTCGATGGAACGGTTATAGATGTGTTGAAAGGTCGGTGGGGAAGAAAGAGAAGTTCCACTGATAACGGGGGGTGATGATGGAGACACTATGTACTTTAAGAATGGAACAGTAGGAGTGCTTCTGTATTACAAACCTACAAATAACAGATTGAGAACATGCCCATCGAACATGACGCATAGATACCATTACTTCGAAGTAATGTTTCCTTTTGTTGCTCAGTGTAATTAATTTATTCTTACCTCTTACAGTTATTCTACCAGTTATATTACATGGATGCAGAACATGGACTCTTACTTTAAGGGAGGAAAGATTACGAGTATTTGAGAATAAAGTTCTTAAGGAAATTTTTGGACCAAAGAGAGATGAACAGACAGGTGAATGGAGAATATTACATAACAGTGACCTACATGTTCTTTATAGGAAGCCAGATATAATAATAACAGTTTGTCTCGTAGACTGCGATGGGAAGGACATGTGGCACGAATTGGGAATGAAAGACGTGCATGGAGCTTCTTGTAGGAAAACCAGAGGGAAAACGCCCAGTTGGTAGACCAAGGGTGAGGTGGGAGAATAACATTAATTATGATTTGAGGGTAGTAGATTATACAGGGAATGATTGGAAAACATTAGCTCAGGATAGGGATGTATGGAGAGCTTATGTCCGAGCGGCCATGAACCTACGGGTTTGATAGTGCCAGTGAGTTAGTTAGTTATATTCTCTCGTTTATGTTATATATCTGTAATTCGTCTCTGATATGTTGACTTCTCTTTTGATCTCTTAGATATATGTCTGCAACGGATCTCAGAAATCTCATTTCTATTGTCTCATTTTTATGTTTATCAGAAGAGATCATGTTAGCGTTGGAACGGCTGCTGTTTTGCACGCTACTTATTTTTTTTAAATGCCCGGTTTGTCTTTCAACATTCCTGGTTTCTCTCCTGGCATGGCGTACTTGTAACCCACTTCTAAGGTTGGGGCGCCTGGAAGGCGGGGTTACGTTGCCCCGATGATATGATGGGTGATGATGATGATGATAATGGTGCGCCAGGAGAGTCCCTAATCCTAAGCTTAACCTAAGATGAATATGAATGATGATGATTGCGATGGCCATATGATTTCGGGGACCGTTTGGGCCTTAATTTTTTCCTGACATTTGTCTTACAGGTGAGGAAAAACCCCGATAAAAACCTCACCCAGAAAAACTGCCCTGACCGGGGACCGGGCCCGCTGCGTGACAAGGCAGCACGCTACCCTGAGACCACAGCGGTGGTCACACTACTTATTGTAGCTACTCAAATTCCTCACGATGTTGGGTGCTATTTTAAAATACTATCACGTCCATCATGAGTTGTCTGTAGACCCGTTCCGACTTCAGCCCATCTCTTTCTAGGTCTGCCCACATCTCGGGTGCCTTTAGGTTTGTATTTTGTTATTTGTTTTGGATATCTGTCTTCGTTCATTCTGTCTATGTGTTGCTTCCATTTTTGTCTATATGTATCTATTTTATCAGTTATTGCAAATATTGAAAGTTCCTGTCTTATTTCTGTGTTCTTGATTCTGTCTTCCTTAGTGCACCCTTTAACAGATCTCAAAAATTTCATTTCTGCCGCCGTTATCCTACTTAGATCTTGTTTTTTATGTATCCAGGCTTCTGATCCATAGAGCAGTACCGGTACTGTCAACGTTTTATAAAATTTCAATTGGGTCTCTCTTGTTGTTTTGTTATTTAGTGATCGTTTTATCGTACCACATATTCCCTGGAATTTTGCTATTTTATTACGTAAATATATACCCTGTATTTTTATGACTACATTCTAATAAATTTAAAACTACTTACTTACTTTCTGACTGGCACTATCGAACCCGTAGGTTCGTGGCCGCGCGGACATAAGCTCTCCATACATCCCTATCCTGAGCTAATGCTTCCCAATCATTCCCTGTATAATCAATTTAAAAACTAACAATGTCAAATATACAATAAAACTTGCTCAAAGCGGAATGGCATGGGACCATTTTTTTCCACATTAGACAAAATTCCGCATTATAAAAAACTAAAACTTATTAATAATCTTAGATTATAGAGTACCGCATATGTATTTTTATGTACCTTGGATTAATTGTAGTTCCGCTGCCTTTGAAAAGTGAAGTACCGATATAGCATGTGTGAGCGATTTCGACGGTAACGCGCGAATAAAAACAGTTCCGTTTCGTCAGCGTTAAAAATGTCTCATAGGCGCGTATCCTGAAATTAAAGTACGCATTTTCGGTTTCCGCTCACTAACTACAGTTTCGTCCACATCCTTTGATTCCCCGCAAATGTCATTCCACACTACATTGTGTCGTCTTTTAAAACTGTCCACAACCAACCTGAAGATGCCTTGAAATCGTTATTCCCTAGGTATTTAGCAACAGCTATAGCTTGACTTTGGAGCATCGGTCCGGAAATTTGGAGATTTATCTTCAATCACTTTCACTTTTTCGTTTAATGAGAATGATACACATGTTTTAGCCATCTTTATTCTATAAATTCAGAACGCTACCTGTGAAAGATCGGTCTCAGAACTTAAACTAATTTAAGAATTTACAATGCAAAGGTTATTTGTAAGACAGGTATCTCTGTTTCGCATAACGGGTGTGCAGTGAGGCCGAAATAAAATTTCAGGTACAGGTAGAATCTCTACTTCACACGGCTGCAGGAATCATTCCTTATTGTTTTTTTCCCCGACGGGAATTAAATGACGTGGAAACTAATTTATTTCTTTTTCTTTCCGCTTTATGTTTTTCATGAGTTCTGTAGAAATATCCTTCAGTTTCCGTGTTGGACAGATTCCGTTTTATACAAAATAAATACACGTAAATTACTACTACTTCGCCGGGACCAATACATTTGTACATATTGGACAGATTTCCGCATTATTCACGTTCCGGATTAAACAAGTTTTACTGTAATATAAAGTGACATGTTATTTATGGTTGAATTTCGACCACTTGGTCAAAACTACTTATTTTAAAATGTCGGACCGCAGTGAAAATAAATCATGTGTAACCATAATATATCACTTGTTAGCTTATTGTTGTATAATGTGGCACTAATTTGAGTAATATTTTTTGCGCGATAGCGCGTTTTATCGTACTTATAGCAATGCCGACCATGATTGAAAGTTTAACTTCCTACATTTCGGAGTCGCCAACATAAATAACTACACTGTAATATTTTTCTCTTCAAATATGATTTATCCATCATTGAGATGTACGAAATCAATAATAAATACACTGTAATATTACAAACCTCGTGCGGGAAGTAAAGCCACTGCCATTTATATACTAACTCACTGGCACTATCGAACCCGTAGGTTGATGGCCGCACGGACATAAGCTCTCCATACATCGCTATCCTGAGCTAATGTTTTCCAATCATTCCCTGTATAATCTACTTCCCTCAAATCATAGTTAATGTTATTCTCCCACCTCAATCTTGGTCTACCAACTGGGCGTTTTCCCTCTGGCTTTCCTACAAGAAGCTTCCATGCACGTCTTTCATTCCCCATTCGTGTCCTCTATGTATACTACGTAGAAATATATATATATATATATATATATATATATATATATATATATACAGAAAATATACAAAAGGTAGTGTTAATATAATGATTCTTCTTCTTCTTCTTCACGGTTTAGGCTTATTTACTAGCCTGTTCCGGCTCCAAATTGCTGCTCTTTCCATCTTTTCCTTGGTCTTCCCAAACTTCTTCTTCCTCGTTGTGAATAGTTGTATGCTGCTTTTCGTATTCTATTCTCAGTCATCCTTGCCAAGTGCTCTTTCCAGTTTTTTCTGTATTTCTCTATTGTTGTGTTTAATATACGTTATATGAAACAAATCACTGCATTTTAAATGAACTGAACTTTAATTGAAACAATATAAAACAATAAATACGTACTTGCGGCCATTTTATGACTGATTGGTGTAACGGCCTGCTGCAGTTTGAACTAACAAACATTGGCCACACTGTTAACGTTAGTCAGTTGTTTATAATGAACGCAAATATTTCCAACAAAGATATTATTTTACTTACTTACTTACTCACTGGTACTATCGAACCCGTAGGTTCATGGCCACGCGGACATAAGCTCTCCATACATCCCTATCCTGAGGTAATACTTTCCAATCATTCCTTGTATAATCTACTTCCCTCAAATCATAGTTAATGTTTTTGTCCCACCTCATTCTTGGTCTACCAACTGGGCGTTTTCCCTCTGGCTTTCCTACAAGAAGCTTCCATGCACGTCTTTCATTCCCCATACGTGCAACATTTCCTGCCCATCGCAGTCTACGAGACTTAACTGTTCTTGTTATATCTGGCTTCCTATAAAGACCATGTATTTCATTGTTATGCTATTATTTTACTATGATTTATTATTTTGAAAACACCATCGTGCAAAAAGTAATGTACAACGCACGTTTTGAAGTGTTTTACAAAATCTCGGGAATTAAAAACCTCACTGCCGCTCGGTTTTTAAAAAATTCCTCACTTCTGTAAAAACTACTTCCGAACCTCGCATCTTAATGTAGTAATGAGATGTGTTACCGTAAGTTATTAGCTCTTTGCATGTTGTTGTGTAAATGTGACACCAGTTTATATAAGGGCACATCCACCGATCCATTTTTCCATTACTTTATTAAATATATTAATTTAATTAAACTAATGTATCTTACAGGATACATTAGCAATTTAAGTATTAATTAAATTGTATTATATATACTGCAGTCCACCGCTGGGGTCTCGCGCTAGCGTGCTGCCTTGTCACGCAGCGGGCCTGTAAGACATACTGCAGTCCACCGCTGGGGTCTCGCGCTAGCGT